>NIVC01000858.1:0-265218 GCA_002269645.1 Macrostomum lignano | reverse complement strand
ATTCGTGAATTGGATGCAGACTGACTATGTTGTGGAACTGTTTCTGAGCTAGTCCTGAATGTGAGCAGGTGACTGTGTGTGAACGTTTTGAGCTGTAGTCCTGAAATGAGCAACGACTGTATGTGGAACTGTTTCTGACTGAGTCCTGAATGTGAGCAGGCTGACTGTGTAGGTGGAACTGTTTCTTGAGCTGAGTCCTGAAGTGAGCAGACTGACTGTATGTGGAACTGTTCTGAGCTGAGTCCTGAATGTGAGGCAGGCTGACTGTGTGGTGAACTGTTTCTCTGAGTGAGTCTGAATTGAGCAGACTGACTGTAGGCGGAACTGTTTCTGAGGACTGAGTCCTGAATGTAGCAGACTGACTGTATGGTGGAACGTTTCTGAGCTGAGTCCTGAATGTGAGCAGCTGACTGTGTGGTGGAACTGTTTCTGAGCTGAGTCCTGAATGTAGCAGACATGACTGTATGGCGACTGTTTCTGTAGCTGAGTCTGAATGTGCAAATCATGCATTTTGCCTTGGTACTTAAAACCAATTTCATAAATATTTGACTACGCAAGGAAATAAATATGATGCGATAGAGCGAGTCTCTTGCCACCGACCAGCACCCTCATGTTGCTCACACCATATTGAATTCCAGGGACCAGCTGCGTTTTCAGGAAGACTTTTTGCGACACCAGCAACTTGATGGACCCGGATTCACCTGACTGTAAATGCGTTGCGTACGAGTGCCCAGGACGAACAAGCAGTGGGGCAACATCAAATTTCTTAGAAAACATTTTGAAGGCTTTCCTACGCAGAAAGCAACTGTCAGGAAGAGTTTAATAAGACACAAAACAGATAAAAAATCTCTGCTCTATTTTTTGCAGTCCTTCTACGTACTGTGAGACTTCCTTGACGAGTTAAAGAGTTATTGACTGCTCTGCACCTGCTTAGTGATCTCTGAGCTGATGTGGATTAATTTGCGGCCAGTAATGGCTTCAAACTACCACAGACCTGCATTGCGCTAGGATTTTACGAACTGATTATTCTTTTTTAATTATTCTTCACAAGTATCAATAGCTAGTAGTAAGCGTGCGCATTGCACACCGCAACAAAATATCGCGTTCTCAAATTATTATCATTGTAACTTCTCGCAAACGAAATTGTGATCGCACTCGCTTGATCTACGGGCGGTAACTCAGCCAGTTTATAAATCACTTGCCGCGTGAAATTGTAAGATTCATGCCGCCCCCTGTGCTCAGTGCCTTTGCTAATCCATCAACAATGCTATATGCCATGAATCTCCCCTGCAGAGAAACTCCAGTCTATCCGTAAACACTTGGAATACTTGAGCAGCACGGGCTGGTTGGCCGCGTACTTATTCGCACAGCGGTGAAAAGGATATCGTAAAATACAATAACAAGCTGTGAGCTGCACCGCAGATACGGTCTTGCAAGTTTGGCAAAGCGGTCGCTCTTATACTGCAGGCCTGCCCATCGCTGCGGCTGCCCGCTCCGCTCTCCGCTGAGCCGAGAAAGGAAGGCTGGGGGCGTCTGCGCAGAGAAGAAGAGGTTGGCAGGCGGGTGAGGAAGGCGGAGGGCGAACGCTCGTCTGTCGCTGGCACGGGAAGGAGAGGCGGGTCTGGGGCAGGGAGACTCAGTGCAGAGGCAGCCGCACATGCTGTGCTCACACGGCCTGCTCAGCAAATCGGCGGGCGGAGAGGCCCGACGGACAATGCGGTGACTCACCGCTGCTCAAAGCCTTTCCCAGTGCTATTCTCGCCTCCTTTCTTGGCCCTATGAGGATTTCTGAGCGCAGCCTCCCCAGTTTTGCCCAGTTGCTAAAAATGGCCTCTCATCGTCCCAGCGGCCGGTGAGAAGGCCGCCCGTGCCGCCTGTTCCAAAGCGCTGCTCAAAGTGAAGCTCACGTAGATTTTCACTGGAACCGCGCGCGAGATCTCTTGGCGCAGCTCGCGGCTCGCGGGAGGCTCCGCTCCGAAGCGTACATTGTGAATCGCCGTTTTTGGAAATTTCGGCTGTCCTTCTCCGTCTCGCTTCCGCAGGTGAGATGGGTCAATAGAATACTAATTAGCCAACGTGCAAAACACCTTTGTCTGTTCAGGTCACACTGGCCGTGCGTGAGTCACCAGCGTGCGCCGTTCAAAGCGAATTCATTTTTAGCACAGCAAGCCAACAGCCTTCGCATTGTCTCACCGGCTGGGGAGACACGGCGGAGAGGCGGAGAGGCGCAGACGGCTCTGAAGAGAAGAAAAAGGCCGGTCTCGCACGCACGGAGACGCACTTTGGCCCGCCCGGCTCGGGCGCAAAGACGCCAGCGCAAATAGCTACGTAGGCGCGGCAGAGGCAGCCACCCCGGGGCTTTATTGCCCACCCCCCCCCCCCACTCTCGTACACGCGGCTGCGTCAGCTCTTTTAAAAGGCAACCCCGCCCGTACAGCCAGGCTGCAGAGAGCTCTGCTCTGCTCAGGAAAGCCGCCGCATTGCAGTGCGATTTTAGGCGCGAGCTCCCCATTGCTGCTTTTACCTGCCCCAAACAGGCACCAAGGGCTGCTTCACCGGATTTGACCCCCGATTTGCCCATCACAGACGCTGCTGCAGGGCGAGGTCGGAAGTTCGCTTTCCACTCTGCCGGTTTTCAATTCGCAATCGCCAACGCAGCGGCGCGGGCGGCCAGCCGGCAACCCCGAGCCTTCGATGTCGGCGGAGGTCCCGCCAGCTGACGGTGCTGACCTGGACAGAATGGCGCAGCTGCGGGACGAGCGCTACAGCTCCCTGGAAACTGCGCTCAGCGAGGTCAAGCGGACATGCTGAGCATCAACTCGAACCTCCAGCTGCCCGGCGAGCAGCTTCAGCAGCAGCAGCAGTATCCGCAGCCGATGTCTCTCGAGTCGCCCAGTCAAGACGAGTGTCGCGAGTTCCGCGATGAGAGCCTGTCGGACTCGGACAGTCTGGACGGCGAGGCCGCAGACGGGGCCTTCTACTCGCCATTAAAGAGTCGCGCCGGAACCCGAAGCGCCGCTGCGCAGCCGCCGCTGTGGTCGCAGCCGCGGCAGCCACCGGATGGAGCCTCGAGCATCGAGGACCTCATGACCTCCGTGAAGTCGGACTTCACAGCGCTGGCCAGAATTCTGGACACGGAGGGCGACTCCCCGCAGCAGCACCACTCCGGCAGGGGCTCCACGGACGATCTGCACCTGGAGAAGCTGCAGAGAGCCGGCGCGGGCATCTCCATCACCAGCAACAGCTTGGCCATGTCGGGGCGGACGATCTGGCCGCTAACTTCACCGAGGAATACCACGAGGACGGGCTGCAGATTGCGCTGAGGCACCGGCCGCACCCGAGGACCGGACCCAGAGCGACCCCACCGGCTCGCGGGCCGTTGCCATGGACCGGGACTCGCTGGAGCCGCTCGACTCGCACGACACCGGAGTCTACGGCGGCGGCGGTCTCTGGGGGACTTCAACATTCTGCAGCGGCGGCGGCGACGCCAACGCAACGCAGCAGGACGCCGCCTACTACCCGGAGTTCAGCGACAAGACGCGCGACATCCTGCTGAAGATCAAAGCTCGGAGCGGCCAGCCACAGCAGCTGCCGTCGCGTCCGCCCCCGCTGCCGCCGCTGCCAAAGCCGGTGGAACCGGCATCGACGGCTGGAACTGCGGCGGCGTCGGAGGAGACGGACGCGCCGCCGGGGTCGCCGGCCGAGTCCAGCGAGGACGAAGAGAGCGACATCTCGGACTTCATCATCAACACGTACGAGAAGGACGCCTCGTACGACCAGCCGAGCTTCGAGTACCAGAGCATCCACGACATTCTCAGGGCCAGCAGCCAGATGATCGGCAGCAGCCGCTGTCTGTTTCCCATCCTGGAGGAGAGCTCCGATGAGATCAGCAGCTCGGAAGATGAGGATGAGGAGGAGGACGACGAGGACGCGTGCTGCCGGCTGCAAAGATCGAGGAGAAGTACGCCAGCCCAATGGAGACAGAGGAGGAGGAGGTGGCGCTGCGCGCTCCGCCATCCAGCGGGACATCGAGATGCAGGAGATTCGCAAGAGCAACCCGGACTTCAGCTCAGCCACGGCAGCTGCCACTGCAGCCGCTGCTGACCAGGAGAGCCGCCTGAGAGCGGCGCGCAGTGCCGAGGAGCTGCAGAGCGGCGGCCTGCAGAGCGACTCGGCGTCCACCTTCTACACGGCCAGGGAGAGCTGCGAGTCGTTCGCCACAGTGACGGAGGGCCGCGGTGGCAGCGGCGACAACAGCCTGCGGGGCAGCCAGCTCATTGAGACTGAGGAGGAGCTTGACGAAGCCGACGAGGAGACTGAAGTGACGCGGTTCGGTGAGTGGCCTGGGCGGGCCGGGCACGCTGCTCTTTATCGAGGGCCGAGGGCCTATTAAACGGCTATTAGAAGCGGCTGAGGCCAGCGCCAGTTGGTAAAATTATAAATACAAAAGTTTCTCGTGCTCCGCTTCCCCCGGTAGACACCGCTTGAGCTCGCATAATGAGTGCCACACGGTGGGTCGTTTTGCCTGGAAATTTGGCATTGGGGGAGGGGCACACTTTTGCTTTCGAGTAGCCGCATATTGCGCACAAGACCCGTGAGAAACCGACTTAATTAGTGTAGTGAAAGCAGTCAATGCAGTTGATAATGGATGCAGCAGTCCTTCAGGCCCTTGAGCCACTGCTGGCTACTTGGCAGTTGAAATCCTGGCCCGGGTGAAACACTCCGCAAGCCTTGCCGCCGCCTTAAGCTGTCGGGAATCAACGGGACTTTGCCTACTTTGGAGAGACTTAACCCTTCCCTCCAATGCCCGGCTCAGAGGGATGCTGCGGCTTCTATTGCTCCATCTCCGTCATCTCCGCTGGGACAGTGCGGTCTCCCCCTTCATGCCAGCCCAGCTTTGTTAATTATTGATGGGGCCCCTCCAGCTGCATCCGGCTGCTGCTAAAATAGAGTACAAAAGAACAGCCGGCTACCCATGTCTATGGCACTCCGCCAGCTCACGTAGCATTACAAATAATGGGGCGTTCCGGTCTCAGACTCTGCCACCGAGTTGCTAAGGAATTGTTATATTAGAAACTGGACTACAAGCAGGCTGCAGCTGCAGCCAAGAATTGTTGAGCACAGCATGTCCCAAGGCGCGCTGGTTCGGGTGATGGTGAAGCGGTGCTCTGCGTGCCGCAAGCGCCTGGTCATTGAGCTGCGGGCGGAGCCGCTGGGGGCCGCTGCGATGGACCAGTGTGAGTTCCGGCATTCTTATAGCTAATCTGAGCACTGGGGGGGGGGGGCGCTGCGATGGACCAGTGTGAGTTCCGGCATTCCTATAGCTAATCTGAGCACTGGGGAGGGGGGCCGCTGAGATGGACCAGTGTGAGTTCCGGCATTCTTATAGCTAATCTGAGCACTGGGGAGGGGGGCCGCTGAGATGGACCAGTGTGAGTTCCGGCATTCTTATAGCTAATCTGAGCACTGGGGAGGGGGGCGCTGCGATGGACCAGTGTGAGTTCCGGCATTCTTATAGCTAATCTGAGCACTGGGGAGGGGGGCGCTGCGATGGACCAGTGTGAGTTCCGGCATTCTTATAGCTAATCTGAGCACTGGGGAGGGGGCGCTGCGATGGACCAGTGTGAGTTCCGGCATTCTTATAGCTAATCTGAGCACTGGGGAGGGGGGCGCTGCGATGGACCAGTGTGAGTTCCGGCATTCTTATAGCTAATCTGAGCACTGGGGAGGGGGGCGCTGCGATGGACCAGTGTGAGTTCCGGCATTCTTATAGCTAATCTGAGCACTGGGAGGGGGGCGCTGCGATGGACCAGTGTGAGTTCCGGCATTCTTATAGCTAATCTGAGCACTGGGGAGGGGGGCGCTGCGATGGACCAGTGTGAGTTCCGGCATTCTTATAGCTAATCTGAGCACTGGCGAATGAATGATCTCGCGGTCTTTCAAATCTCGACCCCTCTGACAAAGCTGGGAGATTTCCCAAATGAGGACTCGATGGCTAAGCGGCTGATCAGGGAGACGTGGAGCCGCGGGCTGTGGACAAATGCAATTACTGCGAGTGTCAGGGGATCAGTCAGGCCTTCGGCGCATCCTCAAATGCTTTAATTTGATGGGGCAGTGGCGGAGATCGGCAGCCCGAGCAGAAGAACTTTCTTCAGGCCATCAGCGCTGACCTAACAAGGCTCGGAGGGGAGTCACTGGGAGCTGAGCAGGGGCAGAAGCATTGCGCGCATGGGATCAGAGTTCTCGGAGACGCTCGGATCTCGGCGGAGCGCAGAGCAGAGAAATTCAACTGGTGCGCTGTGAGCCGCGCCTGGCTGCGCGAGGCCGGCACAGATAATCGATTTATCGGTGATTTCGGGGTCGCCATTAAGACGGGGAGGGCGGGGAGGGCGGGGAGGGCTGGTTTGGCCCGGGGCTGCGGCCTGGCTGGGGAGCGCCGAATCACTGGGTGTGGGAGCCGCCTTTGTAAGTCAGGCTGACAAATCGCCCGCTTGTGCGCTTCTATGCCGGGTGAGCAGGAGAGAGCAGGTGCCTGCAGTGGCTTCCCTCACTCACTCACTCACTCACTCACTCACTCACTCACTCACTCACTCACTCACTCACTCACTCACTCACTCACTCACTCACTCACTCACTCACTCACTCACTCACTCACTCACTCACTCACTCACTCACTCACTCACTCACTCACTCACTCACTCACTCACTCACTCACTCACTCACTCACTCACTCACTCACTCACTCACTCACTCACTCACTCACTCACTCACTCACTCACTCACTCACTCACTCACTCACTCACTCACTCACTCACTCACTCACTCACTCACTCACTCACTCACTCACTCACTCACTCACTCACTCACTCACTCACTCACTCACTCACTCACTCACTCACTCACTCACTCACTCACTCACTCACTCACTCACTCACTCACTCACTCACTCACTCACTCACTCACTCACTCACTCACTCACTCACTCACTCACTCCCTCACTCACTCACCGCAGCCAGTGCAAAGAGAGCCAGAGGCACAGAGCCAGAGGTGCAGCCGTGCAGTGAAAGCCAATCCGGCAGTGCGGGCAGCCCCTCCCTAATTTGCAAGCCCGACTCCAAAGGGGGGCGGTCAGAAGGGCGCGGCGCTTTCGCTTATCAGGAGGGAGGGAGGGAGCTGCGCAGAGACCAGGGGGGCATTGCGGACTGTGCACCTGTTTGGCGGCTGGCTGGGCAGGTGGCGGGTACCAGATCTGCCCCGCCGGCCTGCCAAGCACCTCCCATTTAGTTGGAATTCGGGCAAGTTGGACGCGGCACGAATCGTAGGCGAAATTCCGCTCGCGGCTCTGCCATAAACACGGCGACCCCGCCTGGTCGTGAGAACTTCTGCCAGTCTTCCTAAGCAGTTTTGGCTTTCTAAACGGTTTCTGAGCCGCAGAATTCAATAAAGAAATCTCTCCACCCGCCCGCTCCTCCTGCAGACGAGCCGATGGAAGACGTGGTGGCGGCTGCGGCGGCTGCGGCTGCCGCGATGTCGGGCGACTCGACAGCAAAGGTGAGCAGCTCTTAAAGTTGCAATTGTGAGGCAATTCCCCGCCCTGTTTGCCGATGGCTCTGCGTCTGTCTCGCTCTCTTCTTTGGCGCCTTTGCCGCTTCGTGTTTCTCATTCCATAGCCCAGACCGCCCGCATTGGCCAGCCTTGGGTATCTCGCCCGGTGACTCAATGCGCCAAGAGAGCTTGAGTCTCTTAGCGTGTACTCCGCTCTGCTCTCTGCTCTCTTGCAAGCCGAGATACGGGCAGGAGGGGCTCAGCCAGCACTGCCTAAATTAGCCGGCGCAAATGGCCTCCTTATCTCTGTCTGCCTCAGTCTGAGCCCTGCCCACAACCCCCAGAGAGCTGCTCAACAAAAAGGCAAAACATTTGATGCTCGGCCTTGTGAGCGCGGCGGCGAGCTTTGCCAGGTTTTTTTCCATTTGTCTTCGCTTCATTGCCTGCCGCGACTGCGCTTGCACAGAATTTGGCATTTCTTGGGCTCAGTTCCGGCTTTGGGTTTGCGGCAACAAGTATCTTAGCAGACTCTGCTTAAACAGCGTTTTCTTCAGTTAGCAGCAGGACTCAACAAAACCATTGTCTTCAGCATAGAAATGCAAGGTATCAATGCGGTAAGCCATGTACTGTGACCTCCAGTCTGTGACCTCCATCTTGTCTGTGACCTGCAGTCTGTGATCTCCAGTCTGTGATCTCCAGTCTGTGATTTCCAAGCCGTAAATCCCCGCTCCACTTCAGACCCCGACGCCCATGCCGCGGGCTGCTCAGCGAAGGTTTCTGCCGGAAGCGGCGGAGGACATCGAGTATTCAACCAGCGAAGACGAGGACGAATCGAGCAGCTCGACGGCGACCTCCAGCACGGCTGGAGACGACGACCGGTCCACCGATGCAGAGTCCTCGGCTGGGGACGATGAGCAGCCGGGCGAGACGGCAGCGCCAGACGTTGAAGTCGCCGATTCGGTGGACGGAGGGGCCAGCGCGGAGCCGCTGCCGCAGCCGACACCGGAGGACGACGCCGAGGTGGTCAGGAAGCGCAAAGCCCTGAACGAGCCGCCGGAGGCGAAAGTGCCGCGCCTGGACGCAGAGCAGTCAGGCCGGTCAAGCGAGCCGCCCGAGTCGGACTCCAGCGAGTCCTCAAAGTCGGCGGAGTTGGCGGAATCGGCGGAGTCGGCGGAGTCGGCGGAGTCGGCGGAGTCGGCGGAGTCAGCGAAGTCGGCGGAGTCGGAGGGTGGCCAGACAGACCAGCCGCAAAAGAACAACAGCAGCTGTGCGGAGCCGCTGGCGGAAGCTGAAGCAGCGGCATCAGCCGCAGAGATGAAGGCGGAAGCGAATGCGGAGGCGGACGCGCCGCCAGCAGTCGAGGAGCCTCTGGCGCTGGAGAAGGTCAGCGCCGGGTCGTACCAGTTCGCCCCGAGCGGGCCGCTGGACCAATGGCGCAGCGGTGAGTGGCAAATCGATTATTTTCATGCAGTTTTTCTCCGGAGACATTTTTGGGGAAATGGCGCTGCTTAACGACGCAAAAAAACTTCGAAGCCTCGACTTGGGTGGGCGCAGGCGGCCTGTGAGGCGCAGGTTTCATGCCGGACAGGAATCAAAATGTAGCCAATTCGCTAAGTTTGCCGGCTCTCTGACTTGAAGTGTGGAATTTTCCACCTGGCTGTATCGCGCAGCTCAGAGGGTGGTGAGCTGATCTCGCAAAATAGTAGAATCTGTCAGGCTTTCAGGTTTCCAAGGTAAATAAATGAGGCTGCAGGCATAAGCACAGTTAAATCCCGCAAAACTGACTCCAGGCCGCGGCGCGGTGCAGGCCGTGGCGTCCTCCAGAGCCCGCATCACCAACGCGAAGGGCGAGCAGCTCAGCCAGCTCGGTGGCGCCGACGGCGAGGCGGCGGACGGCCCCGAGGACGCCGACGGGTCCGGCAGCAGCGGCTCGGAGGCCTTCGTCACCACGGAGGCCAGCGGCGCCAACCCGACCACCGCCATCGCGCGGGCCACCGCCCGGGCCGCCAGCATCGCGGGCGCGGCTCTGGCCCGCGGCAGAGCCCGCCAAGGAGCCGAGGAGTACCGGATATTCATCTCCACCTCCTGCACTGTGCGCCCGAGCCCCGTGCTGGAGCCCAGCCGCCTGCAGATCACCGTCAGCAGCGACAGCGAGCTGCAGCGGCGGGAGTCTCCCGACCCGGGTACCGACCCGGCCGACCCGGACAAGAAGCGGGTCGTGAGCTCGCCTCGGCGACTTGACAGCCGGGACAACTCAGAGAACGTGTTCTCCCTGCTGCGGCTGGGCCGGCAGGACACCACGCAGGAGACCGTCACCCAGGAGCTGCCGTCGCCAGCCAAAGGCGACAAGGCTGACTACGCGGACTTCGAGGCCGCCACCCGGTCCGTCATCCAGAGCCGCTACAACACGGAGCGGCGCCAGGAAATCGCGGACGATTACTGCCGGAGGGCCACCAAGGCTGTACAGTCGGAGGTGCAGCTCATGGAGCAGCTGAAGACGGACGAGTCGGTGGAGGCAACGGACAGGCTGGGTCGGATTCGCTCCGACCAGGAGCGCTTCCTGGATCTCAAGCGGCAGCTGGACGCGCTGAAGGCACGCCAGCTTGCCAGGCAGCGCCAGATGGAGGCGCCGCTGCCAGCCGCAGTTCCGCCGCGGTCGCCAATCGTCCTCAACGAGGCGCCGATGTCGCCGGAGCGGCAGGCCGTAAGTCCGCAGAGCGGCGACACCACACTCCTGGGCGGCCAGATGGTGGAGAGCGCCTACATCTCCGACACCAGCGATCCCAGCTCGCCAACCACCGCCAGCAAGGCGAGCCCGGAGGAGTTGCAGAAGCGGCCCTACCGCTCCGTGCTGCAGGAGACGGCGGTGCCACCCGGGGCCGCCCGGCCGCAGCCGCGGCACCATCAGTCCTCACTGCAGCTGGACCAGGAGCGGCTCCAGAGGGCCCGCAATGAATATTTCCGCCGGCCGGTGTTCGACCCGGCGGCCAGGCCGGGCCAGTCCGGCTCGCTGCGCTCCGGCGGCAGCAACAGCCCGAGCGACTACCGGGCCCGCAGCGCCTGCAGCACCCTCAGCAAGGACTCCTCGCGCAGCATGTACCAGCTGCGGGAGCTGCTGGACGACCACAGCGCCCTGCAGGTTTATTCCCAGATCTCTGGCTCCGGTCGGCGGCGCTTCGTGTCCACCGACATTGACGACCTGCCCGACGGTGGCGTCGGTGAGGGCGCCTCGGCAGCGGGCTCCAGATACGACCTGAACGCCTTCGACACGGAGCCCGGCAACTACAAATCCGTCTCGCTGTTCGACCTGCGGCGCAGCATGCTGGCTGGAGACGCGAGAGCCGTCGCCGCGGCGGGAGCAGCCGGGGGCCACGCGAACGACTCCAAGTCCTACGTGTCGCTCATCGAGACGGACATCGACACCGGCGAAGAGCTGAGCCACGAGATCGTCACGGAGACGGACGTAGACGCCGAGTCACCGCTGAGCCCGGCGCCGAAGTCGCAGAGCCTGCTGAACTTGGCGACCGCGCCGCCGACCACACCGGGCGGTGTTTTCGACGGCCTCGGCACCCGGGACGCGGAGCTGGACCAGCGGCTCAACAGGGCCAACAGCGAGGATCTGCTCGACTCCGGCGCCGCGCCCATGACCGCCAGGCGCGTCAAGGCGAGTCGCACCAACTCGAAGCGGCGCCAGCAGCAGCAGGAGAAAACTTTCATTCAGCGCCTGGAGGAGCGCGCAACCTCGGAAAGCGAGAAGGCCATCTGCAAGTCGCTGTCACGCCTGGACATCCCCAGATGGATGGACAACTTGAAGCTCAGCCAGGACTCGGCTGCAGAAGCCGGCCCCGCAGCGGCAGAGGCGCCTCGGCCCTGGTCCACTCGGCACAGCCTGGGCTCCGGGCGGGAGTCGGCCGCTGCCACTGACACCACCGACCAGAGCCTGCAGCCGCTGATCATCCCGAAGTTCGTGAGCCTGCCCGCGCGGCCGTCGCTGTTCAGCCCGGGCTACAGCTCGCTCAGCGCCAGGCGCGGCGAGGCCAGCGAGGGCGAATTCAAGAAAACCTCCTTCGCCTCGGAGCGGTCGCGATCACCCCCGATGGCGCCGCCGGAGGAGCCCAGGAGGAAGTACTTCACCGAGAGCAGCATTCGGCGGGACAGCCAGCCAGCGGCTTTCAGCAGCAGCCGCGAGCAGCAGCAGCCGCCGCAACAGGTGCGGGCGCCAGTGAAACCATCGGTGGCGCCCAGTTCGGTGCTGGCGCCGCTGAAGCTGGACCCGGCCGACTTTCTGCCGAAGGCCGAGAAGTCGGCAGCGGAGGTCCCGGCAGAGACTCTTGTAGCGCCGCGCAAAGCCGCTGTGGCGGAGTCCGCGCTTCCACCGCAGTCGCCACCTTCGCCACCGCCGCCACCGCCGAGGCTGTCGACGCTGCCGCCGGAGTCGCTGGACGGCTCGTCGGACGAGTCACGTGACGATGAGCAGCAGTCCAGCGATGCCAGCACCATGATGTTCATCGACCGCAGCTTCCGGGACGTCTCAGAGCAGCAGGTGCAGCAGCTCGGTGACACCAGCACCACGGTGTCCACGGACTTTCCTTCGGACACGCAGTCCGAGAGTGGATCGGCGGAGCGGCAGGCCGACGAAGACGCCGAGTCTTCCGGCTCTTCTGAGGACTCGTCGGACGATTCGTCCACGACGGGCAGCTCTTCGACGGAAGCGGACACGACGGACTCGGAAGAGACGTCGGAGGCCGAGGAATCGGATGGTGAGGACGACGAGCAGCAGCCGCAGCCAGTGTCGAAGCCGCAGCCGCAGCAGCCGCAGCCGCAGCCGCAGCAGCCGCAGCCAGTGTCGAAGCCGCAGCTGCAGCAGGCAGCGCCATCGCCTCGGCATCACCTGACCAACGGGGCGGTTCGGCACATCAGCAGCGAGTCAGAGGGCGAGCCGGAGAAGCCGCCGAGCCGCAGCGCCCCGGACCCGAAGCAGCTGAACCGGTCGGCCAGCAGCAGCTCGGAGTCTTCTAGCAGCGGCAGCAGCGGCAGCGGCAGCGAAGACGATGACGGCACGGCGTCGGAGGAAGAGACGGTGATCGAGACTTCCATGCTTCCGGCGCAGCTGCTTCAACGCCCGAAGCCGGACGGGCGGCTGCTGGCGCATCAGCCGGAGACCACCGCGGCCGTGAGCTACGCGGACGGGCTGGGCCGGCAGTCGCAGACGTCGGCCGCGTTGGCCTTCGTGGATCGACAGCTGGCGGCTGGCCGGGCCAGCGGCTTGTCGGCACAGCTGGCGGCGGCTGCGGCTGCGGTGCCAGCGACGGCGTTAGCCCAGGATGGCCGCCACTCACCGCCGGTCAGATTCGCCGACGAGGCAATGCAGGCGGCAGAGCTGAGACAGGGCGTCATCCGGGACGTCAACGGGTACTTGATGGAGTGCGTGAACCCCCGCTGCGCCAAGCGCGTTGACCTGGCCGAATCTGAGAGAAGCTTTGTGTCCTGCAGCAGGTGCTACACCTACTACTGCGGCTCCGACTGCCGCCGCGGCCACTGGGAAGCGCACAAGCGCAGCTGCGCTTACACCCGCGCCGCCGACGCTTGCCGAAGTGCGGCCAGCCGCTTGCTGCAAGACTCCGCCGCGCACCGCGCCGTCTCCGCGTTGGCCCGCGCCGGGCAGCGCAGCCTCGGCCGCGGCTGCGTCCTCCTGCTGCTGTCGGGAGCCGCCGCCGCCCTGCCGCTGCGCCCGCCGGTGTTCGCGCCAGCGGGAGACCTCGCCGCCTGCGGGCTGGTCGGCGAGCAGCTCCGCGAGGTCACGGAAGCCTGCCGCCTCTGCGATCCGACTGGCGCCCTCGTGCTCTGCACCGGCGTCAGCGTCGACTCCGGGCCGCTGGTCACCTCCTGGTGCTTCCTGCGACTCGCTGCAGACGACGGACCAGACAGCGAAGGCTCAGTCGCAGCTGCGTCGGCGGCCGCGGCAGAGGCGGAGCAGCGGCGGGAGCAGCAGCTGCGGCAGTCCCGCGCGGACCTGCTCGATCGAGTTCGCCGGGAGCTGCGGCAGCGGGGCGTCAGCCTGCGGCATCACTACCCCCGGCTGCTGGCCACGCTGCAGGAGTTCGTGGACACCGGGCGCGAGTTCCCGCCGCAGAGCATCCGGCCGGTGGACACCACCTGCGGCAGGACCTTCGAATACTCGGTGCAGCCAGGCGCCGACCCCGTCAGCCGCTGGGTGGAGCCTCCGCAGCCCGCGGCTCGCCGCCAGCATCAGGCGCCGCCGCAGCCGCAGGCGCCTCCTCGCCGCAGCGTCGTGTCAACCGACCTCTAGCGGCCTCAGCCGAATCCCCGGCCTCCCCTGCACCACCTGCTCAAGTAATTTGGCTTCAAAAGTGTCTGATGAACCTCTGCCTACCGTACGATTTACTGTGCCTAGTTTTCAATTCTAGTACTGTAGAACAATTTTGCAGCCGAGTTCCCCAGCCCAGTGCGCTCAAGTACATGTGCAGCTCCCAGTCAGGTATTTCCCCGTGCGTTGCTTTTAGTAAAAAATCACCGACACCACCGCGTATCCGAAAACGAAGCCTCCGCACTTGTCTGTTCTGCTTTTCCTCTGCCTTATCGATGTGCTGCAATGCCCAGAAATTTTGCCATGCCATTCCAAACCGAAGGCCGTCTGAGCCGCCTTCTACAAGCCCTGGCCTCTGTGCGGCCTGCGCAGATTTTCTGCCGATTTTTTTGTCGATTTCGCGCTGGGCCACCGCCGATCCGCCCAGCTTCCCCAGCCTCATCAAATCGATTCTCCAGCCCTGGGCCGCGAGTTGAAGAAGCGCCCGATTGGTTTCTTCAGCCGCGCGCAATTTTGCTTTCGCCTCCAATTCGCAGCCATTTTGATTCGATTTCACTGATTTCAGATTTCGTGTCCTCAGATTTGAGCAATTTTTTGTTTTGATTTTCAAGATTTTCTGATCGAGGAGAAACGAACGAGCCGCTCGTTCCCCGCTCTGGTGCCATTTTCCTGTCACTCAACATTCCCATGCGATTAATCCCACCGCCAAGCCGCTCTGAACTGTACAGCTCCAATGCGCTCTGCCATGGTGCACTCATGCTGGCACTGAAGCCCCAGGGCCTCACCTGTGGTGCATTCTGTCTGTCTGACCAGCCAAGCTCTTATTTCATTTGCGGAGGCCATCAAACATTCATTACCTGTGTGTACTTTGCCTATTTAAATAAATATAAATTATAAGCACCTGCGAAATGCTTAGCTGACAGCATCTCAGCCTGACTCGCCGTCTCCCCGTCTCTGCTGTTTGGCACCGGCTGTCGCCACTGCTGCACTGGTCCGGGCACTGGTCCGGGCTATGCAAAATTTGCATTGCGGCTACTGCCAAGTAGTAATGATGTAGGGGTTTTATTAGCATCTTTTTGTACAGATACTGTTCGCCAAATAAATTCTGACATGTGTAGATATAAAATAAGACTAAGATTATAGATACGGTGATTAACACTGGAGCCAGTGAAAAAATGGTTAAGTCTAGGGCTAAGATGGCTCCTAGGGCTAGGGTTAGAGCTACTAGGGCTAAGGTTAGAGCTACTAGGGCTAAGGTTAGAGCTACTAGGGCTAGGGTTAGAGCTACTAGGGCTAGGGTTAGAGCTACTAGGGCTAGGGTTAGAGCTACTAGGGCTAGGGTTAGAGCTACTAGGGCTAGGGTTAGGGCTACTAGGGCTAGGGTTAGAGCTACTAGGGCTAGGGTTAGAGCTACTAGGGCTAGGGTTAGAGCTACTAGGGCTAAGGTTAGAGCTACTAGGGCTAGGGTTAGAGCTACTAGGGCTAAGGTTAGGGCTACTAGGGCTAGGGTTAGAGCTACTAGGGCTAAGGTTAGAGCTACTAGGGCTAGGGTTAGGGCTACTAGGGCTAGGGTTAGGGCTACTAGGGCTAGGGTTAGGGCTACTAGGGCTAGGGTTAGAGCTACTAGGGCTAAGGTTAGAGCTACTAGGGCTAGGGTTAGGGCTACTAGGTCTAAGGTTAGGGCTACTAGGGCTAGGGTTAGGGCTACTAGGTCTAAGGTTAGGGCTACTAGGGCTAGGGTTAGGGCTACTAGGGCTAGGGTTAGGGCTGGCTCTGTGCTTTGTTGAGACAGCCAAGTCACAGCAAGGTCAGAGGCAGAACGGTTCAGAGCGGTTTAATTTTAATTTACGCAGCGATTTTCCCCCGCCGAGACGGCTGTTCGCGCGATCAGTCACCTGCGGAAGTTGGGCTGCAGCCGAGGCCCGAAATTAAATTCCAATGTTCAAATTTAATGCAGGCCTGTTGTGGCCGCAAAAAATTATTTATGTAATTTTGATTTCCGACCCGACAAAATGAATTCGGAGTCGGGACTGCTCAGTAGCGAGGCCTGATTGGCCCCTGCCCACCTAATGGCTTCGGGGCTGCTTCAGATGAAAACCGGCCGCTCCGGCCAGCCCGGCCAGCCTCTGCCGCTCCGCCTCCACCCTTTCCAGCCAGAAAAAAATTTTAAAAGCCAAAAGTCTAAACGAATTTCCCCAAGCATGAGGGCCTCAGCCGCTGCTCTGCTTCTCTTGTGCTGCTGCGCCTGCGGATTCGTGCAGGTGAGGCTAGCTGACAGAACTGCAGACCCTGAGCTCAGGGTGCTCAGGACTCCTGACTGACCTGACAGACCCTGAGCTCAGGGATGCTCAGGACTCCTGACTGACCTGACAGACCCTGAGCTCAGGGATGCTCAGGACTCCTGACTGACCTGACAGACCCTGAGCTCAGGGATGCTCAGGACTCCTGACTGACCTGACAGACCCTGAGCTCAGGAATGCTCAGGACTCCTGACTGACCTGACAGACTCAGAGCTCAGGGATGCTCAGGACTCCTGACTGACCTGACAGACCCTGAGCTCAGGGATGCTCAGGACTCCTGACTGACCTGACAGACCCTGAGCTCAGGGATGCTCAGGACTCCTGACTGACCTGACAGACCCTGAGCTCAGGGAATCCAGAAGTTGGGATCACAAAACGCTCAGGTGATCGCGCGATCTTCGCCCCACCACCTCAGGCATCTCCCGCGCCGCCTCCGCTGATGCCAGACGATGAGGAATGCGCCCGCACCGGCCGCGGCTGCCTGGGCGGCGTGGCGGACATCGGCGTGATGCGTGCGGAGGTCCGCCTGATGCGGCTGCTGTTCCGCGAGATGGCCGCCCCGGTGCCCGCCGCCTGCGGCTGTTCCGACGAGTCGACCAGGTGCGTCCGCCGGTGCTACTTCGCCATGCTGCACTCGGTGAACCTGGACCGCGGCCTGCAGCTGCTCAGCTGACCCCGGATGACCCCGCAGGCCTCGGCTGAATGAATAAATTCAACTGACCATTTATAACAAAAGAAATAAACCGAACTCAAATCAAGCAGCTCCGCTAAACAATTGGTCAGAACCGGACTCACTCAGTCTGAGCTCCCGCTAAACAATTGGTCAGAACCGGACTCACTCAGTCTGAGCTCCCGCTAAACAATTGGTCAGAACCGGACTCACTCAGTCTGAGCTCCCGCTAAACAATTGGTCAGAACCGGACTCACTCAGTCTGAGCTCCCGCTAAACAATTGGTCAGAACCGGACTCACTCAGTCTGAGCTCCCGCTAAACAATTGGTCAGAACCGGACTCACTCAGTCTGAGCTCCACCGACCACAGCCGCATGGGTTGTTGGCGCAGCTTGAATTTCTTCGAATTCTCTCCGCTTTCTCTCAATATTTGGCAAGCAAACACGGACAGCGCGGCGGAAGTGGCCCATGAATACAACTCGCTTCTGCTTTGCTTGGCTTTCCTGCTTTCTGCTTGAAGAAAAAACAGAAGTCTGAAATCCAGCAAGTCAGTGCAGCTGTCGGATGCGTTTCTGCAACAAATTCCTGGAAAGGTACTGAAGCAACAATTCCCCATTTCAGGATAGCCCCATTTCAGGACAGGAACTTCCCACTTCAGGACAGGAACTCTCCGTCTAAAGCTCGCTTAACATCTCCATCATCACTCCTAAATCACGAACATACCAAAAAATGTAACTCAGTTGAAGTGGCTCAGACACCCTATTCACTGCAGGCTGTGAGCAATGAGCTCAGCTGCTCAGACACCCTATTCACTGCAGGCTATGACCAATGAGCTCAGCTGCTCAGACACCCTATTCACTGCAGGCTGTGAGCAATGAGCTCAGCTGCTCAGACACCCTATTCACTGCAGGCTGTGAGCAATGAGCTCAGCTGCTCAGACACCCTATTCACTGCAGGCTGTGAGCAATGAGCTCAGCTGCTCAGACACCCTATTCACTGCAGGCTGTGAGCAATGAGCTCAGCTGCTCAGACACCCTATTCACTGCAGGCTGTGAGCAATGAGCTCAGCTGCTCAGACACCCTATTCACTGCAGGCTATGAGCAATGAGCTCAGCTGCTCAGACACCCTATTCACTGCAGGCTGTGAGCAATGAGCTCAGCTGCTCAGACACCCTATTCACTGCAGGCTGTGAGCAATGAGCTCAGCTGCTCAGACACCCTATTCACTGCAGGCTATGAGCAATGAGCTCAGCTGCTCAGACACCCTATTCACTGCAGGCTGTGAGCAATGAGCTCAGCTGCTCAGACACCCTATTCACTGCAGGCTGTGAGCAATGAGCTCAGCTGCTCAGACACCCTATTCACTGCAGGCTGTGAGCAATGAGCTCAGCTGCTCAGACACCCTATTCACTGCA
This sequence comes from Macrostomum lignano, assembly GCA_002269645.1. NCBI lineage: Eukaryota > Metazoa > Platyhelminthes > Macrostomidae > Macrostomum > Macrostomum lignano. Next base: position 246,960 of record NIVC01000858.1, on the reverse strand, counting down.
GGCTGTGAGCAATGAGCTCAGCTGCTCAGACACCCTATTCACTGCAGGCTGTGAGCAATGAGCTCAGCTGCTCAGACACCCTATTCACTGCAGGCTGTGAGCAATGAGCTCAGCTGCTCAGACACCCTATTCACTGCAGGCTATGAGCAATGAGCTCAGCTGCTCAGACACCCTATTCACTGCAGGCTGTGAGCAATGAGCTCAGCTGCTCAGACACCCTATTCACTGCAGGCTGTGAGCAATGAGCTCAGCTGCTCAGACACCCTATTCACTGCAGGCTGTGAGCAATGAGCTCAGCTGCTCAGACACCCTATTCACTGCAGGCTGTGAGCAATGAGCTCAGCTGCTCAGACACCCTATTCACTGCAGGCTGTGAGCAATGAGCTCAGCTGCTCAGACACCCTATTCACTGCAGGCTGTGAGCAATGAGCTCAGCTGCTCAGACACCCTATTCACTGCAGGCTGTGAGCAATGAGCTCAGCTGCTCAGACACCCTATTCACTGCAGGCTGTGAGCAATGAGCTCAGCTGCTCAGACACCCTATTCACTGCAGGCTGTGAGCAATGAGCTCAGCTGCTCAGACACCCTATTCACTGCAGGCTGTGAGCAATGAGCTCAGCTGCTCAGACACCCTATTCACTGCAGGCTGTGAGCAATGAGCTCAGCTGCTCAGACACCCTATTCACTGCAGGCTGTGAGCAATGAGCTCAGCTGCTCAGACACCCTATTCACTGCAGGCTGTGAGCAATGAGCTCAGCTGCTCAGACACCCTATTCACTGCAGGCTATGACCAATGAGCTCAGCTGCTCAGACACCCTATTCACTGCAGGCTGTGAGCAATGAGCTCAGCTGCTCAGACACCCTATTCACTGCAGGCTGTGAGCAATGAGCTCAGCTGCTCAGACACCCTATTCACTGCAGGCTGTGAGCAATGAGCTCAGCTGCTCAGACACCCTATTCACTGCAGGCTGTGAGCAATGAGCTCAGCTGCTCAGACACCCTATTCACTGCAGGCTATGAGCAATGTGAGTATAGTGAATGGCCACGTTTCCCCACCCGAGCGATGCTGCTGCAGGCACAGGTGTCTGTGATGAAGCCGCAGTCACGGTGGGCTGAGTTCAAATTGAGCAGCTGAGTGGGGGGGGGCTGACCGGTAGCAGCAGGCAGTTCGGGTCCCCTGCCTCATGCAACCTGCATGGCAACTGCAGCTTTGAACAAAAGCGCGAATATAAAACAGCCAGATGCGAGTTTCTCTGCTCGCCCACTTTTGCTGTTTGCCAATCAATTAATTAATTGCACCTGCGGCCTGCATGGCAACAAAGTGAGCAATTCAATTAATCGATTTGAGAGGCCACATGCTCTATGAGCGCAGGCTGGGCGAAGTGCATTTGGGTGTTGTTGAAATAACGGCTCCCTCTTCAGCATTCCGGTTTTAACGTTTCAATTGCGATTCGCTGGCGCTATAAACATGCAGATTTACATAAAGCCAAAGACCGCGTACGCGGGGGCCGGTTCAGAAAAGCCCCACCTGTGCCCCATTGTACCCATTGTAATGCAAATCTGCTTCGGACCCGATCGAATCTCAGCTGCAATCGGAGTGCGACATCAGAGCCCCGTTATTGTATTGAAGCCTTCAGCCTGGCTTTCACTCAAACAGACCGGAGCTTTCAAGTTTCAGATGCATATAGTTATTAAACAAATTTATATAGTAGCCAGACAAAAAATAATGAAATTCAGACAGGCAGACGCAGACAGGCGGATGCAGACAGGCGGACAGGCAGACGCAGACAGGCGGACATGAGACCTTATCCAGTCAGGAAAACGGACGTACGCACTATATATACCCAGTCCAGTGGCACTGGGCAAGGAACTGCAGTAGCCGTGTAGCTTCAGGCCAGCAGTTCAAACCGGCAGTATAATTGCTTGCAGTGCGGCGTGCAGCGGAAAACTGCACGTGCCCATGCATAATCCGTGACAGGCTCTGTACGCCATGCGCCGCAAGCACGCATGATCCGTGACAGGCTCTGTACGCCATGCCGCAAGCACGTGTGATCCGTGACAGGCTCTGTACGCCATGCCGCAAGCACGTGTGATCCGTGACAGGCTCTGTACGCCATGTCGCAAGCACGCATGATCCGTGACAGGCTCTGTACGCCATGCCGCAAGCACGTGTGATCCGTGACAGGCTCTGTACGCCATGCCGCAAGCACGTGTGATCCATGACAGGCTCTGTACGCCATGCCGCAAGCACGCATGATACGTGACAGGCTCTGTACGCCATGCCGCAAGCACGCATGATACGTGACAGGCTCTGTACGCCATGCCGCAAGCACGCATGATCCGTGACAGGCTCTGTACGCCATGCCGCAAGCATGTATGACACGTGACAGGCTCTGTACGCCATGCCGCAAGCAGCAGTTCTTCACACAGCTAGGAAGTGTAAAAATGGATTACTATCTAACCAATGTAGAAGTCTCATCACGTGACTGACTGCTTTCCCACCTGTATTCCACCCCTATTTATTCCTGCATTAGCGTGAAGTTGGAGTGGACTAATGAGCACAGAAGTGAGGAAAGCAGTTTGCCAGGAAAGCGGTCTCCGATAGAAAAAGTCCGGTGGGTAGAAATTCGTGCCGCTGCTGAAGCGGCAAAGCAAGTCCCATTAGGGCGGAATTTTTTATTGCTGCTCAGCGCTGAGAACACGCTCTGCTGATGCGGATCAGCATACCTACTAATGACTTCTTGCTTTTTCTAAGAATTTCCAAGACGGCTCTGCTGGGCCAGATGCGGTTCTGTCATCATTTATTGGAGATCCCCAACTCTCCAGAGAGCCGCCCAGCAGTTTTGTTTGCCCAGCAACCAATTGCAGGAAATGGCCGAGCAAAATTATTTATTTAAAATAAAGAAAAGCCGACCGATAAACTCAGACAGAGGCAGTTATTTCGCTCCAACGGAGAGCCCGCCTGATCGGGCAGGGCGAACAGCCTCAGGATTTACTGGCTGCCCGGCTCGCATGACACACCGGAAATTTACAGGAAATGCGGCAAAATGGAGTGTCCAGCTTGAAAATGGAGCTCGAGCAGGCAAATTTGCCAATCAGCAGGGGGCTGCTGGAATTGCACAGCTGGACAGGAAAACTTGCATTGAGACACGGTTGAGAGTCAGGGGTGAGACACGGATGAGAGTCAGGGGTGAGACACGGGTGAGAGTCAGGATGGAGACACGGTTGAGAGTCAGGGGTGAGACACGGATGAGAGTCAGGGGTGAGGCACGGATGAGAGTCAGGGGGGAGACACGGATGAGAGTCAGGGGTGAGACTGGATAAGAGTCAGGGGTGAGACACGTATGAGAGTCAGGGGTGAGACACGGGTGAGAGTCAGGATGGAGACACGGTTGAGAGTCAGGGGTGAGACACGGATGAGAGTCAGGGTTGAGACACGAATGAGAGTCAGGGGTGAGACACGGATGAGTGTCAGGATGGAGACACGGTTGAGAGTCAGGATGGAGACACGGATGAGAGTCAGGGGTGAGACACGGATGAGAGTCAGGGGTGAGACACGGATGAGAGTCAGGGTTGAGACACGAATGAGAGTCAGGGGTGAGACACGAATGAGAGTCAGGATGGAGACACGAATGAGAGTCAGGGGTGAGACACGGATGAGAGTCAGGATGGAGGCACGAATGAGAGTCAGGATGGAGACACGGATGAGAGTCAGGGGTGAGACACGAATGAGAGTCAGGGTGAGACTAGATGAGACACGGAAGAGAGTCAAAGTGAGAGGTGTAGAGTCAGTAAATATGCCATTCGCAAAAAATCGGGGATCAGCTGTTATTACAGTCAGAAATCGTCAGCTCAAAGATAACAATGAAAAATACAGATGCTGACAGTCACAGTTGACCGAATCGAGCCGATAAACACTGACAAAAATATAGTAAAAATCTGAGGCCAATAAAAATAGTTCGTTATAATCTGAAGCTCGCAACTCTACTGACAGTAGCAACATCAGCTGTTCAAGCAAGCAGTCATAAGTCCGGACAAAACTAGCAGCAATTGCAAAAGCAGCACACTGTCAGGAGCCGGATGCGGCAACACTGGTCGAGCCGGATTCCCTGACAGGCTGCGCTGAGCCTCCCTGCTGCTGCTGGGCGCGGAGCCGCCGGTACGACTTGGACTGGCGGTCGAACAGCAGCGGCATGCGACCCAGCTGCCCGTCGTGTCGGTTCTTCGCCACCTGCGGTTGGAGTCGCGTGGGTTGCAGCGATTCTCAGGTGAGATTGAGGGTGATTCTCAGGTGGAATTGGGGCAATTCTCAGGTGGGATCGGAGACGATTCTCAGGTGGGATCGGAGACGATTCTCAGGTGGGATCGGAGACGATTCTCAGGTGGGATCGGAGACGATTCTCAGGTGGGATCGGAGACGATTCTCAGGTGGGATCGGAGACGATTCTCAGGTGGGATCGGAGACGATTCTCAGGTGGGATCGGAGACGATTCTCAGGTGGGATCGGAGACTATTTCCGGACAGCTCATGGGGCCAGTGCTGATGAGGCAAGCGAGGTAGGCGGTGAAGCTGACCTGCAGGTAGCGCTGCGGGTGCGGCCGGTCGTCCAGTCCGGACTCGTCCTGCAGCAGCAGCACGTTGTCCGCCTCCTGCGTCACCTTGCCGCCGCCGTAGACGGAGCCGACGTCCAGCAGCTTCTTCGGGTCCTCCTTGCGCGGGTGCGCCACCAGCGACACGTGCAGGCCGGTGCGGTTGACCAGCTGGCGCAGCTGGCCCACGAACCGGTCCTGGCGGAGGAACCGGTCTGCCATAGAGGCGTCGGCCTCGCCGCCCAGCAGGAACTGCAGGTTGTCGATGACGGCGTGCCGGACCCCCAGTGGGCCGGCCGTGGCGGCCTCCAGGTCGCGCAGCACGGCGGCGGTGGACTGCGGTCCGTGATAGTCGAGAAAGTGCATCGGCAGCGAGCCGAAGGCGTCCATCACGGCGTTGACGGTGTCGACGGGCTCGCGGTGCAGCGGCCTGCCGGCGAACTGGTGCAGCATGAGGGAGCAGAGGCGGTGCAGCGGCACCTCGAAGCTGCCCCAAAGGGTGGGCACGCCCTGCTCGCACAGGTCCAGCGAGTACTCGGACAGCAGGGTGGTCTTCCCGGTGCCAGTGCGGCCGCACAGCACCGTCAGCTCGTGACTGCGGAAGCCCTTCAGCAGGGCGTTGAGCTCGGTAAAGCGTGCCCAGCGCTGGCCCTGCTCCTCCGTGTGCCGCAGGATTGTCTGCAGGGTGCGGGAGCGCAGCTGGCCGGACAGGCTGATGATGCGGCTGGGCAGCTGGCCGCCCGCCACTGCTGCTGCTGCCGCTGACTTGGCAGCCGCGGCCGACTGCGGGCGAATGCGGATGGCGATTCGGATTAGCACCGATATGTATTGAAAAATAGTTTTTCTATGGGTATCTAGACATATATATCGAACCAGAGCCGATATGTATCGAAAAATAGTTTTTTCTGTGGGTATCTAGAAATACATATCGAACCAGAGCCGATATGTATCGAAAACTGCTATTTGAAAACCTAGAAATTTCTCTAGGAAATAAACGACTCAGCATAACAGGCACATTTGTAAGTTCGTTGATAAATGAAGAAATAAAAACCTCAGTATATTTCAATTGGAAGCTGCAGCAGTTCTCAGTAAAATTTATATTGGAATGTGCAAAACGGTCTAGCATAAGTCTAGCATGAAATCCGCGTGACCTGACCTGACCTGAAGCCACTTTGGAACCGCAAAAATGCCCCGACACCAAACAATAAAAGTGCACAGCGCATGCAGCGTGTGAAATTGCAGAGTAATAAAACGTTAAAAAGAGTATGGAAGCATTAAGTCTGCGCCAACAGTTCGATGAGCTTGACAAATCCGATACTACTCGTGGAGCTCAGTCAGTAGTATGAAGGGGGCATCCGCCTGGCCGACAGGCACCAGTTGCCCTGCTCGTGCCACTCGCGCAGGCAGTCCAGGCCGAGGCCGCGGGCGCAGTCGGCCAGCTCACCCTGCCTGAACACATGGTAGTAGCGCAGCCTGCGGCCCTCGCTGGCCGGCGCGCCCGCCGCTCCGCAGGCGCCGTCGCACAAGCAGTCGCCGGCCGTGTGGCGGCGCGGGCACGACGAAGCGGGGAACTCCCGGATGCGGAACTCGCAGTCGCTCGAGTCGCTCTCGCAGTCGCTGCTGTCGGCTTGACAGTCGCCGGAGCCGCCGCCGTTGCGGCTGCCGCCAAAGAAGCCGGCCAGCAGCGGCAGGGAGCTCAGGCGGCGCTGCCACGCCGGCCGCGGCGGAGGCTTCGGCGGCGGCGGCAAAGCCGGAGTCTGCGGAGGCTCCGGCGCGCCCCACGGCACGAGGAGGTCCTGGCAGTTGAAGCTCCTCGCCGGCCGGCCCGGCTGCTCGAAGGCCCAGGCGGTGACGAGGAGGCGGCCACCGGGCCTAAGGAGGCGGGCAGCCTCGGCCAGGAGGCGGCGGCGTCGGTCTCGGGAGGCGAGGTGGTGCACCACCGACACGCAGGTGACGGCGTCGAAAGCGGCGGAGCGCAGGGGGCAGCGGAGGACGTCGGCCTGGACAAGCAGAGGCTGACGTCGCTGGCGGCCCCGTGACCGGCGCCGGTGCCAGTCGTCGTTGGCGGCCAGCAGCAGGTCTAGGCAGATGTCGGCGCCGACCGCCAGGTGGCCGCGCGCCGCAGCCAGGCGGGACAGCGCGGCGGCGGAGTGGCCGCAGCCGAGGTCGGCCAGCAGGCAGCCGGGCGGCAGGTCCCGCAGCAGGTCGCGCACGCAGGCTGGGGGGCCGCGCCGGTTGGCGCAGCCGCCGGAGCCGCCTTCATCCGCGCAGGCGAGGGCGGGCGCCATGCAGCTGTACACCCGGTGGACGAACCGCTCCTCCAGGGCCGCTTCCGCCTCGGCGGCGGGCCGCTGCTGCTGCTGCAAATGAAGTAAAATGGCAGTCTTGAATTATCAGCTATATTAAAGTAAAAAATGCAGCAACATTATGGAAAAAAAATTCAAATTTTAATCTAGAAATCAATTGGAAGGCGTATTGGAATACCAAAGGAGTACCCTAAACCAAATACCCAAACCAAAGGTACGATGAAATCGATATAGATTGCAGAGGAAATAGACGAGCTTCACTGATGCAGCGCCACTTTCATAAGCTATTAAACAAAAGCCAGTCAGCATGCGTGAGAAATAACGCAAACAGTCGGCAATGCGTAAGAAACATCCAGCGGTTTGGCTGTCAACAAAGCAGCCACAAAGAGAAAAAATGCAACAGGGGTTATCCAAATTCTGAGAACTACAAAAGCACGGTCACCAGGGCAATTTCATCTCGCAGATTTTCGAGTAACTGCTCGCGCGGAAAACTCTAGAAACTCGAGCCGGGCAGACCCAGCCGCCCACCCTAGCAATTAGGCTCTCATTGACAGCGGCAAACAAGCGAACTTGAGGTGGTCGCCAGTGAATGGAGGGCCGCAAGGGTGGGCACTGCAGCTAAACGACCTGAGCCCAAGGCCTGCAGGCAAGCTGGCCTGGCCCAGCCAATAGCGAGCTGCCGGAGCAGCTAAACTCCTGCGGGCGAAGCTAAACCAGCAGCTAAGCCACCGAGAAGCCGAAGGCCATAAAGACAGGCCGGACAGGCGGCCACAAGACAAGCGCAGCCGCAGCAACTCAAAACGCACACGAACTCCGTTAGCTAAGCTCAACAGCTTCATCATCCAGCAGCAGTCATGTCTGAGCGCAAGGCCGTGATCAAGAACGCTGACATGTCCGAGGAGATGCAGCAGGACGCCGTGGACTGCGCCACCCAGGCCATGGAGAAGTTCAACGTGGAGAAGGACATCGCCGCCTACATCAAGAAGGAGTTCGACAAGAAGTACAACCCGACCTGGCACTGCATCGTTGGCCGCAACTTCGGTAGCTACGTGACCCACGAGACCAAGCACTTCATCTACTTCTACCTGGGCCAGGTGGCCATCCTGCTGTTCAAGTCCGGCTGAGCAATCTCCTAGCTGATTATGAACTCATTGCCACAATAATTGATCATTGAGCATGAGCAGCTCCTACTGTGCCTTTTCTGTATTGCGATAAATTTACTCAATAAATTATACACGATCAGTTTCGATTATCTTGTGGCTTTAAAAATTTGTTTGCGTTCTGGTTTTGACAGACAGTGGCTGAGCAAATAGGAGGACTAAAAAGCAGAGCTGCCGGAACAAACCCAAGATATTATCAGTAAAGGAGATCACTGGCCAATAATTAGACACGACTAATACCCATATATTCGACCGCAGATCATCGAAATTAAGAAATAAGCTTTAAAAAACAGTTAAGAGAGTTAATAAACAGGACCAGACCTAACTCTGATGGCAGAGATAGATAAGCTTGACTGGGACTAACGCCATGGCAGATGGGAGGCACACGGAGTCACTGAAGCAAGTCGTGCTAATCACTGTGGAGCGGCAACTGCGGGCTAATCATGGGTTGGCAGCGAAGTTTTTCCGGCCGTATTTAACATCCAAGACTCTCTTGGCCTGAGACAAATCCGACGCTGTAAGCAGAGATGAGCGGCGGGCTGTTTCCCAAGCTGACCTCCAAGGTGAGGCGCGAGTCAATCAACAGGGAAATTGTGGAGCTCAAGAAGTGCCTGCCGCTGCCGAGGTCGATCACCAAGAAGCTGTCCTATCTGCACATTCTATCTCTGACCAACACCTACTTGAAGAAGCTCATGCACATGCCGCCAACTCTGCCGCACGGGCTGTACGACCAGACTGCCCCTAGCAACGCGGAGGCGTGCGCCGCGTTGGACTTCTTCTTCGTGCTGATGAACCAGCAGTTGGAGATTTTGTACATATCGGACAACTGCAACCAGTTCCTGCCGAAAACAAACACGGAGCTGATGGCGCAGTGCCGCAGCCTGGACCAGCTGCTGGACCTGCCCACCAATCCGGAGCAGCTGCTGGACGGACAGGTCGCGGGCAACCGCGAGCTGGCATTTCTGGTCAGCCAGACGGCCAGGCAGAAAAAGCAGCCGCAGCAGCAGCAGCAGACTGGAGAGAATGATGAAAATGGAGGAGGCGATATGCCGGCCCGTGAGTTCAGCTTTTGCATGGAAACTTTGACAAAATTGCAAGGCGAGCCTCTAAACTCGGGGTCTTGTAGTTGTATTGTCCCAAAGTTTCAAGCTTGGAGTTACCTGTAGTTTCCCAAGTGTCAAGCTTGGAGTTTCCTGTAGTTTCCCAATTGTCAAGCTTGGAGTTTCCTGTAGTTTCCCAATTGTCAAGCTTGGAGTTTCCTGTAGTTTCCAAGTGTCAAGCGCATATATAGATGTGGCACAGGTGAATTTCAGTAACCGAATGCTTTGCAGCCACCGCTCAGAACGTGACCTTGAGCATCCGAGAGGTCACGTCGCCGCACCTGGCCTACTACTACGAGCATCCATCAATTCAGCATCAGCACCAGCACAGGCTGCTGCTGGCCGAGTGCCGCTTGCTGCAGGAGGAATCAGCCGGACCCGCTCCAGCTGGCACGCTGGACCTGCTGACGCTGCACGAGCTGGACATGCGGCTGCGCTCCGCCTCCCAGCTGTTCCTGGACCACTTCCCCGGTCTGGCAGCCGGGCACAGCTGGTACCGCTTGCTGCATCCTGGTGACCTCAGCCTGGCCAGCCGGATGCACGCCGAGGCTCTGGCCAGCCCCGACCGCCAGGCCCGCGCTGCCCTGCGGCTGCTCAGGCCGGACGGCCAGCCGGGGCCCGCCTGTCTGGCCAGCCTGCGCGCCGTGCTGGACTCGACAACGGGCGCCGTGACCGGGTTGCGCTGCGGCTACCGGCTGGCCGAGCTCGCGCAGCTGCCGGCTCTGCGCCTGTTCACCCACCTGAATAGGTGCCTCATTGCCGAGGAGGCCATCGCCACAGCTGAGGAGCCCGGCTTCGGCTGCGACATCGCGGCCGATTGGAATCCCGCCTACGCGACAGAGGACGCCTGGTACGACTACTGCGTCTGCGACTGCTGCCAGGGCGCTTACTCCGATATGTATGCTCACTACCACTGCGACTGCTGACACTGCGGCTGATGACACTGCTGACAATGCGACTGATTATACTGCTGACAATGCGACTGATTACACTGCTGACAATGCGACTGATGACACTGCTGACAATGCGACTGATGACACTGCTGACATTACGACTGATGACACTGCTGACAATGCGACTGATGACACTGCTGACATTACGACTGATGACACTGCTGACATTGCGGCTGATGACACTGCTGACATTACGACTGATGACACTGCTGACATTGCGGCTGATTACACTGCTGACATTACGGCTGATGACACTGCTGACATTGCGGCTGATGACACTGCTGACGGCTAAGATACTACCAGTGATTACCAATATAAACCCATTGAAAATAACACAGAGAACAGTGAATGTTTGGACAGACGGTACTATAGCTACTGAATCTGAATAAGAATACTGCGTTAAAAGTAAAATAGAAGGAAAATAAATCAAGTCAGATCGCAAGCCACAGGCGGCATTGATCAGATTCAACAAGTCGCGGCCGCAGCCCGTGTGTATTTCTGTTGTCAAAGCAAACCTTTTTTTATAGCCTACCTGTCTCAGCTGGAATAGGCGAACGCAATTCAAGCCGTCTGCCTAGTGGGAGATGGGGAACATTCAGTCAGTCCTAAGTCTTGGCTGGTATATTTTGATAAACTAAATAAGTGGGAGCAAAGACAGCTGGATAAACACTGCGCTAACAATTTGCTGCTATTAGAAACTTGCGGAATCAGTTAACAATGAGTTGTTCGGGCAGAAGGGCCACCCCAGCCTAGTATTGAAGCTTCCAGTCAGTTCGGTGCGTAAAAAACGGCGGGTAGAAAGTAAAAAAGAAGAAAACAAGCAAAGCAGACATTGCAGCTTCCAAGCCTCAGCCAATCAGCAATTGTCACTCTATCGGTCTCTTAGCAACGGGCCCCGCACCCGGATCCTGGATCAGCGGCTCAGCTTCCTTCAATCGTCATCGTCTCCGCCGGGTCCGCGCGGCTTCGGGCCGCCGGCCGGCCTGGACATGATGATCTCGTCCACGCTGAGCACAGTGCAGGCGGAGCGGCAGGCCAGGCGGAGGGCCCACTGCTTCACCAGCAGCAGGTCGGACAGGCCCCGCTCGGACACATTGGCCACGGCCGACTCGCCGCTGTCCGGGTCGCAGAAGATGCCGATGTGCTTGCGGCCGGCCGCCAGCTCGGCGTGGATTTTGCTCAGCGTCTCGGCCCCGTTCAGGCAGCAGTTGGTGGCCAGGGTCTTCACTACGGCGTCCAGAGCGTTGGCGAAGCGGGAGATGGCGTACTGCTCCAGGCCCGGCTCCGCCTCGGCGGCCGCCGCCAGCTTCACGGCCAGGGCGGCCTCGGTGGCGCCGCCGCCAGACACGAAGCGGGGGTTGCGGGTCAGCGCCTTGTAGGCGTTGACGCCGTCGTCAACGGCCCGCTCGAGATCGTCTAGGAGGTTCTCGGTGCTGGCGCGGAGCAGCACGGTGGAGATCTTGCAGTTGTCCTCCTGGAAGCGGCGCAGAGGCGGGGCTTATCCAGTATACAGATGGAGCAGAGGCGGGGCTTATCCAGTATACAGATGGAGCAGAGGCGGGGCTTATCCAGTATACAGATGGAGCAGAGGCGGGGCTTATCCAGTATACAGATGGAGCAGAGGCGGGGCTTATCCAGTATACAGATGGAGCAGAGGCGGGGCTTATCCAGTATACAGATGGAGCAGAGGCGGGGCTTATCCAGTATACAGATGGAACAGGGGTGGGGCTTATCCAGTATACAGATGGAACAGGGGTGGGGCTTATCCAGTATACAGATGGAACAGGGGTGGGGCTTATCCAGTATACAGATGGAACAGGGGTGGGGCTTATCCAGTATACAGATGGAACAGGGGTGGGGCTTATCCAGTATACAGATGGAACAGGGGTGGGGCTTATCCAGTATACAGATGGAGCAGAGGTGGGGCTTATCCAGTATACAGATGGAACAGGGGTGGGGCTTATCCAGTATACAGATGGAGCAGAGGTGGGGCTTATCCAGTATACAGATGGCTTATCCAGTATACAGATGGCTTATCCAGTATACAGATAGCTTATCCAGTATACAGATGGCTTATCGAGTATACAGATGGCTTATCCAGTATACAGATGGCTCATCCAGTATACGGATGGCTTATCCAGTATACAGATGGCTTATCCAGTATACAGATGGCTCATCCAGTATACAGATGGCTTATCCAGTATACAGATGGCTTATCCAGTATACAGATGGCTTATCCAGTATACAGATGGCTTATCCAGTATACAGATGGCTTATCCAGTATACAGGTGGCTTATCCAGTATACAGGTGGCTTATCCAGTATACAGATGGCTTATCCAGTATACAGGTGGCTTATCCAGTATACAGATGGCTCATCCAGTATACAGGTGGCTTATCCAGTATACAGGTGGCTTATCCAGTATACAGATGGCTTATCGAGTATACAGATGGCTTATCGAGTATACAGATGGCTTATCCAGTAAACAGGTGGCTTATCCAGTATACAGATGGCTTATCCAGTATACAGATGGCTTATCCAGTATACAGATGGCTTATCCAGTATACAGATGGCTTATCCAGTATACAGATGGCTTATCCAGTATACAGATGGCTTATCCAGTATACAGATGGCTCATTCAGTATACAGATGGCTCATCGAGTATACAGATGGCTTATCCAGTATACAGATGGCTCATTCAGTATACAGATGGCTTATCCGGTATACAGATAGCTTATCCAGTATACAGTTGGCTTATCCAGTATACAGATGGCTCATTCAGTATACAGTTGGCTTATCCAGTATACAGATGGCTCATTCAGTATACAGATGGCTCATCGAGTATACAGATGGCTTATCCAGTATACAGATGGCTCATTCAGTATACAGATGGCTTATCCGGTATACAGATAGCTTATCCAGTATACAGTTGGCTTATCCAGTATACAGATGGCTCATTCAGTATACAGTTGGCTTATCCAGTATACAGATGGCTCATTCAGTATACAGATGGCTCATCGAGTATACAGATGGCTCATTCAGTATACAGATGGCTCATCGAGTATACAGATGGCTTATCCAGTATACAGATGGCTCATTCAGTATACAGATGGCTTATCCAGTATACAGATAGCTTATCCAGTATACAGTTGGCTTATCCAGTATACAGATGGCTCATTCAGTATACAGTTGGCTTATCCAGTATACAGATGGCTCATTCAGTATACAGATGGCTCATCGAGTATACAGATGGCTTATCCAGTATACAGATGGTTGGCGAGAGAGCCGAAGACGCGTTAACAGCCGAGCTGCTCTGCCCCTCCAAATATCGGTCAGTCATCGGTGGCTTCAGACGCAAAGCACATGCAGTCTCACCTCGAACACCACTACGTTGGTGTCGCCGACCTCCTGGGTGACCACGCGGGAGCAGGAGCCCATCTCTTCCGCGGTTGGCGTGGTGAGGCGCGGCAGGGCGATGGCGCCAGTGGCGGTGGCCAGGCGGCGCAGGTCGAACTTGGAGGACACCCGCAGAGCCAGGATGTTGTAGTGGTTCAGGTAGTGCAGGGCCAGCTCGCCCACCTTGCCGCCGCTCACCACAACCCGGGCCCCGGCCTCGGCCAGGCTGCGCACCTGGGCCTCCATGATTCGCTCCTCCTCAACCGAGAAGTTGGCCAGCTCGGCGGCCGTCTCCATCAGCACGGTGCCCTTGGTCTCCGTCTGCAGGAAGTCCACCGGGCAGGCGAACACGGCCACCTTGACGCGGCCGCTCTCCGGGATCACCTGGGTGACGTCGCCCTCGGCGGCCCGGCGGAACACCATGCCGCCGATGAGGCGGGAGCCGTCAACGGAGCCGCCCAGCACCTTGCAGACGCGTACGCGGTCCACATCGAAGTGGCCGCCCTGGGGCAGCACGCTGATGCAGGCCTCGCTGATCAGGCGGGCCAGGCGTTCGTGCAGGCCGAACTGCTTGGACATCACGGCGCAGCGGATCAGCGGCTCCACCTGAGCGATGTCGCGAACGTCGCTCACCTGGGGAGGGGGAGTGAGGGGAGGCGCGATACTCGCGGGCTAATCATGCCTTAGTGTGAGCGTATCACCACCGAGTGACCGTATGACCACCGAGTGACCGTATGACCACCGAGTGCCCGTATGACCACCAAGTGATCGTATGACCACCGAGTGATCGTATGACCACCGAGTGATTGAATGACCCGTGATAGTATGACCACCGAGTGACCAGATGGCCAAAAAGTGACCGAATGAGCATCGAGTGACCGTATGATCATCGAATGATTGTATGACCTTTGTGTGATCCTATGAGCTTCGAGTGATTGCATGACCTTTGTGTGATCTATGAGCATCGAGTGATTGCATGACCTTTGTGTGATCCTATGAGCATCGACTGATTGCATGACCTTTGTGTGATCCTATGAGCATCAACTGATCGTAAAAGCATCGAGTGACTAAATAGCCACGTGGTCATCAAATCGCTACAAAAAGTTGCTATGGCCATCAAACTGACTGCATGATGCAATGCAATTCCGCCACACACTGGCCAAATGCTCACCTGACCAACAATCTGGTCTTCAAGCATCTTCTGCGCCATCTCCAGCGCTTTCTCATAGCCGGCCACAACCTCGGTGGGGCTGAGGCCCATGCGCAACACGCTCTCGGCCTCCTTAAGCAGGAAGCCGGCCAGCATGAGGCAGAGGTTGGTGCCGTCGCCGGCCTCCTGCTCCTGCTGCTTGCTGGACAGCACCAGCATCTTGGCGGCCGGGTGGGCCACCTCCAGCTCCTGCAGCACGGTGGCGGCGTCCTTGGTTATGAAGTGCTTGCCGATGTGATTGATGACAATCTTGTTCATGCCGACTGGCCCGTAGCAGGTGCTGGTCATGCCGCTCATCTGGCAGCAGGCCTCGATGTTGCGGAACACGGCCTCGTCCATGCCGGCGTAGTGTCGGGCGCCCTCCTTCATCATGGAGTAGAAGCCGGGGGCTCGGGGAACGTGCAGGGCCATTGTGGGCGGTTGCTAGAGCAGCGGGGGATAAAACAGTGCCGAAGGTTGAGATGCTGCCTGCGATCAGAGAGTCCCTAAACTGCTTCGAATGTCCAGATAAACTGATTTTCGACTGTCAGCCTGTGGATCTGGGAGGCTGGCTGCTCAGCCTGAGGATCTGGGAGGCTGGCTACTCAGGCTGAGGATCTGGGAGGCTGGCTGCTCAGCCTGAGGATCTGGGAGGCTGGCTGCTCAGCCTGAGGATCTGGGAGGCTGGCTGCTCAGCCTGAGGATCTGGGAGGCTGGCTGCTCAGCCTGAGGATCTGGGAGGCTGGCTGCTCAGTCTGAGGATCTGGGAGGCTGGCTGCTCAGCCTGAGGATCTGGGGAGGCTGGCTGCTCAGCCTGAGGATCTGGGAGGCTGGCTGCTCAGCCTGAGGATCTGGGAGGCTGGCTGCTCAGCCTGAGGATCTGGGAGGCTGGCTGCTCAGCCTGAGGATCTGGGGAGGCTGGCTGCTCAGCCTGAGGATCTGGGAGGCTGGCTGCTCAGTCTGAGAGCATTAAAAGAATTAATTTAGTCTTAACACTATTACTACAGTCTCTTAATTAAAATTTGATTGGCAATTGAAATAAGAGAAGCCAAGCCGCACAGGATCTCTCCCAGGCAATGTCGCATAAGTAATAATTTATTTACTATGAATATTAGCAGCAAACTGAACGCAAGAACAATTAAGTCAAAATATTTCACTTAGTTCGCAAAACCGGCATTAGAATGAAACAATATGGGAATGCTAATAACTCGATTGGCAGTCAACGGACGGAGAGATGAAGCTAAGCGAGGCTAAATTCTCTATTTGAGCTCGCCAGAATCCCAACAAAGTAGATCCCTAGCAGTTTTGAATTGTCACACAAATACAGTGGAACACATGAAGATCGGGCCCGCCCAGATCAGGATAAAACAGCAACGGAGAGCAGCACAGAGCAGAAAGCAACTGCAAAGTCTTCAGTGAGCTGGTGGGCCAGCCTGCTCAATGCCAGCCTGCTCAATGCCAGCCTGCTCAATGCCAGCCTGCTCAATGCCAGCCTGCTCAACGCCAGCCTGCTCAATGCCAGCCTGCTCAATGCCAGCCTGCTCAATGCCAGCCAACTCTGCGACTGCAGCTTTCTGTCAGCAGCTACTTGGCTGACGGTGGCCTCTGCGAGTCCAGCACGTCCTTCAGCTTGTTCTCCGTCAAGGTGAGCCGCTGCTCCAGGATGGACACGGTCTGCAATGCGGGGGAGGGTGGGTATGACTTGATATGACAAATGGCAGCCATTGATGCATATATGATGTGTCAGCGACTGGGGTCCTCTCTCAGCGGTTGAGACCAGCTGACAACACGCAAGATGCTGGACTATCACAAGTTCGAATTCGATTTCTAAGAAAGTGCAAATCTACCAGCGTTGCCACAATGCCAGGCTGAACAGGTCCCACTGATCACACTAGAAAATAGTGCAAATCTGCCAGCATTGCCAGGATGAACAGGTCCCACTGTTAACACTAGAAAATAGTGCAAATCTGCCATCATGGTCAGGGTGAACAGGTTCCACTGTTCGCACTAGAAAATAGTGCAAATCTGCCAGCATTGCCAGGGTGAACAGGTCCCACTGTTCACACTAGAAAATAGTGCAAATCTGCCAGCATTGCCAGGGTGAACAGGTCCCACTGTTCACACTAGAAAATAGTGCAAATCTCCCAGCATTGTCAGGGTGAACAGGTCCCACCGTTCACAGTAGAAAATAGTGCAAATCTGCCAGCATTGTCAGGGTGAACAGGTCCCACCGTTCACACTAGAAAATAGTGCAAATCTGCCAGCATTGTCAGGGTGAACAGGTCCCACCGTTCACACTAGAAAAAGTGCAAATTCGTCACTCAAATCCCGCACCTGCGTGAGGATGTCCAGCTGCCTGACAACGTGCTCCAGCGTGTTGGCAATGACGGGCGGCACAGAGCCCGGCTGCTGCTGCTGCTCGGTTGAGCTGCCGACGGCCGCCACCCCGCCGCCGTTGACTGGCGCCGCCAAACTCGGCCGCGGCAGGCTGTCATCGAATGCCGACGAAGGGCCTCGGCCGCCGTGCCGGCCAACGTCGGTGACGAGACGGGAGCTGCTGGCCAGCTCGGCCGATCGCTGGCCGGCCAGAGGCTGCTGCTGGTGTCCGGACTGGCGGCTGGGTCGGCTTCCGTCCTGCTGCTGTTTGCGCGGCTGAGCCGGCTGCGAGAGTTCAGCATGGTGATGTGAAGGTTAAATATTCGACAGGTGTTGACAGCTCGAACCCTAGAGAAGCAAAACACACCCAGTAACTGAAATTTCACTGTGCCTTTCGGGTCCCCCTCAGCGCTTCTGTGCGTTAAACCCGAATTGGAAACCAGAAACTCCCAGAAACCCAGGACGCGTCAGGCGACTCTAGCCGCAGCCTCACCTCGCCAACCTCCATGGTCTCCGCCTGCGGCGCTCCACCAGCGCCCTGATCGAAGTTGGTCCGCCACAGGAACACCTGCTGATCGGCGCCGCCTGACGCGAAGTTGGCGCCGCACACACTGAAGCTGCAGGCGGTGACGGCGCCGTCGTGGCCGCGCAGCGTGTAGATGAGGCGGCCCTCCAGCAGGTCGTACAGGCGCAGGGTGGAGTCGTCGCCGGCGGACAGCAGGAAGTTGCCGCTGGGATGGAAGGCGATGCCATTGGCGGGGCCCTCGTGCACCGGGTAGTGCTGCACCAGCTTGTTCATGCGGATGTCCCAGATCTTCACGGACCCGTCTGAGGCGGCCGCGGCCACACAGTTGCCGGCCGGGTGGAACTGCACATCGTTGACCAGGCCGCCGTGCTCCTGGAAGGTGCTGACGCAGTCCTGCGACTGGCAGTCCCACAGGCGCACGGTTTTGTCATCCGAGCCGGACACGATGAGGCGGCCCTCGGGCTGAACCGAGCGCACTTCACCCAGTTCACGTGGCGGCTGAGGGAGAACAGGAACTTCTGCCGCTGCACAGTCCACACTTTCACGGTCTTGTCGTCCGAGCCGGTGAGCAGCCGCTCGTTGTCGGCGGTGAAGTCAACGGCCCGCACGCCGGCCGTGTGGCCGCGGAAAGCGGTGCTCTCGCCTTTGACGCTCGGCGTCCACAGGCGAACGGTTTTGTCGCGAGAGGCGGAGGCGACCAGCTGGCCGGTGGGGGAGAAGCGGACGCCCATCACGGCCTCCTTGTGGCCCATGAAGCGGAAGGCGCGGGACTGCGGCCTGAAGTTCCATATGGTGAGGTTGCCATCCAGAGAGCCGGACACCAGCTGCTTGCCGTTGGGCGAGAAGTCAACGCTGGTGATGGCGTCCTTGTGGCCCTTGAAATGGATCTCTAGCGCCGGGTCCTCCATGAGATAGCAGAATGAAATTTTATACTTGTAAATCTGGCTTTGGAATGCATAACCTGTGTTAGCAAAACAGGCATGCAATTCAAGCCATGTCCAGGCCAACTAGTTACAGCATATACTAAACCAGACCAAGTCTAATGCACCTTGGGATAAAGAGCATCATGCCACAGCAGTCTACTTATGCCTATTGATAAGTAGACATATGAACATGTGTATGTACAATGTTTAAAATGCAATACATAAATCACTCATTATCCATCTTATATACGTGGAATTTAATGCCTACAAATATTCAGCATTACTATAATATCAGAAGGCTTGAACTGGTTGCAATTAGAAATTTTAGTAGCATTTGCAACAATATAACATAAAAAATCCCATCTAACAGTATAATTAATTGCAAGACTTTTATTAAAAGCCAAAATTTTCTAAGCCTATCAAAATAATAGCACAAAAGCTTTTAGTCTACTACATATATGATAGAAAATTCAATTGTTAACTAAACATTTGCTAGAGCTATATTTGCCAACTAGCAGTCAATCCATGAGAAATAGAAACTTTCAAAAGATAGAAATCTTTAAATTATACTTGAACTAAAAGCTATTCAAAAACTATTATATTTATATATACTAGCTATAGCTTATTAGTGTTTAATCAAAGAAAAGCTTTAAGGCAACACAAAATTCCTAACAGAAATATAATTTTATCTATTTACCAGGTGTGCATACTGAAATGTTACAATTTTATAAAAAGTGTTTTTTTCATTGACAGTAACCAAATGACTTCTCTTGCAATTACATAAAAATAATTTTATATTCTATAATAGTTTATCTTCTACAAATTATATTCTATATTCTATATACGAGCGTACTACTATTCTATACTATTCTATATTATTATTCTATATACTATTCTATATACTATATTCTATAAATTCTATATATTCTATAATAGTCCATCATATTTATTTCATCCTAAGTTATTCTATAAATCCTCCCCCAGTTTCCAAAATTCTCTGAAGATGCTTCCAAAAAGTCTGCATAGCTCTGACAACCTTTGTTTCAATTTTCCCATGCACTTTTCCCATAAAATACAAATCCACTGCACTTTTGGACAAGCAATCAATAGGCCTCCTTTATGTGTCAAGAAATCCTATATACTAAAAATGGTCTTAAAAGTCTAATTTTGTGTTGTTTTTCTGTCAGTCAGTCAGTCTATCTGTCATTGATTTATCAAGAGCCATTTAAACAATTTTTTTTCAAATAAGCTTTTAAAAATTTCTAATTTTTTGGGATCATGCATAACTTTCTTTGATGAAAAAATTGAATGGGAAGTGGGTCAAATATTTGCAAAACAATTTTTTAATGATTTCAATAGGCACTCTGTTTCTAAATTTAATTGCTCAGTTCAACCATTTAGGCCTCTTATTGGCCAATGTACAGTGTAAAATGCACATTTACAGTGAAGGGAAGGAGTTTTATGACCCTTTGTGCAGCAGGCTGGCAATTTGTGGGGTTGGTTGAATTTTATTATTGTTTACCAACCAGTCTGATAGACAATTGATGAAAGAGTGGGTGCATAGGGGGGGATTAGCCTGAAATTTACCAATCCCCTAAACTGCTCTGATCTTGTTTGTCTTATTTTATGAATACAACACTAGGTGGCACAGTTGCAGATGAAGGTAGTAACTATGTGCCTAATTGATTAAGATTCATTTGGCAAATTGGTATATAAAATTTATTTATATCTATACCAATTGTTAGTGAGTCAAATATTTGAAAACAAAGTTTTTAATGCTTTTAATATTTGAATTTTTCTTTTGAATGCCCACCATTAGGGTCTTATTATCATAGTGTGCTTATATATATTTAGCAATATAAAAAAGTTGCCATCACAAAATATTCTGTCTGTGGTTGCAAGTAAAGTCTCTCTTGTGAGTGACGCAACTTGCTATGCAATAGCAGGCTTGAGTTGAGGAATAAAATGGGGGTTCAGTGTGTGTGGGTTTTGTTAAATGGATTAAAGCTACCTAATCAGTTTTCTTGTATCTTTTATTTCAGAATAGTCCAAGAGAAATTGCTCATTGGCACATAGAGTGGCAACTTTTCAATGTTGTTGAGTATATATACAATTTTTAACAATAAAAAAATGGATACAAAAATGGGTCAAATATTCAAAAAAAGATTTTTATGCTTTTAATGATTGAATTTTGAATTTGAATGCCCTCATGGGGGCTTAATGTGCTAGTAGAAGTCTAAAGGGTTCAAATTCAGTGAAAAAAGGGGCTAGATATCCTTAACCTAGAAATGGCTAAACTTGGCCACCAAAAATACCTATATTGTCCTTGTAGTATAAGCTAGAGTGCCATCTTGCTAAAACAATCATCATAATATATTTGCTACAACCAAGGTATGACTCATGTCTTTAGCAGCTCCTAAAATACACACCAAGACTTTGTGTTCCTAGTCTTGATAAATAGCTTTTTGGTTCAGTTTGAAGTTTTAAGTCTTTATATAAAAGAAGCTTTTTTATGGTTGGGGACTTAAGCAATAGATTTTCAATGTCATAAGCACATTGTATATTCATGATAATACTGATTAGGGGCCAAAATTAAGATTAACATTTTCACTTTCAATGCAAAGACTAAAATAGAATCTTTGTTTGGCAATCTTCTTCTTTTTCTTCTTCTTATACCTAAATCTGTGTATGTTTCTGCCTATGTCCAAATGTTTTATGTTTTAAGCTGAATGCCTAGATCATTTCTAACCAGATTTTTTTATTTGAAATTTTCTGCCAGTGGTATGGCTTAAAATTTGTTTAATTCTGTTTATTTTAGACTGTTAAATTGACAGAAACTATTTTTTGCAAAGTTCATTCAAGGTCAAACCTGCTTGGCTGCTCTGGCTTGCTAAAAGTGTTCATTTCATTAAATTGCATCAGTAGTGCCCAAGTTCAATTTACTTACTCTTTTACCCTCTTTTTTGCATAGGCTAAAAAGTCCATGTGCATCAATGTACATGTGGACCTTTCCTTTAGGCCAAATGAATTAACATTTGTTATGGTTACATCAAGCTTTCTCTCTAAGCCTAGCTGAAATGATTATTGCCCAGTGCTTAATTTGCATATCATGTGTATTTGTGTCCCGTTTACCCTGGCTAGCTGAATTATTTATTGCTAGCTTAGATGCATTAAAATGTACACTCTTAAACCACTTGTGGAGAGAACCCTTGAGTGGCCTTTTATTATTGCCAGCTAGCAGTAAGAGATTCAAACATATATGACAGATTTTTGTGCCCTCTTATCAATGGTCAGATAGCCAGTTAGTAGGCTTTGGCCAATCAGCTCATTAGTGGTTTGATTGATGAATCAATGCATATACAATTGTAAACAACAAATTGATAATTGTATGATTGAAATTTGCTCCTAAAGTTTATATACTTATAGTTTTCTTATGCCTGTGCTGACCACTGATTTGATTGAGCTATATAAATATATATCTGAAATATAACTTCATGAATATATTGAGTTATTTTTTAAAAATATATAAGCAAACTGTGTATATGGGTACTATAGGAAGTGAACACAGGTAGTCTTTGCAATCTTAGCTCATGAAAGTCCAAAAACTTATCCTTGCAGGCAAAGCAAAGCATCATTTGCTTTGTCAGGCTACTAAGAGGAATTTCGAAAATTCCAAATGAGAAATGCAGCATCGCAGCAAAAGGAGAAATTGTATCAAGGCCTAATGAATAAAGCACAATGAAGAAAAATTGAGAATGGACTAGAATTCTTTTGTGCATAAACATTTCAAGTTTTTTCTAAGAAAGAGATTAAGTTAAATTTTGTTCCACAAGCTAACATCTTAAAATATACCTTGCAGACTATAGAATAGATTTACAAAAAGTCTATTGGAAGAAAGGCTGCTTGTGCTAGATTTTTAAAAAATCATTTTAGTAACTATATTCTCAGCAATAGTCAAAAGTGACACCTCTAGCAAGAGTGAGCACAGTGAGTGAGTGAGTGAGCACAGTGAGTGAGTGATTAAGAGAGTAAATGAGTGAGTGAGTGAGTGAATGAGCATAGTGAGTAAGTGAGTGGCTAAGTGAGTAAGTGAGCACAATGAGTAAGTGAGTGGCTAAGTGAGTAAGTGAGCATAGTGAGTGAGTGAGTGAGTGCAGTTAGTGAGTGGCTGAGTGAGTAAGTGAGCACAGTGAGTGAGTGAGTGAGCACAGTGAGTGAGTGAGTGAGTGCAGTTAGTGAGTGGCTGAGTGAGTAAGTGAGCACAGTGAGTGAGTGAGTGAGCACAGTGAGTGAGTGAATGGGTGAGCACAGTGAGTGAGTGAGTGAGTGAGCACAGTGAGTGAGTGAGTGAGTGAGCACAGTGAGTGAGTGAGTGAGTGAATGAGCACAATGAATAAGTGAGTGGCTGAGTGAGTAAGTGAGCACAGTGAGTAAGTGAGCACAGTGAGTAAGTGAGTATAGTGAGTGAGTGAATGAGGGAGCATAGTGAGTGAGTAAGTGAGCACAGTGAGTGAGTGAGTGAGCACAGTGAATGAGTGAGTGAATGAGCACAGTGACTGAGTGAATGAGTGAGCACAGTGAGTGAATGAGTGAGTGAGCACAGTGAGTGAGTGATTGAGTGAGTGAGTGAATCAGTTAGTTAATGACTAAGTAAGTGATATTTTGGTTGAATTGTTTTATTCATAAATTTTTTTGGGCTAAAATACTTCTTTTTCTAATAGGACTCGCGTAGCAGGTCTCAATG
Organism: Macrostomum lignano; assembly: GCA_002269645.1. Taxonomy (NCBI): domain Eukaryota; kingdom Metazoa; phylum Platyhelminthes; family Macrostomidae; genus Macrostomum; species Macrostomum lignano. The sequence continues at coordinate 223,699 of NIVC01000858.1, read as the reverse complement.
ACTAGTCCATATACTAAAAATGGTCTATTGGTAGGTATGCAATTGATTTTAGCAAAAATGGCTTAGAACTAAAACTTGCACACAATGTGTTTTCACGGGTTTTTATCCTAAAAAATATAACCTATTTGCATTTAAATTTTATAAACAACCTTTTATAGCTTGTTATATTGAAAGTTTTCCTGAATACCTACAAGTAATTTTTAAATTCTTTCTTTAATCTTAACATAGTATTATGTAGGTCTCTAGTTCTATTCTAACACTGGTACTAATCTGGCATTAGCTCTATATTTAGCTTTAGAACTATATAATAACTATATAATATAGTTCTAGCTATAGATTGCACTCTCTACTTGGACTCTGATTGCCCTTTATTTGCTTATTAGCCCCTAGCCCATTTTACTCTAAACTATACAGTGATATTTAATCCCTTATAATTACTTTGTTCACTTTGCAATAATTATATATTTAATTTTATGAAGTTTTGTTTGTTTGGTCTATATTGACTAAAACATAGCAAATTTAGGAAGAAAAGATTTACCATATTTAGACATTAAATATTGATTTTAAACTTTCTATTTAGTTCACTTTTAAAGGGAAACACCTTAGAACAAATATATAAATTTCTTTTATATAAAAAATGCAAAATGCAATATATTCAAATATCAAATCTTTGATTAATATTTAATTTAATTATGTATATATAAGTTTGCAAATATATATATATATATATATACACAAATATCTTGGATTTTATACAAAAATTGTATCTTGGTTCAAGGGACCTAAGTCCCTAGGCTTTAGCTAGGCCTAGGGTCAAAAGCTAAAGAAATAGATACTGTTGTGATATAGCATTGCCATATATATATTGTATTGTATAATTGGAGTAATAACTACAAACAGCTTGCATGCATGGCAGCTATCTACCCAATGTTTAAATTGCATGTATGGCAGATGTGTGGGTTCCCAATAGATATTTTTTCCTTCAAACAGATAATTCAAACAAAAAATGAATTCATTTGAAGCATAGAGACACAGTGATAAATCAAACTTTTTGTTGATCTACGATCTTCAACCAAGATCAATCAAAACTTTGATTTATTGCTACATCTCTATGCTTCAATCATTTGCTCAAAAACTTTTATCAATTCTTGATACATGTCTTAGCTTTGCAATTGTATCTTAGATGCATTATTGCCTTTTATATTTCCCAAGATATTTGCTTCCAAAATGTGTTTCTAAGGCGTGCCAAATGAATTCATCTTTTGACACACTTTGCATTTGTGCCAATGTTATTTTTTTGGGTCAGAAAATTTCTGCTTACAAATTTTTAAAGCTGAATATGGCATCAGAGTAAGGAATATATCCCAAAACATGAATTCATTTTTTGTTTGAATTATCTGTTCAAAGAAAAAAATCTGTTGGGAGAATATCTGTCAAAGAACCCATATATACACGGCAGTTGTATCTTAATTTATTATACAGTATGTCATATTATTGGAATTAGGCCTATTAAAAATTATTATTCAAATTAACAAAAAATAGCTATGAATTGAGATTATATTGTATATGCAATAAAACAAGTAATAAATTATTTAATAAGTTCAGTGAGTAACAATATACAGATTTGAAGGAAAGGGTCCAATTTGCAATTCACTATATTGCCAATCTGCAGGATGCCATGAATGCAATTAAAATACTGGGTCAATATGGATAGCTGCCATGTACATAATTAAAATACTAGGTGGACAGCTACAATGTATGTAATTTAAACACTATGTGGATAGATGCCATGCACCATGCATGCAATTTAAAAACTAGGTGGATAGCTACTGTACATGCAAGCTCTCCATAATAACTAATAAGGTAGGGACAAAAGTTAAGATATCCAATATACTAAAAATGAAATCTAATATACTAAAAATGAAAATCTTGCTTGCTTGTATGCAATCGATTATCTCCCGAACGGCTCAACCGATTTTCTCCGTTTCTTCGCCAAAACATGTCAAATGTGCCCGGGACGGTACATGTAATTTTATTAGGCTCTAGCTCAATGCTAAGGGGATTAAATATTCGAAAAACTGTTTTAAATGGGCTTTTTCAATGCAAAATTCTATCAGCGAGAAACTTCACTGCCAATTTTAATGATTGCGCCAGAGCCAACTGATAAGAAAACTCACCCCGCCCCACTGCCAAGATAATTACTCTATTTAACTTGCGCAAGCCTACCCGGGGGGTATAATAAAAATTCTGGATGCTGGCAGACAGCCTACCCCTGCTAGTCCTATATACTAAAAATGAAATGTCTGTATATGGGTATGCGATAGATTTCAGAAAAATTGGCTCAACCGATTTTCTTCAAACTTGCACCATTTGATCAGAAATTTTCCTGGGACGGTACATGCATCTTGGCTAAGAAATTGCTCAATTTTAAAGGAATTAAATATTCGAAAAACATGCTTTTTTGCAAAGGTCAAGCAGCTCTTTCGACCTGGAATGCATTGTAAGAATGCTAGAGAAAAAACTGACTGGCTGAATTCCGATTGTGATAAAGATTGCATCACAACAATTTGAAAACGGTGTCGAAGAAATGCACACCCGACTTGATTAAAATTGTGTAACCATATTGCTAACTTAAATTGAGACTGATACTGGCTGACTGAGAAATTGATTATGTCATAACTTTCTACTCCAATTGACTTGCTGTAAGAATTGAATTATAAGGGCCACAATTCATGTTCTCCAAATGAAAAGAGATAGCCCAGATGCGAACAGACTGGGATGCTAAAGTAGTGACCTGGGTTCGAATCTTAGTAGTGCAAAAAGATTTTTTTATTAAAACACATTAAAAACAAAACTGCTAAACATAAAAGAAGCACAATGTCAAACATAGAAGAGCCACCATATTGAACATTAAAGAGCCACCATGTCGAACATTAAAGAGTCACCATGTCGAACATTAAAGAGCCACCATGTCAAGCATAAAAGAGCCACCATGTCAAGCATATAAGAGCCACCATGTCAAACATTAAAGAGCCACCATGTCAAAAACTAAAAAGCCACCATGTCTAACATTAAAGAGCCACCATGTAAAACATATACTTATGACTCTTTGTCGAACATAAGGAGCCACCATGTAAAGCATTTACGTGACTCCATGCCAAATATATACGTGACTCCATGTCACACATAAAAGAGCCACCATGTAAAACATATACATATGACTCCATAACAAACATTAAACAGCCACCATGTCGAACATTAAAGAGCCATCATGTCAAACATAAGAGAGCCACCATGTTGAACATTAAAGAGCCACTATGTCAAACATTAAAGAGCCACCATGTCAAACATATACGTGACTCCATGCCAAATATATACATGACTCCATGCCAAACACATACATGACTCCATGTCAAACATTAAAGAGCCACCATGTCACACATTAAAGAGCCAACATGTCAAACATTAAAGAGCCACCATGTAAAGCATATATGTGACTCCATGCCAAATATATACATGACTCCATGTCTAACACATACGTGACTCCATGTCAAACATTAAAGAGCCACCCTGTCGAACGTTAAAGAGCCACAATGTCGAACATTTAAGAGCCACAATGTAGAACATTAAAGAGCCACAATGTTGAACATTAAAGAGGCATGATGTCAAACATCAAAAAGCCATCATGTCAAACAATAAGGAGCCACAATGTAGAACATTAAAGAGCCACCATGTCGAACATTAAAGAGCCACCATGTCGAACATTAAAGAGCCACAATATTTAGAACATTAAAGAGCCACAATATTTAGAACATTAAAGAGCCACAATGTCAAACATAAAAGAGCCACCATGTCGAAGATTAAAGAGCCACAATGTAGAGCATTAAAGAGCCACAATGTAGAGCATTAAAGAGCCACCATGTAGAACATTAAAGAGCCACAGTGTCAAATATTAAAGAGCCACTATGTCAAACATAAAAGAGCCACCATGTCGAACATTAAAGAGCCACAATATTTAGAACATTAAAGAGCCACAATGTCAAACATAAAAGAGCCACCATGTCGAAGATTAAAGAGCCACAATGTAGAGCATTAAAGAGCCACAATGTAGAGCATTAAAGAGCCACCATGTAGAACATTAAAGAGCCACAGTGTCAAATATTAAAGAGCCACTATGTCAAACATAAAAGAGCCACCATGTCAAACATTAAATAGCCACCATGTCAAACATTAAAGCGCCACCATATCGAACACTAAAGAGCCACCATGTCAAACATATATGTGACTCCATGTCAAATATATACGTGACTCCATGTCACACACAAAAGAGCCACCATGTAAAACATATACATATGACTCCATAACAAACATTAAACAGCCACCATGTCAAACATTAAAGAGCCATCATGTCAAACATAAAAGAGCCACCATGTCAAACATTAAAGAGCCAACATGTCAAACATTAGAGCCACCATGTAAAGCATATATGTGACTCCATGCCAAATATATACATGACTCCATGTCTAACACATACGTGACTCCATGTCAAACATTAAAGAGCCACCATGTCGAACATTAAAGAGCCACCATGTCGAACATTAAAGAACCACCATGTCAAACATATACATTACTCCATGTCAAACATTCAAGAGCCACCATGTTGAACATTAAAGAGCCACCATGTCAAACATTCAACAGGCACCATGTCAAACATATACATGACTCCATGTCAAACATTCAAGAGACACCATGTTGAACATTAAAGAGCCACCATGTCAAACATTCAAGAGCCACCATGGAAGACATATACATGACTCCATGTCGAACATTCAAGAGCCACCATGTCAAACATAAAAGAGCCACCATGTTGAACATTAAAGAGCCACCATTTCAAGCATAAGAGAGCCACTATGTCAAACATTAAAGAGCCACCATGTGAAACATATACGTGACTAGATGTCAAACATATACGTGACTCCATGTAAAACATTAAAGAGCCACCATGTTGAACATTAAAGAGTCACCATTTAAAGCATATACGTGACTCCATGTCTAACACATACATGACTCCATGTCAAACATTAAAGAGCCTCCATGTAGAACATTAAAGAGCCACCCTGTCTAACGTTAAAGAGCCACAATGTAGAACATTAAAGAGCCGCAATGTAGAACATTAAAGAGCTATGATGTCAAACATTAAAAAGCCATCATGTCAAACAATAAAGAGTCACAATGTAGAACATTAAAGAGCCACAATGTCAAACATTAAAGAGCGATCATTTCAAACAATAAAGAGCCACCATGTCGAACATTAAAGAGCCACCATGTAGAACATTAAAAAGCCACCATGTAGAGCATTAAAGAGCCACAATGTAGAGCATTAAAGAGCCACCATGTAGAACATTAAAGAGCCACCATGTAGAACATTAAAGAGCCACAATTTTGAACAATAAAGAGCCACCATGTCGAACATTAAAGAGCCACCATGTCAAACATTAAAGAGCCACCATGTCAAACATTAAAGAGTCACCATGTCAAATATTAAAGAGCCACAATGTAAAACATTAAAGAGCCACAACGTCAAATATTAAAGAGCACAATGTAGAACATTAAAGAACCTCCATGTAGAACATTAAAGAGCCACCATGTCAAACATTAAAGAGCCATCATGTCAAACAATAAGGAGCCACAATGTAGAACATTAAAGAGCCACCATGTCGAACATTAAAGATCCACAATATTTAGAACATTAAAGAGCCACAATATTTAGAACATTAAAGAGCCACAATGTCAAACATAAAAGAGCCACCATGTCGAAGATTAAAGAGCCACAATGTAGAGCATTAAAGAGCCACAATGTAGAGCATTAAAGAGCCACCATGTAGAACATTAAAGAGCCACAGTGTCAAATATTAAAGAGCCACTATGTCAAACATAAAAGAGCCACCATGTCAAACATTAAATAGCCACCATGTCAAACATTAAAGAGCCACCATATCGAACACTAAAGAGCCACCATGTCAAACATATATGTGACTCCATGTCAAATATATACGTGACTCCATGTCACACACAAAAGAGCCACCATGTAAAACATATACATATGACTCCATAACAAAAATTAAACAGCCACTATGTCGAACATTAAAGAGCCATCATGTCAAACATAAAAGAGCCACCATGTCAAACATTAAAGAGCCACTATGTCAAACATTAAAAAGCCACCATGTCAAACATTAAAGAGCCACCATGTCACACATTAAAGAGCCAACATGTCAAACATTAGAGCCACCATATAAAGCATATATGTGACTCCATGCCAAATATATACATGACTCCATGTCTAACACATACGTGACTCCATGTCAAACATTAAAGAGCCACCATGTCGAACATTAAAAAGCCACCATGTTGAACATTAAAGAGCCACCATGTCAAACAGTAAAGAGCCACGATGTCCAACATAGAAGAGCTACCAAGTTAGACATAGAAGAGCCACCATGTGAAACATATATGTGACTCCATGTCAAACATTAAAGAGCCACCGTTTCTAACATTAAGGAGCCACCATGACAAACATAAAACTGGCACGATGTCAAACATTAAAGAGCCACCTTGTAGAACATTAAAGAGTCACCATGCCAAACATTAAAAAGCCATGAATTCAAAAATAAAATAGCCACCATTTCAAACACAGGAGAGACATTTTCAAATGTAATAAGAAGCCTCATGCCAATCATAAAGCAGCCCCTAGAAAGCTAAGGAAATGTTGCACTATATACTTTTTGTCTAGTGGATGCTTTCTATTTAAGGATAGATACTTGCAATCAATTGGATGCTTGCTATCTGGGGGTTCTTTCTATCTGGGGTGCTTGCAATCTGAGGGATGCTTGCTATCTGGGGGTGCTTGCTATCTGGGGGTGCTTGCTATCTGGGGGGGGGGGGGGAGGGGGATGCTTGCTGTCTTGGGATGCTTTCTTTTTGCATTGTGCTTCATTTGAGCAGTTTTTCTGTTGTCTTTGTAAAGACTCTATTTGGCTGTCTTTTTGTTACTTGTAGAGAACAGAAGTTCTATCCAGATGTCCCCCATCGGGGGGCGAAGATTGCTAGTATGCAATCTAAGTGAGTCAAATAAGTTAAAAATTTAAGTAATCTGTAAAAAGCTAAATCAAGTAAGTCATTCTTTTACAATAAATAAGACCTATTAATATAATGAGTGATATGCGTTGATAAGCCTAGGTAAGGTTAAACTGCTGCTATTGTATTATTATTTTATTTTCAATTGTTCTATTATTATGAATAATAAAAAATGAATAATGGTCAATGGTGGCATTACATTTAAAAAAACTACTAACATTAACAGCACCCAGGCCCCACTGCAAACAATTGTGGCACAACTGCTTAGCAGCTTAGTGTGCAAAAATTTTTTTCAAAAACAATAGACCTATCTTGGACTTTGAGAATGTTTAAAAGATTACCTACCTATTGACTATTCTCATATATAGCCTAAAATGATAAAAATATCGCAACACATAAATAAATTCTGCCATCATACACTATAGGTCATAGGATAGGGCCAAATTTCGTACTATCGCTAGCAACTTTTATTTCTTTGAATGTAGTTGTGTATTTGATTGATAACAAACAATGTGAATCAGCCTTTGATCTTCATTCTTCAACACTTCTCTGACCAATGCAATTTAGATTATAAAACTGCTATAGAATAGAAGTACTACCGTTTATTAAAACTTATATTTATAAGTACAAACAACATTACACTCTTGAATCTGTGATTTTTTATTAACTTTGTAGTTTGCGCATATATAATATCGAATAGTGCGGGGCCCATGATGAGTCCTACATAGTTGAAATCAAAAAGTTTACCGTACACAACATATATGTTATTTTAAATAGTGGCATAACATTTATTTTTAGAAATTTCTTTTAAATCAACGTTATTTTGTGTATTTTACATTTTTTAATTGTAAAAAAGTTTATTATTTGTTTAAGCTTGTTATCGCAAATTGTTTAATACTTTTCATGCCGCTTATTTTATCTGTGTTTTGGAAAGATGTCTTAGAAGTTGGAACCAGAGAATAACGAGCTCGTATAAATGCATTCTGAAAAGCCCAAGGCGAAAGGAGCTTAACTATAGGCCTCGAGGCTATTTTGTGCAAACTGGAATGGCAAGTCAACTTGAAAAAGATCCAATACCTACTTTGTTCCAATCAAAATGCTTTAGTGCTTTTATTAGGCCACTATTTTATGTAGGCTAGGCCTAAACTACAGTCCTATTTCTTTGTGACCACCCAGTCACACGTCACTTGGTCAAACCGTCAACCTATCAAATAAATTGGCCTACACCTACCACATACCGCTTGGTCACTTCGTCCACCGCCAATTAATGCAGCCACAAGTAAGTCACAATAATTTAATAAATAAAAATCATTGACATAAATTTCTATCAATCAGGGCAGGGCCTACTAGTGTTTCGCCGTAAGGAGGTCCATGCGCCTTAGCCATAGCCCTAAGCAAAACTATGGCTTATTCCAATTCTCCATATTCTATAGCCATAGGGACTCCAATATTACTATATTTCCATAGTTCCTATAGCCATAGCTGTAGTTTTAACAAAAAGTCTAGGAAACAAAATATTTTGAAACAGGAAGATAAACTAGTGCTTAAAAAACTGCAAATTAAAGTACAAAATAAAATAAACACTTGATTGTTTTTGTAAGATTATATTTCATCTTTTTACAGAGTAGGCCTAACAATATAAGCTATTTAACTTAATCACTACTATGATAATATTAGGCCTAGGCCTACTGCTAAACTTTTTAACATTAATAAAAATTGAAGTTTGCTAATGTTTTATTATACTTTATTAGGTATACTCAAAAGAAGGCTCTAGACTATCATATAGCAAAGATCAGTTCCATAAACTCATGGTCATGGCCACTAGTGGAATTTTCCTTTTTCAAGAAAAGTATTACTGCCAAATCAACGGATGCGCCATGGAAAGCCCCTTTGCCCCAACGCTTGCCAACATTTGCCTTTCCAATTGGGAGAAAGAATGGCTAAGAAGCGACTGCACTCCTAAATTCTATTAGAGATATGTCAATGACACGCTTTTGATCTTTGACAAAAAAGCAGACCACACCAAGTTCTTTGATTTGTTAAATAATATGCATTCTAATATCAAAATCACTGTTGAGGGAGGCAAAAAAACCATACCGTTCCTTGACATTGACATTAACATTGAAGGTCAGCAGCTTTCGACCAAAGTTTATAGAAAACCAACCTTCACTGGCTTTTTGCTTAACTTTAATTTGATCTGCCCAAAGCAGTGGAAAATCAGCCTGGTTCGCTGCATGCTCCACCGGGCTTTTGAAATATTTCCATATGAATGATTACCCAGAATCTCTGCTTAGCTACTATCTTAAAAAGTTTCTCAACCAAAAATCACAATTGCAAAAATCCAATGTGAATGAACAACAGCAAGATCAGTCTTAGACCAAATATAGGCACCTTTCTATCCCTTACTATGGCGAGGCTTTGATCAGTTTTAAGAAAGCGCTCCTCCGGTGCTTTAAGCAGTTTTCTAATGATAATCTGAGAATCACCTTTTATTGCGATAAAGTTGGCCAGTATGTCTCTAAGCTTAAAAGCCGTGTGCCTTTGCAACTATGTGCAGGTGTCATTTACCAATTCCAGTGCTCTGTTGATCAGAGAGTTACCTACCTAGGTAAATCGAAACAGCACTTGTATGTTAGGGGCAGAGAACACTGGTTAAAGCCATCAGCAGTGCAAGACCATCTTATGGCCTGTAGTAAATGCGCCAACAGTGAACAAAAAGATAGGTTTACTATCATACATAGTTGCAATATCGATCATCGCCGTAAGATTATTGAAGCTATGTACATTAAAAACTGGCAACCAACTTTAAATAAACAGTTGGGTTATTCTGGGGCCAGTGCTCTCCTGAGAGTGTTTTAACGTACACCCACTACCTGGCTCTCTCTCTCTCTCTTTCTCTCTCTCTCTCTCTTTCTCTCTCTCTCTCTCTATCTGTCTCAGTTTGATCTGTTGACTCCCCCCGTGTTTTGTTATTACAATTTTGTGCATCACTGACTATCTGCCACTGAAATGTATTTATACTCTATGTTTTGACTTAAATTAAATAAATTCCAATCTGCCCAATGATGCCTAAAGTTAGGTGAAACATGTCGTTCTAATGAAAATGCTCGCAATCTCCTTTCTTTTACTTCTCATTATCAAGCGTGCTATTCTACCAGAATTTATTAGGTATAATTCATAAGTTTTTAAGTCTATAATATAGTTTACCAAGGTATCTTTGTTTTTCTCTACCTGTTACTAATATTTATAATTTTTAAATTAATAACTATGGCTATAGCCATGGAAATCTATAGAATATAATAGCAACTACCATATTTCCATAGTCATAGTCAAAAAAGTAGCTATTTATTAGTATTATAAGCATATTTATAATTGCCATAGGCACCTATTTTATCATATTTGCCATACACATAGGATCCCATAGCCATAGTTATAGCTATGGTGGAACAACATAGTCTAGATCATGCTGGATGCACGCCTGAACAAAAATTGAATAATTACAATTGTACATTGAAAAAATGTAATGCACACCCATTTTCAAAAATACGTTGGTGTTACAATAATAAATGATATTTTTTATGTTGTGACAATAAAATACCATTTTTAAATTGTGTAATAGACTCTTTTTACCAGATAATTTGGTTGCTTTTTATGCTTTTTGGCAATACTTTTTACAGCAGAAAATTTATATATGCAAAGATTTGTTTAAATGCTTTTTTACAAGCTTAAAAAACTGGAAAGCTTGAAATTTGTGCCTATAAATGAACTTTCTTCATCTTTTTTCAACTTCACGATAACTTTTATTCGTGATTCTATAAAGTGCATGCCAGGTATGCACACATACTATTTTCTTAAGAGTGATGCACACCAATTGTGCATGCCTAATTTTGGCATGCAAGGCCAATGTATGCCTAAATTTTTGGGCATATACTACATGATCTGGAGTGTGGGTGGAACATTAAGGCCTACTATACAGATAAGATATATAGATAGAGGCTTCATATTAATAGAACTTCATAAATTTGCTTTGTTACCAATAATGGATTAATGGTTATTTGCTTGGTAACAGTTATCACCAACTAGTCCTAGTCATATAATAAGCCCTCATAAAAGGCATTCCAAAAGTTTTTTTCATAAACCAATAAATTTATTTTGGCATTAATAGCTCCATTTAGATGCTTAATTAGTTCATTTTTTGCTACTATTTAGATCATATTGTTCTCTAGAACAATTGACTTTTTGGTAGACTTTTTGGCACAGCATTTCAACCAAGCTGTAACTATTAATTACATATTTGGTGTCGTAACTGTGCTATATAAGCAGTTGTCTTCCTTATATGTATATAATTGGCATCATTTTGTTATGCCACTTTATTCTTTAATGGTTTGACAAACAAATATAATTCATTAAATAGCTCATATTCATAAGTTGATAAAATTTATAACTTTTATTTATTTATTTAATATGCATGATGTCTCCAGTTCTGCTTCTGTACATTTCTGAAGACAATTAAAAATTAAATTGCTGACTCAATTACTCTTAGATTGCATTTTTGTAATGTTTTTCCATCATCACTAGTGTCATCTCTTTCCTTTTCTGTATTTCCAGGTGTCAAGAGCTGTTCTCAGCCACTACATCATGCAATTGAGGTAACTGACATTTTGTTTTGCTTTCCAGCACAGTTTAGAGCTGGGGTGGCTTATCTTATGCTATCCTTGGTGTCGTATCTGTGCAATATTGTTCATGCCAAAACGCTAGGGCCATCTCCAGTTTGCATACAAATGAGCTGTCCTTTAGTCATTTGGCTGACAGAGAGCAATGCTCAGCTTATTTTAAATATCTAAAATGATGTTTCCAGTTCTGCTTCTGCAATCTCGCTGAAGACAATTCAATAAATACCAAAACTGCTGATTATTAAAGTCAAAATCTACTCTTTTGTATTTGCTATAGCGGTTATCAATGCAAGTTACTCACAAAAAATTATCCCCATTTTATTTCAGAAGTGGCGAGGCTGATTGATTCTCGGTCTGCTGGTAACCGGCTTGCTGCCTGCTAATCTGCTTATTGTTCGGGTCGCCTGTGTTTTCCAGACTTCATGACGAGCTTTTTCTCATACTCATTGCTTTTTTATTGCATTCTTTTTAGATAACGCATTTTTACAATGAGTTCATTCTGCATTTGAATAAAATATACAAAGCTTGGTTGCTCCATTGTCACGTTTTTTGCATTCCATTGTTAATTCAAAAAAAATCTGCTCAGGTGTTTTTTACTATTCTTTCATGAAGAGCATACATGCGCAACCACCCAGATTTACACCGGCTGTGTGACTTGCGAGTTGCGACTTACATATGGAAGAAGCTTGAGCATAATCAATGTAATTTTGGGTATATGGCAAGTAATTATAACTATTATTAAGGCTAAATACCTTGTCACCTAATTAGTTCTGCGTCTTTCCGGTAGGCATTTTTGTGACTTACGTCGGCTGGGTCTCTCGCCAGCCGGCCAGGTGTTGCGCATGTATGAGCGAAGAGCACTCGGCCTTGGAAATCCACTACAGCACTGGAGTGTAGCCCACAACCTACAGTAAGGCTCCGGCCAAAGTTGGCGACTCTATACCCCATTCAGGCCCCCGTCTTTGGCTCTCGTGGGATAAAGAAGCAGCCGGGAAGGAAGTTCTCGATTGCAGCAGGTTTTGGCTGCAGATCTGCTTTGAATCCTTTAATAAGTCATGCGGAAGCTGGACGATGTCGACCAGAGATCGTCAGTTTGGTCTGAAACAACTAGAAGCTGACTGATGGGTTGCATCGAAATTTTAGACTTGATGTATTTGAAGGATTATTAAGTGGCTTTTATGGTCACAGATTTCTATCATACGGACACACAATTGGCTGCCATAATTTAGGTTAGGTGGCAACATTGAGGAGAGGTCAATGCTTGCAGAACCCAATCGTGCAGTAAATTGATTTTTTTCAGCAACAAAACCTGTTACACTGACGGCTCTATGAGGCATTGTCTTTCATGCTTCGGAGCTTGCGTCTTCTTCAAGGGAGAAGTGGTGTGGAGCTACTCCCAGTCCCAGCACACTGGGCTCAACTCCAGTGTTTTTCAGAGCGAGGTGCTTGCCATCAGCTCCTGCGCGGCAGAGCTGCGCCGAAGGCAGCTTAGCGGTCGGAAATTTAATTTTCACTCTGACAGCCAAGCAGCCCTTCGGGCCCTCTGCCGCTGCACCACCAGCTCCAGGTCCGTCCTGGACTGCAACACCAGCTCAACGGGCTTGCGCTAGGCAACCAGGTGGAGCTCAGATGGATCCCTGGCCACGGCGTTCCTCGGCAACGAGCGCGCCGACCTGCTGACCAAGGCTGGCTCCGCCGGCGCGCTGCTGGGGCCGGGCCCGGGAGCCCCCATCCCCGCCTCGGTGATCAACTCCCGCGTTAAGCGCTGGACTGACTCCGAGCATCTCCGCAAGTGGCACGACACCCGGAATTGTAGGCAATCCCGGGCGGCCGTCCCCTGCCCCTCTCCTCTCCTGCGTAGAGCCCTCCTCAGGCTCAACCACAGAGACCTCAGAGCAGTCAGCATGGCCCTCTCCGGGCATGGCTGCTTCTCTCGCCACCGTTTCCTTCAGGGCCAAGTACCCGAGGAGCGGTGCCCCTTCTGCCGCTCAGGCAGTGAAAACGCCGAGCATCTGCCACTGCCCGGTTTTCACCAGGGCCAGGCTCACTCACCTCGGGCCAAACCCGGTTCTCTCCGACGTTTGCAGGCCCGAGAGCATCCCGCTGCTCGCCCGGTACCTCAGGGACACGGGACGAGCTGAGTTCTTCCCCACCGCCGGTGAGGAGGACAGCGCTGCAGGCGAGACCGACGGGTCCCCCTGAGCGACATCGCTTCGATGGAAGTCATTGGTCGCCAGGGGCTAGCGGAATAGGCGGTCTCCTCCGCCTCCTCGCTGCATCCGCCGGACGCCCCCTGCAGCTAAGTCAAGGCAATTAAGTCAGCAACAAAACAAATTGAAACACGAATTTACTACTCTTATAGCGTTAGTAGTGCTTTTATAAAAATTATAGGCTGGTCTGGAGAACATTTTATATTTCCCTTTCCACAGAATTATGCAAATTTTAAATAATAAAACTGAATATAAAACGACTGCGAACTCAAATTCACAATTTTATGGAGCCCCGGCCTTCCAGAGTTACTTTTGTTAAAACTTTAAGCTTTTTATAGCTGCTGAAAGTCAATACAAAGCTAAACTTGGCATTGCATTAAAATTTTTCTCATAGCTGAGAGCCGCCACTCACCCAACCCAACCCCACCATTGTTTCCCTGCCTCCGGTGCCCCAGACAACCGTCACCGCCGCGCCCTCCCCTGTGCGGCGATGAAGCAAAGGAAACAAAGAAAAAGCAAAAAGCAGGGCTGAGCTTCGGCCAGCCGCGGGAAGCAGCGAGGATGGAGCGGCTCGGCCCAAGTCTACCCTCCCGTTGCCACTGGCAACAGCATCCAGACAGCCACGGGGAAGCGGCTGGGAGGAAGGCTCCAAGGCAGCTCCTTGCGGGATCCCGGGAGAAGCAGCGGGCCTACATCCCGGCCGGCCAATATGCGCAGCATCAATTAGTTCTGAGCTGTGTTGAGCAGAGCGCGCAGGCCGGGACTGCCAGGGAAAGAGAACTAAAGCAAAGACGGCAGACAAGACATCCAGCCGGGTGCGTTCGCGCGTACAAGACAGCGGCGCCCCGCCCCTCACCTCAGCCGTGTGCAGCCTGCGCTCTGAGCAGCAGCAAAATGAATTGGCAGGCAGCTGCTTAACTTTGGCCGCTATTGTAGCCAGCGCGGGCTGGCAAAGCAGGGCTTGAAGCGCCGATTAGCTGTTAATAATTTCCAAGTTTCCTTGCCTCGGAGAAGGGCTAGCCTAAATAGTAACGGTGCTGCTGCCCTGAAATTTAAAAATTTAAAAGGTCGGCTTTCGACTCGGGTGAGTAGGGATCGCCATGTTCTATTAAACTCATGCACAGTATGCCCCATCCCAGTTCATGACATGCACAGTATGCCCCATCCCAGTTCATGACATGCACAGTATGCCCCATCCCAGTTCATGACATGCACAGTATGCCCCATCCCAGTTCATGACATGCACAGTATGCCCCATCCCAGTTCATGACATGCACAGTATGCCCCATCCCAGTTCATGACATGCACAGTATGCCCCATCCCAGTTCATGACATGCACAGTATGCCCCATCCCAGTTCATGACATGCACAGTATGCCCCATCCCAGTTCATGACATGCACAGTATGCCCCATCCCAGTTCATGACATGCACAGTATGCCCCATCCCAGTTCATGACATGCACAGTATGCCCCATCCCAGTTCATGACATGCACAGTATGCCCCATCCCAGTTCATGACATGCACAGTATGCCCCATCCCAGTTCATGACATGCACAGTATGCCCCATCCCAGTTCATGACATGCACAGTATGCCCCATCCCAGTTCATGACATGCACAGTATGCCCCATCCCAGTTCATGACATGCACAGTATGCCCCATCCCAGTTCATGACATGCACAGTATGCCCCATCCCAGTTCATGACATGCACAGTATGCCCCATCCCAGTTCATGACATGCACAGTATGCCCCATCCCAGTTCATGACATGCACAGTATGCCCCATCCCAGTTCATGACATGCACAGTATGCCCCATCCCAGTTCATGACATGCACAGTATGCCCCATCCCAGTTCATGACATGCACAGTATGCCCCATCCCAGTTCATGACATGCACAGTATGCCCCATCCCAGTTCATGACATGCACAGTATGCCCCATCCCAGTTCATGACATGCACAGTATGCCCCATCCCAGTTCATGACATGCACAGTATGCCCCATCCCAGTTCATGACATGCACAGTATGCCCCATCCCAGTTCATGACATGCACAGTATGCCCCATCCCAGTTCATGACATGCACAGTATGCCCCATCCCAGTTCATGACATGCACAGTATGCCCCATCCCAGTTCATGACATGCACAGTATGCCCCATCCCAGTTCATGACATGCACAGTATGCCCCATCCCAGTTCATGACATGCACAGTATGCCCCATCCCAGTTCATGACATGCACAGTATGCCCCATCCCAGTTCATGACATGCACAGTATGCCCCATCCCAGTTCATGACATGCACAGTATGCCCCATCCCAGTTCATGACATGCACAGTATGCCCCATCCCAGTTCATGACATGCACAGTATGCCCCATCCCAGTTCATGACATGCACAGTATGCCCCATCCCAGTTCATGACATGCACAGTATGCCCCATCCCAGTTCATGACATGCACAGTATGCCCCATCCCAGTTCATGACATGCACAGTATGCCCCATCCCAGTTCATGACATGCACAGTATGCCCCATCCCAGTTCATGACATGCACAGTATGCCCCATCCCAGTTCATGACATGCACAGTATGCCCCATCCCAGTTCATGACATGCACAGTATGCCCCATCCCAGTTCATGACATGCACAGTATGCCCCATCCCAGTTCATGACATGCACAGTATGCCCCATCCCAGTTCATGACATGCACAGTATGCCCCATCCCAGTTCATGACATGCACAGTATGCCCCATCCCAGTTCATGACATGCACAGTATGCCCCATCCCAGTTCATGACATGCACAGTATGCCCCATCCCAGTTCATGACATGCACAGTATGCCCCATCCCAGTTCATGACATGCACAGTATGCCCCATCCCAGTTCATGACATGCACAGTATGCCCCATCCCAGTTCATGACATGCACAGTATGCCCCATCCCAGTTCATGACATGCACAGTATGCCCCATCCCAGTTCATGACATGCACAGTATGCCCCATCCCAGTTCATGACATGCACAGTATGCCCCATCCCAGTTCATGACATGCACAGTATGCCCCATCCCAGTTCATGACATGCACAGTATGCCCCATCCCAGTTCATGACATGCACAGTATGCCCCATCCCAGTTCATGACATGCACAGTATGCCCCATCCCAGTTCATGACATGCACAGTATGCCCCATCCCAGTTCATGACATGCACAGTATGCCCCATCCCAGTTCATGACATGCACAGTATGCCCCATCCCAGTTCATGACATGCACAGTATGCCCCATCCCAGTTCATGACATGCACAGTATGCCCCATCCCAGTTCATGACATGCACAGTATGCCCCATCCCAGTTCATGACATGCACAGTATGCCCCATCCCAGTTCATGACATGCACAGTATGCCCCATCCCAGTTCATGACATGCACAGTATGCCCCATCCCAGTTCATGACATGCACAGTATGCCCCATCCCAGTTCATGACATGCACAGTATGCCCCATCCCAGTTCATGACATGCACAGTATGCCCCATCCCAGTTCATGACATGCACAGTATGCCCCATCCCAGTTCATGACATGCACAGTATGCCCCATCCCAGTTCATGACATGCACAGTATGCCCCATCCCAGTTCATGACATGCACAGTATGCCCCATCCCAGTTCATGACATGCACAGTATGCCCCATCCCAGTTCATGACATGCACAGTATGCCCCATCCCAGTTCATGACATGCACAGTATGCCCCATCCCAGTTCATGACATGCACAGTATGCCCCATCCCAGTTCATGACATGCACAGTATGCCCCATCCCAGTTCATGACATGCACAGTATGCCCCATCCCAGTTCATGACATGCACAGTATGCCCCATCCCAGTTCATGACATGCACAGTATGCCCCATCCCAGTTCATGACATGCACAGTATGCCCCATCCCAGTTCATGACATGCACAGTATGCCCCATCCCAGTTCATGACATGCACAGTATGCCCCATCCCAGTTCATGACATGCACAGTATGCCCCATCCCAGTTCATGACATGCACAGTATGCCCCATCCCAGTTCATGACATGCACAGTATGCCCCATCCCAGTTCATGACATGCACAGTATGCCCCATCCCAGTTCATGACATGCACAGTATGCCCCATCCCAGTTCATGACATGCACAGTATGCCCCATCCCAGTTCATGACATGCACAGTATGCCCCATCCCAGTTCATGACATGCACAGTATGCCCCATCCCAGTTCATGACATGCACAGTATGCCCCATCCCAGTTCATGACATGCACAGTATGCCCCATCCCAGTTCATGACATGCACAGTATGCCCCATCCCAGTTCATGACATGCACAGTATGCCCCATCCCAGTTCATGACATGCACAGTATGCCCCATCCCAGTTCATGACATGCACAGTATGCCCCATCCCAGTTCATGACATGCACAGTATGCCCCATCCCAGTTCATGACATGCACAGTATGCCCCATCCCAGTTCATGACATGCACAGTATGCCCCATCCCAGTTCATGACATGCACAGTATGCCCCATCCCAGTTCATGACATGCACAGTATGCCCCATCCCAGTTCATGACATGCACAGTATGCCCCATCCCAGTTCATGACATGCACAGTATGCCCCATCCCAGTTCATGACATGCACAGTATGCCCCATCCCAGTTCATGACATGCACAGTATGCCCCATCCCAGTTCATGACATGCACAGTATGCCCCATCCCAGTTCATGACATGCACAGTATGCCCCATCCCAGTTCATGACATGCACAGTATGCCCCATCCCAGTTCATGACATGCACAGTATGCCCCATCCCAGTTCATGACATGCACAGTATGCCCCATCCCAGTTCATGACATGCACAGTATGCCCCATCCCAGTTCATGACATGCACAGTATGCCCCATCCCAGTTCATGACATGCACAGTATGCCCCATCCCAGTTCATGACATGCACAGTATGCCCCATCCCAGTTCATGACATGCACAGTATGCCCCATCCCAGTTCATGACATGCACAGTATGCCCCATCCCAGTTCATGACATGCACAGTATGCCCCATCCCAGTTCATGACATGCACAGTATGCCCCATCCCAGTTCATGACATGCACAGTATGCCCCATCCCAGTTCATGACATGCACAGTATGCCCCATCCCAGTTCATGACATGCACAGTATGCCCCATCCCAGTTCATGACATGCACAGTATGCCCCATCCCAGTTCATGACATGCACAGTATGCCCCATCCCAGTTCATGACATGCACAGTATGCCCCATCCCAGTTCATGACATGCACAGTATGCCCCATCCCAGTTCATGACATGCACAGTATGCCCCATCCCAGTTCATGACATGCACAGTATGCCCCATCCCAGTTCATGACATGCACAGTATGCCCCATCCCAGTTCATGACATGCACAGTATGCCCCATCCCAGTTCATGACATGCACAGTATGCCCCATCCCAGTTCATGACATGCACAGTATGCCCCATCCCAGTTCATGACATGCACAGTATGCCCCATCCCAGTTCATGACATGCACAGTATGCCCCATCCCAGTTCATGACATGCACAGTATGCCCCATCCCAGTTCATGACATGCACAGTATGCCCCATCCCAGTTCATGACATGCACAGTATGCCCCATCCCAGTTCATGACATGCACAGTATGCCCCATCCCAGTTCATGACATGCACAGTATGCCCCATCCCAGTTCATGACATGCACAGTATGCCCCATCCCAGTTCATGACATGCACAGTATGCCCCATCCCAGTTCATGACATGCACAGTATGCCCCATCCCAGTTCATGACATGCACAGTATGCCCCATCCCAGTTCATGACATGCACAGTATGCCCCATCCCAGTTCATGACATGCACAGTATGCCCCATCCCAGTTCATGACATGCACAGTATGCCCCATCCCAGTTCATGACATGCACAGTATGCCCCATCCCAGTTCATGACATGCACAGTATGCCCCATCCCAGTTCATGACATGCACAGTATGCCCCATCCCAGTTCATGACATGCACAGTATGCCCCATCCCAGTTCATGACATGCACAGTATGCCCCATCCCAGTTCATGACATGCACAGTATGCCCCATCCCAGTTCATGACATGCACAGTATGCCCCATCCCAGTTCATGACATGCACAGTATGCCCCATCCCAGTTCATGACATGCACAGTATGCCCCATCCCAGTTCATGACATGCACAGTATGCCCCATCCCAGTTCATGACATGCACAGTATGCCCCATCCCAGTTCATGACATGCACAGTATGCCCCATCCCAGTTCATGACATGCACAGTATGCCCCATCCCAGTTCATGACATGCACAGTATGCCCCATCCCAGTTCATGACATGCACAGTATGCCCCATCCCAGTTCATGACATGCACAGTATGCCCCATCCCAGTTCATGACATGCACAGTATGCCCCATCCCAGTTCATGACATGCACAGTATGCCCCATCCCAGTTCATGACATGCACAGTATGCCCCATCCCAGTTCATGACATGCACAGTATGCCCCATCCCAGTTCATGACATGCACAGTATGCCCCATCCCAGTTCATGACATGCACAGTATGCCCCATCCCAGTTCATGACATGCACAGTATGCCCCATCCCAGTTCATGACATGCACAGTATGCCCCATCCCAGTTCATGACATGCACAGTATGCCCCATCCCAGTTCATGACATGCACAGTATGCCCCATCCCAGTTCATGACATGCACAGTATGCCCCATCCCAGTTCATGACATGCACAGTATGCCCCATCCCAGTTCATGACATGCACAGTATGCCCCATCCCAGTTCATGACATGCACAGTATGCCCCATCCCAGTTCATGACATGCACAGTATGCCCCATCCCAGTTCATGACATGCACAGTATGCCCCATCCCAGTTCATGACATGCACAGTATGCCCCATCCCAGTTCATGACATGCACAGTATGCCCCATCCCAGTTCATGACATGCACAGTATGCCCCATCCCAGTTCATGACATGCACAGTATGCCCCATCCCAGTTCATGACATGCACAGTATGCCCCATCCCAGTTCATGACATGCACAGTATGCCCCATCCCAGTTCATGACATGCACAGTATGCCCCATCCCAGTTCATGACATGCACAGTATGCCCCATCCCAGTTCATGACATGCACAGTATGCCCCATCCCAGTTCATGACATGCACAGTATGCCCCATCCCAGTTCATGACATGCACAGTATGCCCCATCCCAGTTCATGACATGCACAGTATGCCCCATCCCAGTTCATGACATGCACAGTATGCCCCATCCCAGTTCATGACATGCACAGTATGCCCCATCCCAGTTCATGACATGCACAGTATGCCCCATCCCAGTTCATGACATGCACAGTATGCCCCATCCCAGTTCATGACATGCACAGTATGCCCCATCCCAGTTCATGACATGCACAGTATGCCCCATCCCAGTTCATGACATGCACAGTATGCCCCATCCCAGTTCATGACATGCACAGTATGCCCCATCCCAGTTCATGACATGCACAGTATGCCCCATCCCAGTTCATGACATGCACAGTATGCCCCATCCCAGTTCATGACATGCACAGTATGCCCCATCCCAGTTCATGACATGCACAGTATGCCCCATCCCAGTTCATGACATGCACAGTATGCCCCATCCCAGTTCATGACATGCACAGTATGCCCCATCCCAGTTCATGACATGCACAGTATGCCCCATCCCAGTTCATGACATGCACAGTATGCCCCATCCCAGTTCATGACATGCACAGTATGCCCCATCCCAGTTCATGACATGCACAGTATGCCCCATCCCAGTTCATGACATGCACAGTATGCCCCATCCCAGTTCATGACATGCACAGTATGCCCCATCCCAGTTCATGACATGCACAGTATGCCCCATCCCAGTTCATGACATGCACAGTATGCCCCATCCCAGTTCATGACATGCACAGTATGCCCCATCCCAGTTCATGACATGCACAGTATGCCCCATCCCAGTTCATGACATGCACAGTATGCCCCATCCCAGTTCATGACATGCACAGTATGCCCCATCCCAGTTCATGACATGCACAGTATGCCCCATCCCAGTTCATGACATGCACAGTATGCCCCATCCCAGTTCATGACATGCACAGTATGCCCCATCCCAGTTCATGACATGCACAGTATGCCCCATCCCAGTTCATGACATGCACAGTATGCCCCATCCCAGTTCATGACATGCACAGTATGCCCCATCCCAGTTCATGACATGCACAGTATGCCCCATCCCAGTTCATGACATGCACAGTATGCCCCATCCCAGTTCATGACATGCACAGTATGCCCCATCCCAGTTCATGACATGCACAGTATGCCCCATCCCAGTTCATGACATGCACAGTATGCCCCATCCCAGTTCATGACATGCACAGTATGCCCCATCCCAGTTCATGACATGCACAGTATGCCCCATCCCAGTTCATGACATGCACAGTATGCCCCATCCCAGTTCATGACATGCACAGTATGCCCCATCCCAGTTCATGACATGCACAGTATGCCCCATCCCAGTTCATGACATGCACAGTATGCCCCATCCCAGTTCATGACATGCACAGTATGCCCCATCCCAGTTCATGACATGCACAGTATGCCCCATCCCAGTTCATGACATGCACAGTATGCCCCATCCCAGTTCATGACATGCACAGTATGCCCCATCCCAGTTCATGACATGCACAGTATGCCCCATCCCAGTTCATGACATGCACAGTATGCCCCATCCCAGTTCATGACATGCACAGTATGCCCCATCCCAGTTCATGACATGCACAGTATGCCCCATCCCAGTTCATGACATGCACAGTATGCCCCATCCCAGTTCATGACATGCACAGTATGCCCCATCCCAGTTCATGACATGCACAGTATGCCCCATCCCAGTTCATGACATGCACAGTATGCCCCATCCCAGTTCATGACATGCACAGTATGCCCCATCCCAGTTCATGACATGCACAGTATGCCCCATCCCAGTTCATGACATGCACAGTATGCCCCATCCCAGTTCATGACATGCACAGTATGCCCCATCCCAGTTCATGACATGCACAGTATGCCCCATCCCAGTTCATGACATGCACAGTATGCCCCATCCCAGTTCATGACATGCACAGTATGCCCCATCCCAGTTCATGACATGCACAGTATGCCCCATCCCAGTTCATGACATGCACAGTATGCCCCATCCCAGTTCATGACATGCACAGTATGCCCCATCCCAGTTCATGACATGCACAGTATGCCCCATCCCAGTTCATGACATGCACAGTATGCCCCATCCCAGTTCATGACATGCACAGTATGCCCCATCCCAGTTCATGACATGCACAGTATGCCCCATCCCAGTTCATGACATGCACAGTATGCCCCATCCCAGTTCATGACATGCACAGTATGCCCCATCCCAGTTCATGACATGCACAGTATGCCCCATCCCAGTTCATGACATGCACAGTATGCCCCATCCCAGTTCATGACATGCACAGTATGCCCCATCCCAGTTCATGACATGCACAGTATGCCCCATCCCAGTTCATGACATGCACAGTATGCCCCATCCCAGTTCATGACATGCACAGTATGCCCCATCCCAGTTCATGACATGCACAGTATGCCCCATCCCAGTTCATGACATGCACAGTATGCCCCATCCCAGTTCATGACATGCACAGTATGCCCCATCCCAGTTCATGACATGCACAGTATGCCCCATCCCAGTTCATGACATGCACAGTATGCCCCATCCCAGTTCATGACATGCACAGTATGCCCCATCCCAGTTCATGACATGCACAGTATGCCCCATCCCAGTTCATGACATGCACAGTATGCCCCATCCCAGTTCATGACATGCACAGTATGCCCCATCCCAGTTCATGACATGCACAGTATGCCCCATCCCAGTTCATGACATGCACAGTATGCCCCATCCCAGTTCATGACATGCACAGTATGCCCCATCCCAGTTCATGACATGCACAGTATGCCCCATCCCAGTTCATGACATGCACAGTATGCCCCATCCCAGTTCATGACATGCACAGTATGCCCCATCCCAGTTCATGACATGCACAGTATGCCCCATCCCAGTTCATGACATGCACAGTATGCCCCATCCCAGTTCATGACATGCACAGTATGCCCCATCCCAGTTCATGACATGCACAGTATGCCCCATCCCAGTTCATGACATGCACAGTATGCCCCATCCCAGTTCATGACATGCACAGTATGCCCCATCCCAGTTCATGACATGCACAGTATGCCCCATCCCAGTTCATGACATGCACAGTATGCCCCATCCCAGTTCATGACATGCACAGTATGCCCCATCCCAGTTCATGACATGCACAGTATGCCCCATCCCAGTTCATGACATGCACAGTATGCCCCATCCCAGTTCATGACATGCACAGTATGCCCCATCCCAGTTCATGACATGCACAGTATGCCCCATCCCAGTTCATGACATGCACAGTATGCCCCATCCCAGTTCATGACATGCACAGTATGCCCCATCCCAGTTCATGACATGCACAGTATGCCCCATCCCAGTTCATGACATGCACAGTATGCCCCATCCCAGTTCATGACATGCACAGTATGCCCCATCCCAGTTCATGACATGCACAGTATGCCCCATCCCAGTTCATGACATGCACAGTATGCCCCATCCCAGTTCATGACATGCACAGTATGCCCCATCCCAGTTCATGACATGCACAGTATGCCCCATCCCAGTTCATGACATGCACAGTATGCCCCATCCCAGTTCATGACATGCACAGTATGCCCCATCCCAGTTCATGACATGCACAGTATGCCCCATCCCAGTTCATGACATGCACAGTATGCCCCATCCCAGTTCATGACATGCACAGTATGCCCCATCCCAGTTCATGACATGCACAGTATGCCCCATCCCAGTTCATGACATGCACAGTATGCCCCATCCCAGTTCATGACATGCACAGTATGCCCCATCCCAGTTTATGACATGCACAGCACGCCCGCCCGTAATTCCCAGCCTGGCCGGGCATGCACCCGCATCCCACTGTGCGATTCGCGGAGCCGCTGGAGCTCCAACGGCCGCACCAGCCGGCATCGCCCTCGGTGACCTTCCGCCTGCCCAGCATCGGCAGCGGCCAGCAGCAGCCGCCGCCGCACCTGGCGGGCAGTCCGGACCTGGCAGCAGCGGCATCCGCCATCTACGACAGGCACGGCTACTCGCCGCCGCGCTCGCCGTGAGTTGTTCGGAGGAATCGAGCTGATGAAATGAAACCAAGTGCCAGAGTGAATGTCCCCTGGCCTTTCAAGTACTTGTAAAGTTATATTAATAGTTCTACTGGGAGGGGGACACAGCGGTCAGCGCAACCGACTCGATCGCGCCCGGTTCGCTTCAATGAGCCCAGGGCGATTAAAAAATTAGACTGGGGCGGCTTCTGCAATTCTCGACGAAGCAGTTGGCACTCCATGTGCATGCCTAACGATGAGATCGAGTCGGGGGCAGCTGAGAGGGTGCCTGAGTACACACCCGTGTGCGTCTGTCTGCTCGGGGTCAGCGGCTAAACATGACTTTTGCCTTCTGGCTGACTGCGGGTTTGCCATCAGTCGCCAATTGATTCGTGGCAGCGCCCAAAATCCCCTGCGAATACCCTTTCCCATTAAATTATTGAGCAAATCCTGAGGCAATTCACCGCATGCACCTTTTTCCCATTAAATTATTGAGAAAATCCTGAGGCAATTCACCGCATGCACCCGACCGCCAGGAGAGACGCGGCAAGCCAGTGGAAATACCCGCTGCCCAGCAAGTCCCTCAGGCTCTATGTTGGCCCGCCGCTTCGACCTGCGGAGCAACCGGCTGGCGCGGCGGCCTCCCTGCCAGCGAGCCGCGGCGGCAGCGACATTCTCAGGTGAGAGCCGCAGGTCTGCGTGCCAACAAAATCAAGTCATGACCAATATCAGCGTGAGCTCTCAGGGTTGGGAGGCAGTGGGTGCCAGCTCTCAGGGCTGGGAGGCAGTGGGTGCCAGCTCTCAGGGTTGGGAGGCAGTGGGTGCCAGCTCTCAGGGTTGGGAGACAGTGGGTGCCAGCTCTCAGGGTAGGGATCGCGAGGCAGTGGGTGCCAGCTCTCAGGGTAGGGATCGCGAGGCAGTGGGTGCCAGCTCTCAGGGTTGGGAGGCAGTGGGTGCCAGCTCTCAGGGTTGAGAGGCAGTGGGTGCCAGCTCTCAGGGTTGGGAGGCAGTGGGTGCCAGCTCTCAGGGTAGGGATCGCGAGGCAGTGGGTGCCAGCTCTCAGGGTTGGGAGGCAGTGGGTGCCAGCTCTCAGGGTAGGGATCGCGAGGCAGTGGGTGCCAGCTCTCAGGGTAGGGATCGCGAGGCAGTGGGTGCCAGCTCTCAGGGTAGGGATCGCGAGGCAGTGGGTGCCAGCTCTCAGGGTAGGGAGACAGTGGGTGCCAGCTTTCAGGGTAGGGATCGCGAGGCAGTGGGTGCCAGCTCTCAGGATAGGGATCGCGAGGCAGTGGGTGCCAGCTCTCAGGGTAGGGATCGCGAGGCAGTGGGTGCCAGCTCTCAGGGTTTCGCGCTGAAATTCCAGCCCGGGACTGCAGCTTCAGCGCAGCCGCACAGAGCCAGCTATGGCGGCAGGTGCGCAGCGGCAGCTGGCCGCTCCCTACGTGCAAAGCCGGGCGGAGATTTTCCTGCGCCGCGGACTCCCGCCGACTGCGTTGTCGACATCCGTGCATCAGCAGCCGCGGCTTCGACGAGAAGCGACGCTGGTTTCGCGCGGCGACGAAGCTGAGAGACTGCGGTGGACGATGAGCACGCAGAGGCACTGGCAGGTGGACAGGAAGGTGAGTCAAGGACTACTGAAGTAGGGCGGAAAGCTAAATTTCTTAGAAGCTATATATCCTGCCTCTCTATTAGCTATAACGATATTCTAAGGAAATAACAGCCAATTAGTTAAACCAACAACAGCTATATCGTGCAAATGTAAGTTGCAAATTGATTCAAATTTCCTAAAAAAGACTAACAGCTTAACACAACAAAGCTCAGTGTTTCTTTAACGGTAGAACTACCAATTTTGGGGGATTCCCCCCCGCCGTGATAATTTTTTGCTGCGCCGGAACGGAGCAACGCATGCAGGCACACGAAATTCAGGAACACTGGCTAACTGTTTGTTGTGCACCTTCTAAAATAAGAATCGAGTCGCCAGCCTTCGGTAACGTCAACATATCCAAATATTCTGCCAGGTCGGAGTTTTTCTACAGGCAAAAATCTCCGAAGGGCCCGTCAACATTACTCATAAAGTTGGAGTCCCTAATTATGCCCTTGCTTGTTCTCCCCATACCCAAGTCCAAATTTTGTCGCTTTTTGCCAAACCCGGTGTCACTGTGAGCAGAATGACGCATCATTTGTGTACATACATGTAGGTTACTCGGGCTCAACATTATTAGCTTAAGTCGACCAAGTTTCTGCATCAGCTCTAACTTCATTGGTCATTGGCCTTCACCCAGGCGGAGCTTCTGGACATTCAACAGGTTAAACACCTTAAACAACAAAGTCAGAGCTGATGCAGACACACGTGGTCGACGTGCTGATGAAATTTGGATCGGCTTGACAAGGCTGCACGAAGGCGCAGTGCCGATTGGCGCACATAGGTGCATTGAATGCACCAAATCCGACCTGGTAGAAATCGGCGAATATCTCGATAGTCCGGAAGGGGGAATGGCTTGGTATTCCCACTGTTAATTCCATAGGTGTCCACCAGCTTCACTTGCATCTTTACAAAGGAGAAAATGGCATGACTTGTCCAGAATTCCCGTCTGGCCCGGGACAGGCGAGCTCTAGACGTCGCCATGTACAAAACAGATAAAAATTATGCGACTATGACCCCTATTCTTCTAAAACATTCGAGATCGTCCAGCGATTCGATTTGAAGAAAGTTGGCCAATTTTTTCATAAAATTGATTTTAGCACCTTTATGTTTAAAAATCTTTAATCAGCTCCATACCGAGATGATGAACTAATGTTGACTCTATGCAAACAAACCAATTCAATTATAACGCACAACCGTAAAGCTTAGGTACAGCATGCTTAGGGTGAAGTATACTCAGGGCCTCAGGAACCCGCCGTGCTATTAAAGTACACTTGACTCTTGCTTGTATTATATACAACACCTGTATGATTTATAACCCCAACAGGCACACACGAGCTTAACGAGCTTAAATGACGGCTATTATTGAGAGGTAAAATTTACAAAATAGCTACAAGTTCCTACAGTATCGCGCGGCGTTGACCAGCCGACACGTTTAAGGTCACTGCGGCTTTTGCAGGGAAGGAAAATACGCAAAAGATTTGCCTCACTGAGAAGCCAACAGCATGCTCAAGTTCGACAACCCCAAACTCGCACTTTCCTCCACAGGGTCAGCAGCGTAATCAGGGCCCATTCTCCCGCGAGTTCACGGTGCACGTGACCGCGCCGAGCAACTGGCTGCGGATGAAGTGGGGCCCGAAGCAGCTGCGCCAGGACTTGCGAGCCGGGGACCAGCGGCCCAGCTACCTGTACACCAAACAGGCCTTCGGGCAGCAGAATGGCTACTAGCTACTGCTGGTGGGGCTTTCAAATTCTTGCCCGTGTGACGCACAGCTACGTCACACGTGACGCACATTAACCGGAAGCTCCGGAACTGTACTGTAAGACAGTACAAAATGCTTGCCTAGACTTACTAAACTCTCAAAATAAAAGCTTCATGTCAAAGTCTGCCGCGCCGAAACTTGTGTGCAACTTTTAATCGATTGTATCCAAACAAATATGAGGTAATTTCTCTAATTCTCAGCTTTTTTCAATTGAAAACCTCTTACTGATACGCTGATACGCCTTACGTCTCTCATAATAAAGAACAGATTTATACATTAACTAAAATATAAAAATTAAAACCGTACAAAGAGCACTGCAAGAGAGTCATTCATCTTTCAGCCCTCAAATCGGAACGGCACGGAAATCAGTTAGTAAAACTTCCCTAGTTGTAACAATTCCGTTACCGAGAAATAAAATAGCTTTGGTAAGCAAAATTGTTATAAAAAAGTAAGCTGCTTCACTAACGAATAAACGCTAAATAACGGAACGAGCCCAACTGGTCAGTACCGGATCGTCACAATTTGGGAAATGTGCTCTGTAAAGACTTACTGGTTAATCCTGTGACTCACATGAGCTAGCATGTACATGTACATCAAAGAAGCAATTATAAAAATGAAGCGGGACCATAAATACAGGGCTTTGCTAATAGCGGCAGGCCGCAGGCGACTGCTTAGCCAGTTTATTTCGAGACAGAACGCACAAGGGAAAATTGGAGTTGCAGACGCTGCAATCAGAGAAGCAGTTTATAAAGCAGTTGGGGGGCGATCTCGAGCTCACACAGGCAGTCACTCAGGCAGTCACTCGAGCCAATAACCAATTGACATGCAGACCCATTTACCTTACTGCGTCATAAAAAAAACATGAAAAATTGGTGAATAATTGACCCCTGCTGATACGACAGGCGCGTACGCAAAATGCAGTGCAAATTTGAGCTGCATAAATTTTCGTCAAAGGCCCTTCAGCAGAGATTTAAATGCAGTTGAAATTTATGATAAATTTAAAGGCTGTTTGTTTCCCTCAACATTAAAACTGCTTTGCACCGACATTCGGGTTCAACAGGCAGTTCAGAATGTGCCTCTCACAAGCAGTCAGGTGCAACAGCACGGGCAGACTCACAAGCAGTCAGGTGCAACAGCACAGACAGACTCACAAGCAGTCAGGTGCAACAGCACGGGCAGACTCACAAGCAGTCAGGTGCAACAGCACAGGCAGGCAGACTCACAAGCAGTCAGGTGCAACAGCACAGACAGACTCACAAGCAGTCAGGTGCAACAGCACAGACAGACTCACAAGCAGTCAGGTGCAACAGCACAGGCAGACACAAGCAGTCAGGTGCAACAGCACAGGCAGGCAGACTCACAAGCAGTCAGGTGCAACAGCACAGGCAGGCAGACTCACAAGCAGTCAGGTGCAACAGCACGGGCAGACTCACAAGCAGTCAGGTGCAACAGCACGGGCAGACTCACAAGCAGTCAGGTGCAACAGCACAGACAGACTCACAAGCAGTCAGGTGCAACAGCACAGACAGACTCACAAGCAGTCAGGTGCAACAGCACAGACAGACTCACAAGCAGTCAGGTGCAACAGCACGGGCAGACAGACTCACAAGCAGTCAGGTGCAACAGCACGGGCAGACTCACAAGCAGTCAGGTGCAACAGCACGGGCAGACTCACAAGCAGTCAGGTGCAACAGCACAGACAGACTCACAAGCAGTCAGGTGCAACAGCACGGGCAGACAGACTCACAAGCAGTCAGGTGCAACAGCACGGGCAGACAGACTCACAAGCAGTCAGGTGCAACAGCACGGGCAGACTCACAAGCAGTCAGGTGCAACAGCACGGGCAGACTCACAAGCAGTCAGGTGCAACAGCACAGACAGACTCACAAGCAGTCAGGTGCAACAGCACGGGCAGACAGACTCACAAGCAGTCAGGTGCAACAGCACGGGCAGACTCACAAGCAGTCAGGTGCAACAGCACAGACAGACTCACAAGCAGTCAGGTGCAACACCACGGGCAGACTCACAAGCAGTCAGGTGCAACAGCACAGACAGACTCACAAGCAGTCAGGTGCAACAGCACAGACAGACTCACAAGCAGTCAGGTGCAACAGCACAGACAGACTCACAAGCAGTCAGGTGCAACAGCACGGGCAGACTCACAAGCAGTCAGGTGCAACAGCACAGGCAGACTCACAAGCAGTCAGGTGCAACAGCACAGACAGACTCACAAGCAGTCAGGTGCAACAGCACGGGCAGACTCACAAGCAGTCAGGTGCAACAGCACGGGCGGACAGACTCACAAGCAGTCAGGTGCAACAGCACAGACAGACTCACAAGCAGTCAGGTGCAACAGCACAGACAGACTCACAAGCAGTCAGGTGCAACAGCACAGACAGACTCACAAGCAGTCAGGTGCAACAGCACGGGCAGACTCACAAGCAGTCAGGTGCAACAGCACGGGCGGACAGACTCACAAGCAGTCAGGTGCAACAGCACAGACAGACTCACAAGCAGTCAGGTGCAACAGCACAGACAGACTCACAAGCAGTCAGGTGCAACAGCACAGACAGACTCACAAGCAGTCAGGTGCAACAGCACGGGCAGACTCACAAGCAGTCAGGTGCAACAGCACAGGCAGACTCACAAGCAGTCAGGTGCAACAGCACGGGCAGACAGACTCACAAGCAGTCAGGTGCAACAGCACGGGCAGACAGACTCACAAGCAGTCAGGTGCAACAGCACGGGCAGACTCACAAGCAGTCAGGTGCAACAGTACAGACAGACTCACAAGCAGTCAGGTGCAACAGCACAGACAGACTCACAAGCAGTCAGGTGCAACAGCACGGGCAGACTCACAAGCAGTCAGGTGCAACAGCACGGGCGGACAGACTCACAAGCAGTCAGGTGCAACAGCACGGGCAGACAGACTCACAAGCAGTCAGGTGCAACAGCACGGGCAGACAGACTCACAAGCAGTCAGGTGCAACAGCACGGGCAGACAGACTCACAAGCAGTCAGGTGCAACAGCACGGGCAGACAGACTCACAAGCAGTCAGGTGCAACAGCACGGGCAGACTCACGCCAATCAAAACCTCGGGCTCGAGAAGTCCACTGAAATTTTAATCACGAAGCAACAAGTTGAGCATTGGCTCTGGGAGAAGCTGGTAGCCAAGGCTAATGCGCAGGTGCAAGGAGTACACAGACACAAATACTAATTAATATGTAATGAATGATATCTGAATATAGAGAGGCGACAAGCAAAAATGACACCAAGAGGGTGCAGGCTAAAGCAATGAGTTAATTTAATCAGAAAAAAGGAACATGCATTTGTACAGTATACATAAATATTATGAAATGTACAAGCTGGACAAGTCTGCACAGGTGATAATAGGTAATGTTCTCAAAAATCTAGCTAGATCTCCCCACGCTAAATCAGAAATGCCTTGATTGTGTCGTGTATAAGACGCTGCGGATAAAACAATTTTATGTGTAAAACAAGTTTTCCCGAGATTTAAGTCCAAATAAAAATTAACTGCAATATGCGTTCCGCCTACTTCCAGTAGGGAGAATTAGGGGCTAAAATATAGAAATGCCTTGACTCTCAAGTTCCAAAGAAGTGTAATCTGATAAGCGGCCATTATGGTCCGGAAAGGGGCTGGCATGGCATTTGCAGGCACACAGCTGGAGGCGATAGCAACAGGGGAACTAACTGTTCTGCACATGAGCGAGTCACTCAGTCCGGGTGCGTGTAGCGGAAGGTGAGGTTGATGCGAGAGGCGGTGGGGCTGTTGAAGGCCAGCTGGTCCTTGGGCACCGAGTGCAGCCAGTGCACCTGCATGGCACCCCGCATCACCAGCAGCGAGCCGTGCCGCAGCGGCAGCCGCAGGTGGCGGCCCCATTCGTTCAGCTGGCGGAATTTCGGCTGAATTCGCTTCGTTTTCACCTCAAACTGGCGCTCGTAGCCCAGGGAGATGGAGGCGATCAGGGGGTACCGGCCTAGCGACTTCTCATCGTCCGCGTGCCAGCCGATCGAGTCTCTGCCCGACCTGTGGGGAGCGGGCTCGGGATGCTGATCCCACTGTGTCACGGGATGCTGATCCCACTGGGTCACGGGATGCTCATCCCACTGGGTCACGGGATCCTGATCCCACTGTGTCACGGGATGCTGATCCCACTGGGTCACGGGATGCTCATCCCACTGGGTCACGGGATCCTGATCCCACTGTGTCACGGGATGCTGATCCCACTGGGTCACGGGATGCTCATCCCACTGGGTCACGGGATGCTCATCCCACTGGGTCACGGGATCCTGATCCCACTGGGTCACGGGATGCTGATCCCACTGGGTCACGGGATGCTCATCCCACTGGATCACAGGATGCTCATCCCCCTGGGTCACGGGATGCTGATCCCACTGGGTCACGGGATGCTGATCCAACTGGGTCACGGGATGCTGATCCAACTGGGTCACGGGATGCTGATCCAACTGGGTCACGGGATGCTGATCCCACTGGGTCACGGGATGCTGATCCAACTGGGTCACGGGATGCTGATCCAACTGGGTCACGGGATGCTGATCCCACTGGGTCACGGGATGCTGATCCAACTGGGTCACGGGATGCTGATCCAACTGGGTCACGGGATGCTGATCCCACTGGGTCACGGGATGCTGATCCAACTGGGTCACGGGATGCTGATCCAACTGGGTCACGGGATGCTGATCCAACTGGGTCACGGGATCCTGATCCCACTGGGTCACGGGATGCTGATCCCACTGGGTCACGGGATGCTGATCCAACTGGGTCACGGGATGCTGATCCCACTGGGTCACGGGATGCTGATCCAACTGGGTCACGGGATGCTGATCCAACTGGGTCACGGGATGCTGATCCCACTGGGTCACGGGATGCTCATCCCACTGGGTCACGGGATGCTCATCCCACTGGGTCACGGGATCCTGATCCCACTGGGTCACGGGATCCTGATCCCACTGTGTCACGGGATGCTGATCCCACTGGGTCACGGGATGCTCATCCCACTGGGTCACGGGATGCTCATCCCACTGGGTCACGGGATCCTGATCCCACTGGGTCACGGGATGCTGATCCCACTGGGTCACGGGATGCTCATCCCACTGGATCACAGGATGCTCATCCCCCTGGGTCACGGGATGCTGATCCCACTGGGTCACGGGATGCTGATCCAACTGGGTCACGGGATGCTGATCCAACTGGGTCACGGGATGCTGATCCAACTGGGTCACGGGATGCTGATCCCACTGGGTCACGGGATGCTGATCCAACTGGGTCACGGGATGCTGATCCAACTGGGTCACGGGATGCTGATCCCACTGGGTCACGGGATGCTGATCCAACTGGGTCACGGGATGCTGATCCAACTGGGTCACGGGATGCTGATCCAACTGGGTCACGGGATGCTGATCCAACTGGGTCACGGGATGCTGATCCAACTGGGTCACGGGATGCTGATCCAACTGGGTCACGGGATCCTGATCCCACTGGGTCACGGGATGCTGATCCCACTGGGTCACGGGATGCTGATCCAACTGGGTCACGGGATGCTGATCCCACTGGGTCACGGGATGCTGATCCAACTGGGTCACGGGATGCTGATCCAAGTGGGTCACGGGATGCTGATCCCACTGGGTCACGGGATGCTCATCCCACTGGGTCACGGGATGCTCATCCCACTGGGTCACGGGATCCTGATCCCACTGGGTCACGGGATGCTGATCCCACTGGGTCACGGGATGCTCATCCCACTGGATCACAGGATGCTCATCCCCCTGGGTCACGGGATGCTGATCCAACTGGGTCACGGGATGCTGATCCAACTGGGTCACGGGATGCTGATCCAACTGGGTCACGGGATGCTGATCCAACTGGGTCACGGGATGCTGATCCCACTGGGTCACGGGATGCTGATCCAACTGGGTCACGGGATGCTGATCCAACTGGGTCACGGGATGCTGATCCAACTGGGTCACGGGATGCTGATCCCACTGGGTCACGGGATGCTGATCCAACTGGGTCACGGGATGCTGATCCAACTGGGTCACGGGATGCTGATCCCACTGGGTCACGGGATGCTGATCCAACTGGGTCACGGGATGCTGATCCCACTGGGTCACGGGATGCTGATCCCACTGGGTCACGGGATGCTGATCCAACTGGGTCACGGGATGCTGATCCAACTGGGTCACGGGATGCTGATCCCACTGGGTCACGGGATGCTGATCCAACTGGGTCACGGGATGCTGATCCAACTGGGTCACGGGATCCTGATCCCACTGGGTCACGGGATGCTGATCCCACTGGATCACGGGATCCTGATCCCGCTGGATCACGGGATGCTGATCCCCCTGGGTCACGAGATGCTGATCCCGCTGAGTTACAGGATGATGAAGCAGTTACCTGTACAGGTTGCACAGCAGAGAGTTGAAGCTCGCATCCAGATTGTGCACCAGCCGGTCCTTGATGTCGGCGAGCAGGGGGTGCCACACGTGATTGGCCTGCAGCTCTACACCCGAGTAGGTGTAGGGGACGCCGAACCAGCAGGTGAGCCGGGGCTCCCTGTGGTACTCGCCGCGCACCAGGGTGTCTCTCTGGCGCCACTCCAGCTCGTTCAGCAGCACCTGGAACAGATTGTCAGCCTCGGGCTTGGACAGGAAGTTGGGAAAATAGGAGATGCTGGAGTCGGGCTCGTGATAGTGCTTGCTGAGCAGCAGGTTGCCGCCGAGCTGCAAGAATTCGTCTGGCAGGTCAGCGGGCTGCTCCGCGTCAGAGCTGCGGTCGCCGGGGGTCCCGACCGCTGCGCTGTTGCCGCCGCGGCTGCCGCCGTCGCCTTCCTTGCCAGCGATGGACATCGGCGGCGGCGGCACGGAAAAGTTCATGGCGACAAGCGGCGGCGACAGAATGGTCGGCGTTGACAGAGCCGGAGCGCAGAAGCGGGCGGGAGGTGGCGACAGGAAGGCCTGCTGAGGCGGCGGGCTGTTGAAGGCGGCAAGCTGCGGAACAAAGTCAGCGGCCGACGGATTCAGCTGAAATTGCTGAGGCGCAGGCGCACCGAAGGGACTCGCCGCTGCCGTCACGGACGCCGATGTCGCTGGTGGGGGAGGCGGTGGCGGTGGCGGTGTTGGCGGCGGTGGCGCCTGAGCAGTTGACGGCTGCTGGGCGGGCGGCGGCCCAGCTGGCAGGGGGATCTGGGAGGCGAGGCTGGGCGATCGGGCCCGCTCCCGCGGCCGGTGCTGGGCATGGCGGGCCGCGGCCGGTCGCGCGAGTTTCCTTCCCGGTGACGCTGGCCGAGGGGGCTGTCGCTGCTGCTGCGGGCGCGCTTGCGTTGCTGCCGCTTCAGCGAATCTGGCGCCGGGGATGCCGACTTCGAGGACGAACGGCGGTGGCGCCGCTTCCGTTCGGAGGGGCTGCGGCCCCGCCGGCCCTCGCGCTTGGAGCTCTTGGACTTCTTCTCCTTCTTTTTGGACTTGTCTTTCTTTCGCTTGCTGCTGCGACTGGATGCGGCTCTGTCAGGCGAAGCGTCCTGCTGCTGCTGGGAGTCAGTTCTGTGCTTGCCCATGCGGCGGCAGCGGGACAAGCCGGGTTGCGAGAGTCATTGAGTGCAAGGCCTGTCAGCTAGAGTGAGAGCCAGAAAATGCAACTAATTTACTGCAGTCACTAACTTGATTTTCAAAGCAGAAAGGCAAAAAGTGATTGGACATTATAGCCAGGAAGATAAAAACATACGAATTCGGAATATAAGGCCAGCAGCGAACTGTGAACTGTATTTAGCTCAATAATAAAATATATAGAATTTCGAAGCAAGTTTGCTGCCGAGAGGAAAATAGAGTAATCATTATTCACGGGTTTCACAGAGGGCGATTCATGAGAGTGGCGCTTAAAGAGCGTGCGAAAACGAGGCCAGGATGAACCAGAACAGACTCAAAAACAACTCCAATTCAGGGCTCAATCGGGCATCACTGCTTGGCCTACAATTGAGCTCAAGCTTTAGAGGAATAGAGGAATTAAGCTGAAGCTTCAAGATTCCAGATTTTCAAAAACCAATATCTGTTAGGTGAGCCATTCTTGAGCTTCAGAAAAGCAGCGGAGAGTGCATGGGAACATCCCACAGCTAATGGCTAAGGCACCGAGAAACTCCGTCATTGATCGTCACCGACCGACGCGGCCACCGAGATGTTGCACTCCGACCGCGATGCGCGCATCCGCAGCGGCGGCGTCCTTGCCAACACTGCGGGCGCCGCTGCCGGGCCGTCTCCCCGGTCGTCTGGACGCTGCCGCTGGCTGACGGCGATGGACGCCGATCGCTGCAGCGCCCGAGCAGGTGTCGGCTGCGGCGCCGCGTGGACAAGTTCGAGGAGGCGCCGATTCTCCCTCTCCAAAGTGTCCAGGCGCTCCGCGTGCAAGCGGTTCGCGTCCGGACCCACGTGAAGGAGGCCGTACATAAGGCGGAGAACGTAGCCAGAGCGCAGCAGCAAGAAAAGCGTGGGCAAGAACAGTAAGATGAAGGCGATGCCGACAGAGTGCCAGATTGGCAGGCCCTCAATCAGTTGTCGGTAGCCCAGATTTACCGCCTGCATCAGCTGCACCAGACGGTTCAATACGATGTTTCCTAGCAGGTCGATTGCCGCCTCCAGCGGATTGACATCCCAAAAGGGATCAACTGCCAGCGCTTCTAACTGCTTCAGGCAGTCGTTTTTGGGCGGAGCGACGCGCATTGTGCCGGTGAACCACAGGCTGATGGACTCAAAGATGCTCAGAGTTTGTCCCGCGGGCCGACAATGGAGACTGGTCACCGCATGCTGTCGCTGAGCCAGCTCCAGCCGGTACAACCGGATATAGTTCACCGCCCAGCTGGAGATAAACATTGCGGCAAACAGCTGCCAAGCGCTAACACGGCGCAACACAATCCAGCAGAATGCCGCAACCCCACAGAATGCCACAATTGCGAGCACCAGCCAATCCGAGTCAAACAGGCGCCACCATTGATGGCTGCTGCCGGCTTCACTCGCAGGCTGCAGGTTGCCAAACAGTGCCAGAAGCAGCTCGTTCGCGTCTTGCAGTTGCTCAACGCCGGGCTCGTCAAGTTCGGCAGCTGCCTTCAAACGGCGCAGACTGGCACCATCGAGCGTCCAGCCGCTGCCGAGGCCAAGCGGCACTTTGGCATCGTCTGGCGGATCCAGCGACTCAAACTGGCGAGAAACAATCCGATGGAGCCGGCGCACCAGAATGAGGTAGTAGGTGCGGTAGGCTGCAGCCTGAGCTGCCCGCGACTCTGACTCAGGCTGAGCCAACGGTTGCTGCTCAGTCTCGGCCTTGTTGAGCCCGTACGGATCGTACAGGCTGTCAGCAGCTGCCTGCTGCAGGAGCAGGATCAGCAGAGCAAAGTGCGCCAGCATTGACTGCAAATTCGATACATCATAGCAAATCAATTGGTTTAAACAAACCCATGCTTTTTATTTTCCTAACTAGATAAAACAAGAATCAAATTGTCAGCTTATTAAGTTGTATTGGAACTTTAAGTTATAGTGGAAATTATACACCAAATCTCATTTCTTGGCTCAGCCAGTCAAGACCATGGTAGTCTAGTACTGCTTAGCCGCACTTTGAAATTATCTCTACTGTCAGTAGCTACAAAAACATACGCATTTACTCCAGAGAAAGCAGCAGACACGTAATAAAATTGAAGACCGCCTTAAATCAAATAGTTTTGCGTCTCTTTTAAGCTATCAGACTGCAAATAGCCGCAGAATAAGTACAGATAGTGAATAAATATGTCCATTGTGACAAGACTCTGTCTGAACGGCAGTGAGCATACGAATTAAAATGCGTATTTTAAAGTGCGAATTGATACAACTTGTAGAATTTAAATATTTTTTATGTCTTACTTGTGAGTTACTAGTATGTACTGCCATTCAAAGTACCTCATACACAATGGGAGAGAGTAGTCTAACACGATCCGAATAGCCATAGAATAGAAGATAAATTAAGTTTAAAATTATTGCAGAGCCATCAGAAAATTGTGAAAATAATTATATTAGAAAAGATGCTAATCACAAGCGTGCTAAGCATAAAAAGAAAGCAAATCATGTGAGTGCAACGAGATCCAGGGACAAGAGCAAGCTGAATCCGACGAAATTACAGGTTATTCATAAAATATCTATGAAAACTTGGTGTTACAGGACTCAAAAAAACAATACGCAATAAGAGCAATTAGGCTGAACCGACAAACGTTTGCTTCCAAAAATAAAAAGTTTCCACACTGCCAGCACTAGCGATTTCCAGCGCCATCACCAACCGAGGAAGTGACGGTTCCATGCGTACATGGCAGTTTCGTGTGGGCACGTTGATGTAAGAGTAGACTGTTCCGAGTATTAAACTGCATGGGACACTGGTCGCAGCAAAACTTGAGTGCTGCGACAGCCTGAAGCCCCAAGCCGGTGTGCACAAGATTGACACGGTCGCCAACGGTCTCGCGGCCGCGTTGACGACATCGAATACTGTGAACGCGCAGGCCCTCAGGCT
Source organism: Macrostomum lignano (assembly GCA_002269645.1). Classification (NCBI taxonomy): domain Eukaryota; kingdom Metazoa; phylum Platyhelminthes; family Macrostomidae; genus Macrostomum; species Macrostomum lignano. The sequence goes on along the minus strand of NIVC01000858.1, from coordinate 184,384 downwards.
TACGGAAAACGGCGTTACAAAAGTCACACTCGTGCAGTGGCTCATCGTCATCAAGCAGCATTGCCGCAACTTGTTCGTCACCAGCGGAGGTTGGATGGCATCTTGTCTCAGCTGGGTCTGCTAAACAATAGTGGCGAGCAAGGTGACACGGCATCTTAAACTCACGACCACAGTTCTGGCAACTGACTCGAGCACTGGTGTGGACTACATTGTGCTTCAGAAGGTTGGCTTGTGATGAAAACTCTTTGCCACACATTCCACATTGAAACTTTTGTTGCCGTTTAGCTGAAGCGTCCGACACAGGAGCGTAGCGGCTCGACTGGTGCCGACTTTGGGTGGCATGGAACTCCGAAATATGCGCGAGAAGAGACTCCTTGAAATTGAAATGCTGACCACACATAAAGCACTTATTATAAGAAACTGCATGCGATGAAGTCTTGCAGAACTTCATATGGTTGGCAATAAGAGGGCGGTTGCTAAATGTGCTCATGCAGAACTTGCACCTGTAAACGACTTCTCGCCGTTCATTCAATTCCTAAAATTATAGAATATTTTTAATATGATAAATGTTGCACAAAATAGGAATAACTCGTTTAGTACAGTATGTCATTCAGCTCACCTTAAATCGTTCATAATTATCGAAATCATCTCTATCTTGTAGGAAACTTTTTGTTGTTTCTTGATGCTTAGAGGCGAAAAAATGTCCACAGCTCAACATGTGGGCTTTTGCGACACTCTCGTCTTGAAATCGCATGGCACAATAGCAACAGGGAAACCACTCCTTTGTGGGATCAGGAAAGTTTAGATCGCGTGGAGCCTCGTAATTTCGCAAATCAGTCGCATCAATTAAGGCCTGGTAATTGTGCGTAGATCTTGTTTTATTTATAGAATGCAAGACTTGTTCCAAGCCGCTCAAAACAGTGGAAGTGCGGAAATTTAATTCGACTGCCGGCCTATTCCATTTCCAATTACATTTGGATGAAGCTGGAACGGGATTCGCCCGCGACTCGCCGACGAGTGCACTACCATTCAGAAGGCTATAGGATCCTTCGGCATGGCTGATTCTTCTTGGGACATCCAGCAAAAAGTTTTGGGTGTCAGTATGCACAATCTGATGGCTCGAATCACTACTCGATGTGCTCTTTGCTGAGTCGCTTTCTATAGATTTGTGACGAGGATGAGCGAAAGCACTGAATTTACTAACATCAGTCTGGGTATATCCGCCAGGAGCACAATTGTCAAACGTTGAGAATGCATTCTGGGACAATTCAAGCATGTGATAGCGATAATGTTGTCCGAGACTGAGCCATGTCAGGAAGTTGGTGTGGCAGATATCGCAAACATAGTGACAGATACCAAGCCCAGCACCTGAAGGCTCTAAAGACCCGTTCATGGATCGTTGCTCGTGGAATACAACTCGCATAATAAACGACTTACGTAGCTCACCACAGTCAAAATGATCAATTACAAAGTGTTCTATCAGCTTGGCAGTTGTATCAAAGGCTCCATCGCAGAGATGACAAACACAAAAACTTTTTCTTAGTTCAGTGGAATCGGATTTAGCGGAGTCAAAGAGAACTTTTTGACTTGCAGCGTAACAAACAGAGCCATCGAAAGAAAAGTTTTTCTGACGCGATTCAGCCAATTGCAATTCGGTACCGGTAGCATCCATTGATCGATTCATTAAAACTGATGATGAGGTGAGCTCAGATGCTGGAGCGTCAATAATTCTGCCGACCTCTAATGATTCATGATGCTTATCAGCTTCTGCAGACTCGAAACTAATCTGGAGGGGAACGAAACGCAACGGAACGCTGCCGTACTTCCCAGCTTTCCACTCACGGTAATGCTTTTTATGAAAGTAGATGCAATGCTTTCCCATGCCCTTTGAAAAAATACGCTCGCCACAAAAAGGACACGGTACTCGTGTGGCCTCTTTCTTGCGACCCGCTGTAGAAACAAAGACGGGTTTCTTCGATTCTCGACGAATGAAGGACTTTGGCTTAGTAAAACTTTGATGTACAGAGCTTGGACTCTTGGAAAGTACAGAGTTCAATGAGAAAAGTGAGACTCGACCATACTTTCCTTCTTTCCAGTCATTGTACTCTTTTAGATGGTAAATTGAGCAGTGGTTTGTTATTCCTTCGGCACTGATTTGCTTACCACAAATAGGACACGGAAGTGACGAAGAGGGAACTACCCTGTGAGTTTTGTCGGCTTCTGCTTTGGCTGACATATTCCAATCAATCCTTTGAGCTAAAATTTGAGGAAAGCATCTTAACTGCTTTTCGGTTGACAGCGAACTCGAGGAAACACCGCGAGGAATTTCTTTAAGTAGCATAGCCCCATCAAGAGCTTGAAGGACTGAAACGGCGACGTCAGAGTCAGGGGGTACGAAGCGAAGTTGGATCTGGCCGTATTTGCCGCTCTTCCAATCCGCGAAACCATGTGCGTGATGATTGACACAATGTTTTGCAAGACCTTTAATCGTTGTCTTGTGTGTAATGCAGAATGGACAGTTAATGTCTAACGGATCTTCGTTGGAATTGAATTCAAACACTCCGTCTTCGTTAATAAAGAAGGGAGCAGTGTTTGCTAACTGAGTTTTCAACTTGGATATTTTCCCCCTACTCCTAAATCTAGTAAACAGTCGATCTACGCGAGCAAGTTGCTGCTTTATTTGCAGTCGATCGTCAAACACGTCCTCAATGGGCGGTTGATGGTGCAGATCTGCAGCGGCGCCCCCTCTTCCGTCTAGAGGCGTAGAAAACGGTGACTCGTGAACGCATTGACGGGAACATCTTTTCGAATAAAAATCAGCAATTTTTTCTTTCGTCAGAGAAGTAAAAGCAATAGAGTCGCCGAGAAAACCTTCTTTAAAAGCAGCATAAAGCTCCGAATGAAAGCGCATGAAGTGCTGTTCAGCATCTTGCTCCTCGCGTAGAAAAGCGTTGCACTCGAGACAGATAGTAGAATCAGCACTTGGTTGATCCGCGTCTTCAATATTAGCAGAGACGTTCGTTCTTGAAGCTTGACCAACCCCTTCGCGATCTTGTAAATTCGCTTTAGAAGGAACCTTTCTCACCATTCGCGCTGACATTTCTTTGCCAGGTACCGATTGGGAAATGTTGTGCTCATCGTTAAAATGCTCAGTCAAACGCGCAGCTGTATCACATGTTTTCTCGCACATGTGACAGCGGTGTAAGGAATCCATTTTGGATAAAGTTATCGGACTTATTCTATAGGTAGCTCAATCATCACGGAGAATAATTTTTGCACAAAAACACTTGGTGTCAACTGGCAAGGTATGCACGAAAAAAGCAATTTTGATTCAATCGATTCCAGAATTTATGGACAAATTTGTGGGCTCTGCCATTGGTGGAAGACAGGCGAATCAGACAATGGATGCTTGGAGTCTATTTGCAGATGCAGTTATTTCCTTACTCCACTACGACTATCAGTACACGTACTTAGCCAAAGAACACTGGAAATATGAAAGCGACTTCCCCTAGAAAAAAAGCTTGGCAAGTTAGACGGAGAAACCTTATCAACTTCACAAAATCCTCAATAACTTCCGAGCAGCAAAATTGATTTTAAAAAAAATTGGTTCTGTTTTAAAGCTGAATAAATTCTTCACAACTACAGCACGAGTTTCATCGGAACAGGAGTACAAGTTCATTATTTATGCGGCAGAGAAGATCATAGAAAGAGTACTTAGAGCGTTTAAAAATCGACATAACTTGATATGTCTCACAAAGCTTTAAACGTAGCAAAGAACCACAGAGAATTCTTCATCATTTCAGACACAACAGTGCTTACACAAACCAACCCTGTATGAAACACTATTAGAGGTGACTAAGGAAGTGCAGAAAGGAAAGATTTGGAGTCACGTGAGCGTCCTAAGTTTGCTAAAAACTAGCAGGATGGCCCAGCTGCTAAAGCGAATTCCCATTGAGTATAAATTTTGCATGCACAAGTGCAGTCACCAGCCACCCCTCTCAGGCCAACTGCTGCTTCACAGCGGCTTCTAATAAGTTTTCTGCGGCATTTCAGAGAAGTCGCTGCTACTCAGTGCCCTTTAGCTCTTACCTGCTTGCGAGAGAATCGCCAGCCAGGCTAATCAAGAATTCACAATGCCAGACTGGAAAGTCCAACTCCATCTGGCACAGCTGTGCTGTCATCCACCAACCTGAAGAAATGCCTGCATTGAAGCCTGCCAACTCCCCGCATCTGGCACCGTCTCTTTAGCTGTGAGCTAGAAAACAATGACATTCAGGAACACTGCTTCAAGCTGAAAATGAAAGCATCCAAACACACGGGGAAGCTGGCACACAGGAAAGCAAAAGATTCTGAAAAATTCCAAATACCAGAAGATCCCGCAATCATAGTCCACAAAAAAATAGAATTCTTTAAATCAAAAACCCGAATCGGAATAAAGTAAACGAAGCAGTCAAGACTCGCGGACAAATAGTAGAGATATGAATACAATTTCTAGTGTGCTTGGAGCTTCCTACACTTTAAATCTACATCTAATCTACATTTTTAAAATCGAAATAAATGAAGAAACGAACACCAGCTAATAATAAAGATAACCGAGCAGTGTGTAATTTTACAAGCGCAGCTCAGGGCTGGCATGCTTAAAGGTGGAATTACTGGCAGAGCAAGCCGATAGCAGCCAGAGGTTGGTCATGCACGGAGTAAGTAAATTCAGGTTTACTAGCATCACTAGCACTAGCATTCACAAAGGTGCGCTTTCCCTACAGCTACGCTAACACCTGGATAAATACTTGATCGACCTGGGGACACACTAAAAACACATATAACGTAATGAGCGCAGCTTCCGGCACTGGTGCGGCCCGGCGCGGTTGGTTGCCTCGACTCTTCACTATTCGACGTCATCCTCCTGGATCTCGACGACTCTCTGTTGAAAAAATGGTTAAAAGCAAAGATTACAAGCGGTTAGCTGCACTGCTAGGCTGCAAGCTGACCCAACGCCCCTCACCTTCTCCTCCGTGGGCACGGTGAAGGTGCCGCCGCTCATCTCCCTGATGAGGGCCTCGCGAGCCTTGCTGAACTTCTGCTTGGCCTTGGGCAGGGCGGCCAGGATGAGCTCAAAGATCTCGTTGGGCAGGGTTTGCTGCAGCATCTGCAGCAGGTGGCTGGGCTGGGCGCACACGGCAATGGCGGTGGCCAGGTGCTCAACGCCGCCTTCGATGTCGCCGCGGCCGAGCAGGCTCTCGCCAGTCTGGACCTCCTCCATGAAGAAGCGCTGCACTGCCTCGGCGTCGCGCAGGTCGGGCAGGCCGCCTTCGGCCTTCAGGCGGCGGTCCTCCTTCTGCTGACGGCGCTCTGCGGAATTCGATAAAAATGTCCGGTCTGAATTGCATTTTGAACTTTAATAAAAATGCGTCGAAGCTCAATTTTTATTTACATGGCCTTCAAAGCTTCAATCCGACTCTCTTAAGTCTGACAGCTACAGTGTAGATTGGCACTCGCGTACAGATTTTCAAAACTACAATCGACCACTTGGATTAATAAATGCTAATCCGATTTTAACTCCAACGGATTAGTCATTGGTCGAACATATCTAGCTGTGATTCACTAAGGGAAAGCCGCAATCATCGGAGGGACTGATTCGGTAGTCACTGTCGGTCCTAATTGTCCCAATTGAACTGTGAGATTTGCATTCAAGCAAGCAACCCTGCAAGTGCAGCGCATTCCTCAAGAGAGCTTTCGAGTGTTAAATCACCGCCTCAGACAAGATTTGTCCTAACAGCAATTCTTGCGGCTTGAAGAGCGCCTCAAAAAGCAACAAAATAACCTGAAGCACCCGCCAAGAAGTCACCATCATCCCTTAGCTTTTAATGTCATAAAAGCACCGTTAGATGTTTTTTACAGAATAAGGACGGTCATGGTCCCTCAAGGTGAAAAATGGCGATAACAATAAACCCATCTCGCAGATGCATTTTTTTAGCACGAGTTGTCATTTGCTTTAACCTCCCGAATCAGAAGTCTGTTGCAATGCATAAGCCAAGAATGGAATCAACTTAAGCCTCTAGAATGGAAGTTGCATCTTAGCAACTCCCTGTTTAAGCAGTCTGTTTAAGAAGGAACAAACAACGGTGGGCTCTCAAGGATCACAAAAGAAAGAGATCTTTTTTGTTATTTAAGCAACCACACTTTGCATATCATTAAAAATAGATAAATATATACAGGTCAAACTAGAAAGTATAAATATTGTTCCTGGTTAAACACTGTACTAGAGTATATTCCAACAATTTTTTTAACTAACATCCTGGCTTATTTAGCCTAGCCGGGTGATACGAAGCGCAGCAGATTAACTGTAGTGGGTATCCTCTCCAGTGTGGAACAGCATTAGGGTTGACACAACTGGCCAGCGGGTGGTTATAATTAACTGAAGGACTGCTCACGGCTTCATCCCTGAACTAGTTGGCCCTGATCTGGGCATCATCAATTTAATTAAACCAGCATAATTAGACCAAAGCGGCAGGCTATGGGCAGAGAGGCTGGGCAGCTCAAGCACCTGAAAACTGAAAGCTTCATCATTCCCTTATGGTAGCTTTGTGCTGCACAGGCAGATTATTGCAATTGTTGCACCGAAATGAGCCAACAGAAGCCAGTGGGTCTTTGATGGATGCAAATTTTGCACACGGAATTCTGCTGCTGCTGCTGCTGGGATGGCAAATTTAGCGGGAATTTTTTATAACATCTTCATTGCTATCTGTCTCATAGTAGAAGGGACTTACATCCGCAAACCATCCGAATCTTACTATAGGCCGGTAGTTGGGGCAAAATGAATTAGAAATATGAGAATTCAGTGCACCGCAGTCCTAAACTGAAAACAATGCGAGAAGTAACAATATATTTTCCAGGAGCACTTCGACAGCTTCCCACAACCAGCACTGATGCAACTCTGTCCATCCCACTGACTTCTGGGCTCATACAAGCGCGTGAACGCAGACAAGTTTTGTCCAAGTTTAGTTCACAAGTTTTTCCAAGTTATTTGTGTTTTCTAAACGGGTTTCGCAAAGATTAGCTTTTTCGCATAGCGCTAAAAACGCTTTTGCCATAGACAAACTCAGCCGGTAACAAAAAATACACTAAAGAGATGGCAACTTTAAGCTTTAAGTCTAAGCTGACGTAGCAACCCAAATTGAATATGCTCAATAGCTGAATAGAAGAGCTGCCAGTGCATCGAAATATTGAGGCCTCGAAATATCCAAGACAGACAAAAACAAGCCACTTCAAGCTCCCATTTTCAGTTCAAGTTCAGATTGGTATCTCGAGAATAAACAGTAAAAAATCAAACGCGGCGATATGATTTTAATCAATGGCATAACAAATGCCATTATTCCCGCCTCCTACTCAACTGGGAATCTGCATTAAGTGCCTGATTAAATCCCAACAAATCAGGCTGCACTGAAGCAGGCACTCCATGCGGCTTGATTATCCCGCCCGGCTAACCAGCACCAGCAGCCGATAATGGATTCCCATTCAAAATAGGAGATTGCTTGCTCAAACAGAATGCAAACAATTGGCTTGGGTTTTATCGCCTCATGTCACACTGAATTCTAGAAGCAATTTTATCTGGCGAATGCTTTTTATCTTTTTTGTAAAAAATGCTTTCTATGGTCTGATGACAGCGCTGAAAGAGGCTGCCACCCCTACTTGCGTGCCCAGTTTGCGAAATGGCAACTCAGGAAATTCATGCACTGGCATCTCCGACTGGGAGGGGACTGGTCTGTATTCTCTGTTGCAGCTGCAGAGGACTGAATGCAAGGCAGATTCATGCAGACTGGAGGCATGTCAGCTAGTGTAGAAAATCGGCATTCTTTAGCTTCTTGGCACTGTCAGCTGAGCACATCCACCCAATGCTGAGCTATTGAGTACTGGGTGGCACTGGGTATGCTGTGACTGGGTACTGCCGTGACTGAGTGACTGGGGCACTAGGTACTGCCGTGACTGGGTGGCTGGGGCATTGGGTACTGCTGTGACTGGGTGGCTGGGGCACTGGGTACTGCTGTGACTGGGTGGCTGGGGCACTGGGTACTGCCGTGACTGGGTGGTTGGGGCACTGGGTACTGCTGTGACTGGGTGGCTGGGGCACTGGGTACTGCCGTGACTGGGTGGCTGGGGCACTGGGTACTGCCGTGACTGGGTGGCTGGGGCACTGGGTACGGCTGTGATTGGGTGGCTGGGGCACTGGGTACTACTGTGACTAGATGGCTGGGGCACTGGGTACTGCTCTGATTGGGTACTGCCGTAACTGGGTGGCTGGGGCACTGGGTACTGCTGTGACTGGGTGGCTGGGGCACTGGGTACTGCTGTGACTGGGTGGCTGGGGCACTGGGTACTGCTGACTGGGTGGCTGAAGCATTTGTTGGCTGATGGGGCGTTACTATTTCACGAACAGACTACATACTGCAACGTGGCCAAGTTCAATGAGGCGTGTCATATGCTGCTGCTCTTTGATCCTCAATGCACTTTCATTCATTTCAAGGGCAAAGAAAAAACTCATAAGCATATCTTAAGCTATTTAAGGAGCTCAAATTTTTACAAAAAGTGAAACCAAATATGTATATCAATTTACCTACACTACTAGTAGTAGCAAGGTTACTATAAGTGACAATTCAGTAATATGCTTTTGTTATGCAAATGTAAAGGATTTCTGCAACTAGGACTGGGTTCTTTGCCATGGTTAGCTATAGCAACTACTAGACTTGGTTCCAGTAATTATTTTGATTTTATTTGACTTTGGCAAAAAATTATTTTGACCAATTGCTTGATCTTTTGACTATCAGAATCCCACTTAATGAGGCATCACAGGTTGGGAACCTTAGCTTTAGATCACTAATTTTAACTTTAATACTAGGTCATTAGGAATAGGCTTAAGATGTTATATAATCTCTACTAAATATATATTGGTATTGTATACAAGTTGCAAAATGTAACATAATAACAAAACTTGAAGCAAGTTAGCCAAAACCAGTCTAATAAGCTTATTACTATTAGGTTAAAATTTAATATATACTTTAATAGCTTCAATGAGTTGTTTGATTTAGCTAAAAGTGAAAATGAAAACTTAAATCAGTTATGAATTTCTTTCTACGTATTTATTTTGTGCTAAAAAAATTTCTAGAATATTTTAGAATTTTGGATATAGATTAACAAACTAAAGAGGTAAGGAATAAAATTATACCTAATCAATGTATTTTGATTCCTATTTACAATAAATATTTATATACTATAATAAAAGTATTAAGGAGGTTAGACAAGGTTAGAACCTTGTTCTAGATTTTTTATACATGTATACTAAAATACCCGATAATATTACTATGATTTATTTTGGCTATATGATGTTTGATTTGGAATTGCACTTTGCTTGCCCTTTGTTATCCTTGCCATCCCTGCATTTTCTGCCTTTGTCCTGCTGGCTAATGTATTTTACCAGCAATTGGCACAAAACACTTGAAGAAATAGACCATTAGCATAAGAAAGGTGCCTATGGAAACCATACAATGAATTGTCTTGAATCTTTTAATCAAAAGTTAAGTGGCATTCCATTCAATTTAAACTTATCATTTGTTAAATACATACTAAAATGCATTGCAGGTATTATAATTCAAAGAGCTTATTAAGTTGTATCTAATTTAACCAAATAGCCTCTTTGTTAAGGGTTTACCAAACAACAATATGTGGAGCTCTTAAAATCTTTTGCATTAGAGAAAAAAGCCTTTTATGAGCTTCAAAAGTGATCAGTAATTAAAGTTTGAACAAACAGTCACAATATATTATTGAATGTTTATCTTTACAAGTGTTTTCATTAGCACTTTGTTCTTTTTTGATATCATGTTTTTTTCTACTCAGAAGCAAAGGAGATAATCTTTTATATTTATGCTATGCTTGCAAAAGTGAACATTGGACTATTAGTCCTACTTAGATGATTAAATATGATTTCATATATAATAGTGCTCAATATACCATAGGGCATCAAGTACTTTCAAGTGCTAAAAAGTACAATGATTTAGTTGATATAAGTTTAGTTGCATGCAATTGATATCTGCTTTTATTTTCTAAATTTGTCTATAATACTATAGATTACTTAACAAGTTACATCAATGGCTTCAGAATCAAATAATGCTAAACTTAGGTCATTGATGCAATATATTTTGATGTAGCCATAAGCAGTTGCCCTTCTATATACTAATCCAGATAAGCATGTATACCTTAATACCAGAATACCTTAATACCTATATACCAGATAGGCAATAACAAAAACTCAGCTTCTTTTAAAAGATTCAAAAAACAAACTGGCAGTCTTGGCATATCACATAAAGGTATTTTTTGACTAAGTGATTTATATTGTTGCAACATTAAGGTGTCTAATTAGATCTATAGTTTTAATGGTTTGCTGGACTACAAGGTGTATCTTTTGAAAACTGGGAGAAATCAATAAAAATATATAGAATTTGTGTCTTCAATGAAGATTTCTACTTGTCTGTTTTTATAAAAAAATATGCTACTTTAGTTCATAGTGTATCTTAATGTATTCCTTGCATGTATATATGTGTATAAAGTATCAAAATGCTTATAAAAACATTTACAAATGCCATGGTATATAGCAGAGCTTATATTTATAGATCTATTTTTGTAGGTATAGATAACTCTATAACTCTACAAAAGCAATATACTTCATGCCACAATATAGCCTATAATCAATAAGACATACTTTGCAACTAGCCTGCATATCAGTTTTTATCTTTATTTTTAGGCAGTTGTTATTGTTATGGTGACCATTTAAATAACAAAATGGTTATACACTATGCATAATACACTATGCAGGCCTATGGTTTTAACTTAATGTAACCCTATAAATAGCTAAACTGATATTTTTACAGTCACTGTAGGTAAGAAGCAAAATGGCTATTTTTTATGGTCATATAGAAGAAATTTCTATTAAATTACAAGGTAATAGTTAACAATTACCTAAAGTAAGGTACCATGACAAGAACCACAAGAAGTTACTATCGTATTTATTGATAAAACTTTTCTTTATTTTTTAAATTTAACTATCATAGTATTTGAACAGCAAGTTTGTCACTTCATTTAGATGGTATTTGTTTTAAGTGTTAACCATAAAAATAACATCTTGCAATTTATACAGTCACCGTAACAATAGCAACTGCCTTATTTATATTTAAATGTACATATAATTCTCATCTTCACTTCAATCTTAGTTAGGTCTTAGTTGGTGGAATATTTAAAGTTAAGTAACTTTACTTAATAATACTTTTTTAAAAATATACATTACTGCAAAAACATATAATTGTAAAAATGAGCAATATTATATTCAATTTTTTTTCTCATTTTTCAAATTTACTTTCTTTTCTCAAAAGTTGTATTTCTTTTATGTTTGCATAATTTGTTTTGGTTTTTTTGATTTTTTCTTATTTAGAAGCATATTTGGAAATTTAGAAAAAATTCTAAATCTAAAACATTTGAATTTCTAAAAAAATCAGACTTTTTTGGATTTGGATTTTAAATCCGAATATTTGGATCCATCACTAGCTACATTGCTATAGAGTATCTAGGCCAGGGGACCCTAACTTATTATTAGTAGTGGGCTGCATTCAATACTAATTTAAAATATGTTAGCTGCAAAAAAGCACAAAACTTAAGAAAAATTAAGTCAAAGTCAATATATAATATGTCTACTACAAAATGACACTTTTCCTTACAAAATTACCTCTTTTCCCAAAAATGATACCTTTCCATATAAAATGACATCTTTCCCTATAAATTTTCCATCTATTTTACTCAGTGGGCTGCATCAAATGCAAAATTGGAAAGACAGTTGCAGGCCACATAGAATTGGCCTGCAGGCTGCAGGTTGAGGACCCCTGATCTAGGCATAGCTGCACATATTTAAAATTGTAATTTTTTATTCACCATACTTTGCATTTTACTTCAAATTAATTGGAATCCATAGTTCATTCCACAATTTATAATTCTGCTACAGATTCTACAATTTACCATGCTATTCCATTCCATTTTTGCAGATTCCGCGTTTTACTGGGTAGGCCCCCTACCTGTGTTTTATCAAACTTCCTTGTCTTCTTGTTTGACATATTAAGTAAATTAGCCCTGGTTAGCCCTATTGAGAAATCTCTTGAATTGGTGACTATGAAAAAAATAATTATTATTACTGAGATACATAGATTAAGAGAATTGAAAAGGCTTACTTTCAATTAGCTTCTGCTTAAAGTCGGGTGCACTTCGACGCTTTTGATCGAAATATACACAGTAACCTAGAAATGCAGCACCAAGACCCGCACCAATAGCTAAATACTGTCTTCCTGTAATCATTATTAAAGCACGCAAAGCAACACTGCTTCTTAATATAAAACTTGGGTTGACACAAACTGAAAATCTCTTTGTCAAAAAACAGTTGCTGCCTATCAGCTTGGTAAGTGGATGGAGATCGATCGATCGAAGGGAAAGGGAATGTTTTTCCAAGAAAGAGTGTAGTAGAAGATTATGATTATTAAAAACTTCATTGTAAAAAAGTTTAAATTTTTAAAAAACTGCACTTAATTTTTATTGTGTTTTGTTTCAGATTACAGAAGCGTTTGCTTTGTTTTAACTTACTATTGCAACTTTTTATTTATTTCAAAAGGGCTTTTACAGAAATCTGGATTTTAATTATTGAGTCATACGTAGAGCGGCATAGGATACACTATTATTCTGACTATTGTTATCAGTACTTCTTGTGAAATAAATTGTTTTTCATATCTAATGGCGGCATCGGGTAAATGTTTCTTCTTTTTAATTACAATTTTAATATTGTTTTAAGTTCTAACTTCTATTCACTAACTATTATTCACTAATCAAATCACTACTAGTACTAGATACTATACTATACTAGGCCTACTATTCATCAAAGTTACACTTCTATAATATCATCAAAGCACAATTGAAATAGTGTAGAATTTATTGTATCACTTATTTGTTTTTTGGTTAGGTGGAATTTTTTTGTTATGAGATCCCTTTGCACTTAGGCTATATATTACTATTGATTCATTATGCAATCTCTTCTATTGCACTGTTTTGTTATACAATCCCTCTTAAGAAAGTCAAGGCAACCCATATTACAGATCGTGTTACATGTACGCCAGATAGTATTCGGCTATCTAGTAAAGTGTATGCTAGTAAATTACACCAATAAAGTGTTGTAATAAATTGTACGCCACTAAAAATTATGTGATTAACAAGCACATAATCAATGTAACAAGCATTAGACATGGCAAGAAAAATAATTGCTTCAGAAAAACAAATGTATATCATTTAAAAATAAAAATAATTAGTGAAACAAAATTGTTACATATATAATCATTTTATGTATATTTTTATTATTAAATGTAGAAAAAATAACTATATTATTTGAAAAACTAATTTATTGTCATAAATTTTAAATTAACCTTACTATAGGAAACAATTGTTTAGCATAATTTATGCAATTATGACACATATTTCAATGCTTTTGTACACTGCACAACAAGTTTGAATATGTATAATTAAGAATTATATGCCAATGATTTTGCCAAAAACAGAAAGTTGTATTTCTTCCCTATATGCCATATGTACATTAGCTAAAGCATTTGTACGCCAGATGTACACCAGCTAAAGCATTTGTACACTGGAATTTTCTGGCATATACTATACCTTTCACAATATAGAAGGCAATGTCAGTTTTCACGTATTAATCATAGGTGTTGCAAAATTTTCTTTGTTCAAAGCAATATGAAGCTACATTAAAAATTTACTTTTGTAATAGGGTCTATTATCTTTAAAATGATAAGTTTTTTTAATTTGTATTGGGAGGAGTGGATAACATTAGGTCTAACCATACATGCGCAACCCCCTGATTTACACTGGCCATGCGACTTACTTTTTGACCAAAAATGCAACTTACCTGTGGAAGAAACTCTAGAGCAACATAACGCAATTGTGGGTAAATGGCGGGAGTAATTATGACTGTCTTATAAGGTCTAAATGCCTCGTCATCTAATTAGTACTACGTCTATTCTTTGGGGTGGGCATTTTTGCGACTTACCCCTGGTCCACCACAATTTATGGTGGCCAGATCGGCCAGGTCGGCCAGCAGTTGCGCATGTATGGGTCTAACAAAAATAAAAAAGTGACATTTCATTTTGTGATCATTTCATCTTGGCAGATTTGTATCTTGTGGATTACATTATGAAAAAGTAATAGATACTCAAGGTTTTTAACAATTGTAACAAGTTTTTTATATAGAATTCAGATCAAGCATACTTTTCTTACCAGTGATAGATCTAAAGTTTATTTTGGAAGGGTGGTAGTCCAAGTTTGGGGCACCAACACAAGTTGAACCTTAAGGGATGCCAATTTTTTTAAGCTAAAAGGCATAAAAATATATGTAAAGGTTGAAAAATCAAGCTTAAAGGCACAAAAAGGTGTTTGAAGGCAAAAAACCAAGCTTATTAATGCAAAAAAAACATTTAGGGGGCAAAAAATGAAATTTTGTTAAAGGGTGCAAATTTAGGTTTTCGAGAGCACAAAATTTTCTTTAAAGCTATTTTAAAAAGGGAAGCAACTACCCTCCATCCTTTCCCCTTAATCTGCCTCTGCTTTTATTTTTGTCTTATGATCTTTCATACCAGATTCTGGATGGTATACATGTATGCCAGAATTTGTTGGCATACAGAAGGACCTAGATTACACATTGGCATACAAAGGGGCCTGGCATGCCCTCTTGGTATATAGCTTGGCATATAGAGATTGCCGAGACCAGTAGATGGGACCAAAAGTTTTGAGTCCCAACAATCAATCTATATTTATATAGCATACAAAATTAGCATACAAAAATGATTAAGTTTGAATTTTGCATAGTCTCTATGTACATAGTTACAGTAGCTAAATTTTGATCAGAAAGAATAGCTGGCCTTTTATAAAAAAATGGAAAACTAAATTAAAAAACTAGGTTTAACTTTTCCAAGAAGTTAAAAATAAAACAAAAATAGTTAAAATGAACTAGTTCTCTACAGTTTAGTAAAAAAAATTTCAGTTTTAACACAAGTTATTTGAATATTAAAATTTTGCAACCCTGGCTTTCACATACCGGTAGTGAATTCATTTAAAATTGTATTAGGAGGATCATAAGACAAAAGTGATGAATTTATATAGAATATTTAAGACTTAAAAGAACTTATAAAAAGAAATATCTCTAAGTTAAATATAATAAATGGAAGAATAATTCTAACATATAATTAAAATGCTAATATAAATGATATTGGTGTATAAAAGCATGTAACACTAGACAAATAAAACCAATTAGAGGAGCATTATGAGGGCAAATACCTTTTTAGGGCAAAAATGGGCATCTTCATTGCCATTACCCTCCCCTTTCTAAATCAGCCACTGAGAGTTTAGGCCTAAATAGGATTAGCATTTTTATTCTTAGATAGGATGAACATTCAAATTTTTACAAGGAATCAGATTTAAATAGGATTGATTTTACAATTATTTATATCATTAATAGATTTTTTTGGTCTTTATATCCTAACTTAAAAATTTTTTATTTCTTTTAGATGATGATTTAATGACCAATGAAGTCTTAACTGAGTTTCATTCAGCAACTTCTGGTGAGAGATTTTGTCTTTTTTATATATTTTATATTTTATATTATTTTATAAAACTTTTCTCTTAAGTCTTATCTGTGAAACCTATATAGCATTTTTATAACTTGGTTATACCTTCACATTGTTTATATTGTTTCAGAAAAAGATGACTTGCTAGCTAGTTCTGCTAAGGTATGTTATTTTTCTGGTATTTCTCTTTGAGTATGTTAATTAGTTTCTCCTATGTCAAGTACCCAGGTTCAGTTCTGTATAAGGCCATTTTCAATTGAAACTGCAAGAATGATTGGCCTGTGGTTTGTGCACAGTGGTTGGCCTGTGCTAACTAAACTATGCATAAATACTTAACAATGGGAAAGTCAAACCCCTGCCTGCTGTCCTGCTTAGACATTCATTTGTGTGCTCAGGCTCAGTTCCCAAAGCCCCCTGCAGTGCAGACTAACCAGCTAAAACAATGGAGTACACTTTACAGGACATGAGCTATCTGCAGCCTCGAAGCAGTGAAATGATTGCATGGGCTGGCAGAGGGCATTAATTCCTGTGGGTTCGCTAGCAATCCACTGCTTTCCCCTTTGCAGATCGTGTTGCCAGTTCTGGCTGCCAAATACGAGGCGGAGCTGGAGAAGTCCGACCTGGAGATGATCCACGACCTGGGCAGCCTGTCCGTGAGCCAGGTGCTGGAAAAGATGCGCCAACTGCAGGCCCTGGTGGCGGCTTACGAGAAGGACGAGCAGCGCGAGATGCAGCGGGCCAAGCTGCTGAACATCATCGACCAGGCTGCGTCTGGCAGCGGCAGCGGTGCCCAGCAGTGAGCAGACAGCTCATTGGTTCCTTCGGCTGTCCCTGAGACTGAATTTAATGTACATAGGCTCATTGTGTGTGTTGTGCATTTGTCAGGCGTTGGTCAGTGTAAAATCAGCCCCGAGTGTCCAGTGGGTGATGTTTTATTTGAACAATTTCCGGGTAAACATTGTTGTTGCTGTTCAGTAATTCTGCATGCGGTAGCTGTAACTGAATGCCACTACTTGTTATTAATTTATTATATTTATAATTTATCATTAATTTGTCATTTTAACTCACGTTCTCAGTTACCAATTCATTGCGGCAAGGAATCTCCGTTTTTCTTTTCCTTTCTCTCTCTGACACGGCCGTCTCGTGAAACCAACACCCATAACACGAGTGCACGGATTCATCCCATAAACTAAAATTCTAGAGCCAAAGTATCAATTCGCCATGTCGCCATGCTGCAGTCAGATTAATAAGTTCTCGCTTCTCTAACGAGATGTTTTAGGTTAGGACTAGCAGTCAGCGCCCCCCCCCCACCGACGGGGAGCCAACAAAGAATGAGTTGTGTCGTAGTGAGTCGGAAAAGATTGGTCAGGCTTGTTATATAAAATTGCATATACAATCGTGTATTTGAATCCGGCTCGTAGCCGCCAGAAAATGCGTTGTCTTGTTTTAGAAAGTAACAGAGTTAGTGAACGTGCAGCAAAAGTCAAACTAAAATATTCAATACCATAGACAGCACAGAATGTAATGATTTTTTTAAACTACATGTATAGCTTCTGACATTAGCCTTGACATCTCAGCAGCTCGCCCGCCAGCCTTAACATTTCAGCAAGCCCACCCGTAAGCTTTGATATCTCAGCAATTCCCCCATCCGTAAGCTTTGATATCTCAGCAATTCCCCCATCCGTAAGCCTTGGCATCTCAGCAATTCCGCCCACCCGTGAGCCTTGGCATCTCAGCAATTCCCCCCACCCGTGAGCCTTGATATCTCAGCAATTCCCCCCACCCGTAAGCCTTGGCATCTCAGCAATTCCCCCACCCGTGAGCCTTGATATCTCAGCAATTCTCCCTATCCGTAAGCTTTGATATATCAGCAATTCCCCCGCCCGTAAGGCGTAAGCCTTGATATCTCAGCAATTCCCCCCACCCTTAAGCCTTTATATCTCAGCAATTTCCCCACCCGTAAGCCTTTATATCTCAACAATTCCCCCATAAGCACAGATAAAGCGTGCCATTTGATGTACCCTGTGGCTCGAACTGTGTGCAATGCGTATTTATTGTTGTGAAGGCAATGCAGTTTTGTTAGAAATATTCAAAATGTGTGTAAAATTGCTGGACAAGATACATGTCGCAGTACATGTACATGTACACGCCGTGGCAGGTCAACCTTTGTCACTGTCGTCCGACTGTTCGCCATCGCCAGGGAGCAGAATGTCTTCAACAGCTTCAGCCCGCAGCTTCAGCCACTTGTCGCCGTCCTGCATGACCCTGCGGAACTCGGCCAGATCGATTCGCCCGTCGCCGTCCCTGTCGGCCAGGCGCAGCATCATCTCAGCCTCGACATCCGTGAGCCGCTCGCCCATGTTGAGCATGGCCTGCTTCAGATCGCTAGCGTTGATAAAGTCTGCGGAGCGCGGGTGTCACTGCAGTCATCGCGCATGCCGGATGACTTGCATGCACTGCATATGAGACAAAGCTGAGCCATTTGAAACGGAAATGGTTAATCCAGGGGCGGATCGCCACCGGGGGGACATGTCCCCCCCCCCAGTAAAAGCTATGAGGGGACATGCCAATGATTTGTCCCCCCACCCCATCTTGTTGACCTATTATGGAAATCAATTTTGCTTTAGGGCAACAAAACATAGTGCCTGCAGCACTAAAATGAGTGCCTGCGGCGCTAAAATGAGTGCCTGCGGCGCCATGAGTGCCCGCGGCGCGCTAAAATAGTGCCTGCGGCGCCTAAATGAGTGCCTGCGGCGCTAAAATGAGTGCCTGCGGCGCCATGAGTGCCCGCGGCGCGCTAAAATAGTGCCTGCGGCGCCAAAATGAGTGACTGCGGCGCCAAAATGAGTGACTGCGGCGCCAAAATGAGTGACTGCGGCGCTAAAATGACAGATGACAACACCGATTCTAAAATACTGTACATGTAAGACTTTAGTCATGCACATGGACAGTATAATTCTCGGCTTTGTCCCCCCACTATAAAATCCTTGGCGACGCCTCTGGTTTAATTATAAAAGAATTTTGGCAGATGTCTCGTACAAGTAGATGTGCATGAACTCACTGTCTCCGTCCAAGTCGAATAGTCTAAACGCTTCTTGGACTTCGCTTTCCAGCACGGAATCGGTGACTCGGTACCGCATGACCTGCTTGAACTCGTCAAAGTTGACCGTGCCGTTGCCGTCCTTGTCGATCTCCTGGATCATTTTCTGCAAAGCCGCGCTTTTATTTATAAAGCAGGTGTGAATGAATCTTTCTAAATTCTGACTTTCAACTCTGTGTGGTGTCTTCTCTCTCCGTTAATATTATTGAGCACCTCAATGGCTCACCTTGAGCTCATCGTCAGACGGTTTGAAGCCGAACGCCCGCAGCGCGTGCTCCAGCTCTTTGATCGTGATGTCACCACTGCCGTCTTCATCAAACAGCGAGAAGGCCTCTTCCAGCTCCTCGACCTGCTCCGGGGTCAGGTCCTGGTCTGACATGCAGTGACAGAATGATTCAGGCTAAGTGAGAGCTGAGCAAGCAGACAAGGCTGGGGTTCGGACACTTGTTAAGCAGAGCCTAATTGTTCGATGGCTTGCATTTAAAAGGCTGAGCGACCTCACTAAAAGTTTTTTAAAGCCTCTACTGTGTGCGGCTGCGGGGTCTGAGAGCCGCCGATCCTGACGCTCGCCTGTCTCTGGGCGCCATGCAGCTGAGCCAGGCCGGGTGCGAATGAGTGGCGCCACTTGTCCACCCTGGGGGAGACAGAAATCCGAGTAAAAGTGGCCCACCGAGGGGGGGTCATTAAAAGCACTGTAGGCCATAAATTTCTCCTTCCTATGGCTGGCTGAACGATAAGGAATGTCTTAATTATAATAGGATTAAATTTAGAACCCCTGTACCCAGGCAAGTGAGCGCATCACTTGGTCTGGCTCGCAATGACCAGCAGCAATGCGCATACTTTTATTGGTGGCATTCAATCTTAGCACTGCAGCTTCCCGCCCTGTGCAGTTACCGTGTCATTTAATTCACTTTGTGTGCAGCCAGTGGTTTTTACCGTTTGGCATTAAGATTACACTCCACGCTGTTGCTTGCCACTTAAAATTCTTTCTTAGTCTTGCGTATTCGCTGGGAACTGCAAGCTGAACAGTCTGGCAGGATAAGCACCAGACAACTTCTGTCAGCTTTCTGCCGGAGCACCACGAAAGTGCGCAGCTGCAGGCGCAGATGAAGAGAAGCCTGAGTGCTGCATCAAGACTGCCTGTCTTCAGATTCAGCCTCAGCTTCAGCTAGACTGGGCTGCAGATCTGGTGGAGAGCGGAAGAAATGTTCTGCGCAGAATTGCAGCTTTTGTAATGTCTTTTTCAATTTTGAGGATGCAGATTGCCCAAACTCAGCGTGCTGCGCCGGTGTCCACTGCCGCTAATTTCTGCTTTAGGAAAGAAAAGTTGGCGGATATTGCGGTGGAATATTTTACCACTGCATAGCAACTGCGCTGAAACTATTTGACATTTACGAATCTGATGGCCGACAGGCACGCCAGGGTCCGGGACTCACTGGTTGCCCTTCAGTTCATCCGCCCTGTTCTAACAAGATCGGTACTGTGCTGTGAAAGATGGTCTTGGTGATTAAGAATTCTGTAAGTCTTGTTTTTACTTCTCAATTTCCATGGCTACATGCGCTAGTTTGTCATATATTCGGGATGGCCATTCACGAACGGCTTGTGTGGCCATAGAAGGAATTGTAAAATTCCTTGGAACGTGATGGGTGAGACTACTGAACTCAACTGTGTCAGTAGTATTGTTGCCATTTTCATTAGAAATGAATTTTTTCCGAATTTTGTTTAATTTAATCTCCATACACTCAATACAAAATGTTCCACCCTATATTTACACGCTCTTAGGTGCCCCTGCTAAACTGAGTAAAGAGATTCGCGAGAGTCTTGCGAGTGTTGCAGCTTTGCTGTATGCGATTTAGAACACAACTACAAAAGCAGAAAATCTACTGGGGCTTCATGCATTTATTTGATCCAATCTGGTGCGCATGTTTAAATAGTTCAAAGCGACACTGCAACAGTCTGATAAAAATGAGAGTTTCGTCTACCGAAGGCTCTCTCGTGCGTACAAAAATAAGCCACCTATATGCATACAAGGCAAATCTGGGACTGTTTATGGCTCCATAGCCTTCCTTTTAGACGTTTGCTGAAGGATGCGCCTGCATGTTCAACTATACAGAATATGGCAAAATCACTGGTAGATGAGGCGGCAGGCATCTATCAGATCTATAATACAGAAGCTTCAGTACAGACCGTAAACACGTTATTTCGGTAAGATGCATGCGAGAGGCAGCTGTGTAGTGGCTTGAATGAAGCGGCTTTGCTTGGAAGCTGTTAGAGCCGACACTCAACTGTGACAACTTCCTTAGTGCACAGGCCGTCCAGAAAATAAAAGAGAGGCCAATCAGGTCTGTGGAGCTGCCTCTGAAGCTTCGGGATCGCTGACTCCTCCGGGCGGCTTGGCGACGTGGCGCAAGCAGGCTGGCGGCAGCGACTGGAAGAACTGGTGATCCAGGGCCGCCTCCAGTTGGATTCGTTCGTCGGGCTCGTACTCCAGCATGCGAAGCATGAGGTCGAACAGGTCCCTGGTGTCCTGGGACTCGTCTTTCATGTACCGATACAGTGGCCGGCAGTTCTCCCTCACGTAGCGGCCCTCGTTGCTATGGTAGTCCCAGTCAAGCCGGCCGTGCCAGAAGTAGCTGGTCTGCGACCGGCGGGTCATGCGGTAGGGCGCGTGGCCGAGAATGCGCTCCATCATGGCCAGGTGCTCGCGGTTCTCGTGCGTCTGGTACAGAGTGAAGCCCGTGTACAGCTCGAACGCTATGCAGCCGATCGACCAAACGTCGCAGGCGTGCGACCAACCGAGTTCTAGAATCACCTCCGGCGCTCGGTAGTGGCGAGTCGACACCACGGTCGAGTGGTGCTCGTGATCAAAAGTGGCCGAGCCAAAATCGATTAGCGTGACATCCGTGCAGTTGACTATCTTCTCGTGCTTTCGACGCTTTGGGTTGTAGCATGTTGTGTAGTCGGAGTTCAGGAATAAGATATTTTCTGGCTTCAGGTCCGTGTGCGTCAGCTGGTTGTCGTGCAGAAACCTGACGGAGTGAACCAGTTGGTACACAATGTGCCGCACATGGTCCATGGGATAGGGTGCGTAGTCGTTGTCCTTCAAGAAGTCGTACACAGACTTGCCCAGCAAACCGAACACGAGGCACATATGGCCATAGTACTCAAACCAATGCAGCAGCTTGATGCACAGGTACCAGCCCTCTGGGTCTTTCTCATCCAGCTTCTTTAGCACATTGATCTCCAGCTTAGCTGCCTCTCTGTACTTCTCAACATTTTTAATAACTTTGATGGCCACGCGCTTCCGGCTGTCGCTTTGAAGGTCAATGCATTCGGTAACTTTGCCAAACGTACCCTCGCCCAGAGTCTTTGTTATTTCATATCGCTCCTGCAGCACATCTCCAAATGCATAGATCAGGTGCCCATCTGAGTCGTCCCTGTACGGAGATTTGCTGTTCTTCCTCTGGACTCTGCGCCTTTGAGGCTCCTCGCGCGGCTCGATTGCTCTCTGCCGGTCGCGACTTTTGGGCAGACTTTGCATGATTTCCGAACTGGCTGCTGCGACAGTCTTTGGTCCTTGCTTCTCACCGTTCTTTATCGTTTTGTCTGTGGCGTCCGGTAGAAGGTCCACCTGTTGAGCTCCTGATTGTAGCGCCGTTGAGGCCGCACTGAACCCAAAGTCGACGGCTTCCTCTGCCTGTCCAGCGGCTGCAGATACGGCCTCTACATTTCCTCGATCACTGGAAAGCCCGATTGCTCCGGGGATTTCTGGGTCAAGCAGTTCCTCTGCGCCGGAATTTGTCACCGTCACTGGCTGCTGAGTGCTGTTTGACCTCTGCTCGGGACTTTCCGCTGTGCTTTTGCTATTTCTCACAGCCAGAGATGCGATCTGCTGACCCAGCCTTTCCAAATCTCCCCTCAGTTGGTCCAGTTGGCCTTTCCGACAGTGACTGCTTACAGCGAGAGTTGGCATGTTGCCCATCTGTGCAGCGGCTTCCGGAGGCTCAACTATCTGTGGATCGGGCAGCTCGGGGTCTTTAAACGTCAGCGGTATGGACGCCTCAGTTTTGGATCCATTGTAGCAGCGGGACCGCCGGCATTTCTTCTTGCTGCGGCTCGAAGACGAGTGCGAGAGCATGCTGGAGCCGCTCTGCGTCATGGGTATGAAAGTCTCGGAGGACGCCGGTAGCCTAGGCAGCCATGGTGAGCTCCACGAACTGAGACGCCAGTCGAGCTGATTTTCGGCGGTTGCGCTAAAGGGAGGCGAGCTGGTGGTTGCGGTGAGAAACGTGACCTCGCTGCTAGAAGAGGAGGTCTCCAAACTTCCCAGACGTTGCCTTCGCCGGCAACAAACCAGCAGGTCGCAGAGCGATTCGGGAAGGCAGCCGAGAAGGCGACGCCGCGGAGAAGCTGCAGCTGCTGAGGAAGCTGCTCCAGTTGGCTGCTGCAGCCTCATCTGCTGCAGGCGGCTTCAGGGGCGAGCATTTATTGCGCTGCCAGTACGCCTGCCAAGATACACTGAGATGCAGAGAGACCAGGCCAGTTTTCTGCCTATCTAATGGAACCGGCTGGATGCCATTGGCGCTCGCCTCAAATCGGAGAGAGGATGGTTGAAGGGCGAAGATGAAACACCCGCCGATCGTACACTGGCCTGCCTTTCCCGGGCTCGCATAAGAAACTTGAAACCCCAACGGGTCGAAATGGCGGCGCACCTCTATTGCTGCAGCGTGCGCTCTCTTTCCCCCTCAGTCGGCCGCGTACCTTCCGGGACCGTTGCGCAGCGCTGTTCCTCGGCCTGGCCAGGTCATTTCTGCCCACCATCTGTAAAACAGCAAGCAAAGACCGGGTGCGTCAAGAATTTACCTGCACAGGAGAGCTACGGATGGGCCAACAGCGCACTCGGGGTGTTGCATTCGCCGATTCGTTGCGCATGGAGGGAAGCTGGGTGCCGTGTGTGCATCACCAAGGCTTCGAAGTGAGGGGGCCATTGGCAGGGACGCCGCGGACACTGAGCGCACATCCTGACGCATTCTGAAGTTGCAGCGCGGTTCGATTGCAGCCCGCAGACCCAAGTCTGTTTAAACAAAGAAGAATGCTTGGTAGGGACAGAAGCGGCATGGTTATGCGGGTGCAATGGCTATGCGTGTGCGTGGGTCTGCCTGGGATATTGAGGGCGAAAGAAAGACTTGGATAGAAAAATGAGATTCACCTGTGCCCGCTGGTGGCTGGAGAAAGTTTGGCCCGTAAGAGGCTGAAGTGGGCGCGATTACAGGGGGGGGGGGCGGCCTGGAAGCGCTGCTTTGTTTTCCTTCAGTAAATCTGCTTGCGAATGTCGCGCGCAGAGTGGCTTGAAAAACACCCGGGTGGCCAATCAATCAAGCAGTTGAGGCGGACAGTCGGCCCAGCCGCTCCGCTGTCATCTGGCATCGGCCTTGTCAGTGATTCGAACACAGCCAGGGGACACCGTTGGCAAATACAGCACTGCGGGACTGATGGGCGTGTGAAGCCTGGAACTGAAGTGCTAATACAGTCCATTGCACAGCCACGAAAATGTCTAATGTATTAAATTAATCACCCAATCACGCACGACGTTTGATAGCGCAATGCTTACGAGCCTTTTGATCATTCAAAATTGTCTTCATTTGATGGCGGCGGTCCGGAAGTCCGGTTCACATTCCTCAAATCAATGCGCAGTTGGTTCAGACTCATCTTAAAACTGATTTTGAACCTGAAACCCACCGATAGCCCTTGCACTCCGAGACTGTTTCAAGACAGACACTTCCAAAGCTGTTGTTCCGGGTTTTGTCATTACGAGCTCGAAACTTTGTATCCCATTTGGCACCTAATTTAAAAACAACCCATTTTAATTGTCCTATTTCTTTTTACCAAGGCCTTTCTAACAAAGGGCCGGCATGGCCTACGCTGATTCATATTGACTCAGTTAATTTTACGGCTTTCGGGAAGCAGCTGTTACCTAATGAAATGTATTAGTTGTACAAAAATAGCCCATTAATTAAATGATGCTACTTTAAGTAGGACTACCCGCCCCGTTTCTCTACCTCTCCCGCTCTCACCCATCTAACCAAACCTCTCTCCGAATCTTGTCTTCCCTCTTAAAGCACTCCTACCCCACCTGCAAGCATCTCACCCTACCCCACCTGCCCGCATCTCACCCTACCCACCTGCCCGCATCTCACCCTACCCCACCTGCCCGCATCTCACCCTACCCCACCTGCCCGCATCTCACCCTACCCAATCTGTCCGCATCTTACCCTACCTCACCTGCCCGCATCTCACCCTACCCCACCTGCCCGCATCTCACCCTACCTCACCTGCCCGCATCTCACCCTGCCCCGCCACAAGGACTACTTAAGAAAGAGGACTCTGCTTTAGCAAAAGTTGTACATATTTTGAAGGCTGAATTTTAAACTGATGGCAGCTTTGAGCGGCTGCATGCATGATACGCTCGCAGAAAGCTAAATTTTCACTATTGTGTCCAGAGCTTCCATCCCAATTCGTCTGGGCTGTTTGCTGACCGAAGTTTATTCCAATATAGAAAAGTTTCAAAGCCTTTGTTGCTGTCGTTGGTGCGGATGTCATGGTTATAAAGTACATTAAAGTACATTGTCATGAAGTAGGGACGACACACTCCGGCCTGTGGGCGACACGCGGCCCTCGGGTCCTTTGAATCTTCACAAAAGCAATCCGGCCCACTCAAGGTTTTAGGTCTCTTCTCATCTCTCTTCTCTCTAATCTCCTCTCCTCTCCCTTCTCTCCTCTTTTTCTCTGTTCTCTATTCACTCTCCTTTCTCCCATCTTCTGCAGGGTGGTCGGCAGACACAGCGGGGAGGCGAGGGTCGCCAATTCCGCTACCTCCATGGCCCGCAATCACGATCTCTATCTGCCCCTTAAGGTAAAAAATTTCGCCAACCCCTGTTATAAAGTGAGGCTCATTCACGCCACCTACAGTCATGCACAAAAGTAAGTACACCCCAAGCAAAAATTGAGAAAAACGGTTATAATTTCTGAATCGTCAGCTCTATTACAACAAAACTGCATCACAATGATCCTTATTGACTGGCGCTTATTTTGACACATCAAGCTTTGAAAAACTCTTTGTGGCTAAGGAGCTGTGGCCAAAAATGCTCAAACACACATGTGCAAAAGTAAGTACACCCTGTCTTAATACTTTGTAGCTCCGCCTCGTGCAGCCACCACAGCCAAGAGCCGCTTGCGGTAGCCATTCACCAGGGCAGCGCACCTCTCAGCGGGCACTTTCCGCCACTCCTCGATGCAGAATTCGGCCAATTCCCGCAGATTCTTCGGCTTCCTCGCGTGAACCATCTTCTTGAGATCCGTCCACAGCATCTCGATCGGGTTCAGGTCAGGGCTCTGGCTTGGCCACTCCATAACCTTGATGCGCCTCTGCTGCAGCCATCGCCGAGTTGCAGCACTCGTGTGCTTGGGGTCATTGTCCTGCTGCAGTGTCCAAGCTCGTCCAAGACCGAGGTCATGCACTGATGACTGCAGGTTTTCGTCAAGGATCTGCAGATACACGGCCGAATTCATCTTCTCGGTGATGTGCATCAGCCTGCCGGTGCCAGCAGCTGCAAAGCAGCCCCACAGCATGATGCTGCCGCCTCCGTGCTTGACTGTCGGCTTCAGGTGTTTCTGCTCAAATGCAGTGTTCGGCTTGCGCCACACGCGCTGCTTCTCATTCCTGCCGAACAGCTCAATCTTGGTTTCATCAGTCCAAAGCACTGACTGCCAGTAGCTGTCTGGCTTGCTCAGCATCGCATTAGCGAACTGCAGCCTGGCATCGCGATGTCGCTGCTGCAGCAGAGGCTTTTTTCTTGGAATGCAGCTGCGGAGGCCCGCGCGGTTCAGGGCTTGGCGAACAGTAGTCCTGTGCGGCAATAAGCCAGCTGCATTCAGCATCTGCTGCAGCTCGCCTGATGTTGCATTCGGGTTTTGGCTGACCTCTTGCATGAGTTTGCGCAGCGCGCGAGCTGAAATTTTGCTCGGCCGGCCACTGCGAGGCAGAGATGCTGTGGTGCCGTGCTGTTTGTACTTTGCGATGATGCGCCTAACCGTTGATACATGCACATTGAAGGCAGCAGATATCCGCTTGTAGCCATCGCCACTATCGTGAGCTGCTACAATGCGATTTCTTAACTGAACTGACAGCTCCTGGCCTCTTGGCATTGTCCTGGCGTGTATCAAGTCAATGACGAAGCGGCTGCAGTGCACATGAGCTTTATAGTAGCATGAAAACCAGTAGCTGAGCCGATTGAGGGCAGGGGCGAGCAGGACTAAAGTCGCTGGTGACGTAACAGGCAGTGAGGCGGCTGGCAATGTACTTGTGGTGGCTCGCATTTGCACAGAGGAGGTTATACTGGTAGTGAAGGGCAGGGTGTACTTACTTTTGCACAGGTGTGTTTGAGCATTTTTGGCCACAGCTCCTTAGCCACAAAGAGTTTTTCAAAGCTTGATGTGTCAAAATAAGCGCCAGTCAATAAGGATCATTGTGATGCAGTTTTGTCGTAATAGAGCTGACGGTTCAGAAATTATAACCGTTTTTCTCAATTTTTGCTTGGGGTGTACTTACTTTTGTGCATGACTGTATGTAATTGGGCCATTGCACATTAATGACTGCTTTTTTGTGTTAACTTCGCGCCAGTGTGCAGTGTCATTTCTAGCTTTAAAAATTTGACTAAAGATTATAGTGCACATATACAGGCAGGTGCTGCAGGAGGCTGCAAAATATGGGTTTGGGGGACTGTGCGGGTACATTCATCCAGTACCCGTTACCTGATACCGTTACCTGATTACCCGTTACCTGATACCGGTTACATGATACCCGTTACATGATGTCCGTTACCTGATGCCCGTTGCATGATGTCCGTTACACGATACCCGTTACCTGATACCGTTACCTGATACCCGTTACCTGATACCCGTTATCTGATACCCGTTACCTGATACCCGGTTACTGATACCCGGTACCCAATACCCGGTACCCAATACCCGGTACCCAATACCCGGTACCCGGTACTCAATACCCGATACCCGATTGAGTGCATATACAACCCTCCTATAAACAATATGATTACTATTATTTGTATTGTTTGGCAATTCACTATTTTCTTATTGTTTTTATTAATGATATTCCTACAATTGTCTCCTTATATGGACAACAGTGACTAGGCAGTGGGCAGAATTTATTGAATAAATGAGTTTCTTCTTGGTAAGATAGTCACTCTGATTTCCAACTGTAAGCCCCTTCACCCCCAAAGCTGATGCCCTATCACTATCACTGCACTATTATTGAATGAAATAATATATCTTGTAAGCATTTACTTGAGCAGTTCTTGAGCAAACCGACTCTACAGTGGCTGCCTTGATGGGTGACGCAAGCCTTGCGCGCAGCTCTGCTTAAATTGCAACGTGCGGACCACAGAGGCCACGGCGGCCTGTGCACTTGCGAAGCGGCCCCACCCCAAATTTACTCACCCGACCCACCAGATATAAACTGGCCCGCACGGCAGCAGCTTCTCTGCAGTGTCTCAGTGCGGTGACACCAATGGAGAATCCAACCTATGCCAGCCGGGTCCCCGCCGGGGTTCTCACAGCTCACGTGATCCTCGGCTCCCTGCAGCTCAGCGTCGGGGTGCTCACCATCGTGTTCAGCGTCGCCGCTGTGGTCACCGGAGTGAACATGACCTCCGTCTTCGCCGCCAGCGGCATCTGGTCGGCGCCGTTCTTCATCGGAGCGGGCATCTCCGGCCTGGTGGCGGGCAAGAGCGAGCGGCGCTGCACGCTGGGCTGCGTGGTCACCTGCCTGGTGTTCAGCATCCTGGCCTCCGTGTTCAGCGCCATTGCCCTCATCATGGTCGCCTTCGTTCTGTCCCTGAGCTCCAGCGTCCACAGCTCGTACAGCAGCACTGAGAACTTCGTGATGAGTGTCATCTGCTGCCTTCTACTTGCCGCCGAGTTCCTGCTCGCCGTAGTGCACAGCGCCTTCGCCTGCAAGGCCTCGTGCTGCTGCGTGCCGGACATCCAGCTGAACCGGGAGCAGCAGCGGCAGACGGTTGCATATGTTGTAGACGGCGGCATCGTGCCTCGTGAGCAGCAGGTGTTCTTGCACAATGGCTACGAGCACCAGCCGGTCCCGAACTCGAGCTTCCAGCAGCCTCCGGGCTACGGCTATGGCGGCTCGAACGGCGAGGTCAAGCGAGCGCTGCCTTGATGATGAATGCCTTTTGGCTATGCATGACGACAGAGTTTCCTAAAGGACTGCGCCTGCATGTGCGTACTTGTAGCTTTTTTCATTTGTTGAAAATATATCAAAAATCCATTTAACTTTTCGTTTCGATCTGCGACTTGATTTTATTCTCCCCCGTGGCTGTCCCAGTTTGTTTGCCGGCGCTGGCCAGGGCGAAAAAGGTGAAAGTCACCGAAAAACGGAGTACAGTACAGAAAAACCGAAAGCAAACCAATATGGACAAATTGGTTAGAGTAAATTAGGTTAATTAGATTAGATTAGCTTTTTGTGCAGCCCTTTGGGCCTACGCGCATTAAATTTAATCCAAGATATAATTGTCAATGTAATAAAGATTTTGTCTATGGTAGCAAGGCTGGCACAGCAGCGCATAAACACACACATCAAGTACACTTAACACATAATAGGCCTGTTCATGTCATACTACCGAGCGGACTATGTTCAAGTTCAAAGTATGCGCTTAAAGCTTAAGCTTGTAAACATCTAGATTGTAAATGTCTAGCTGGCAAAGGTTGGCTAGCTAGCATCTTAAAAATTTAGCAGAGAATACAACTATAAATAGTAGCTCCGCGACTGCTTCGATTGAGGGCCGCGTGGCGCAATGGATAACGCGTCTGACTACGGATCAGAAGATTCCAGGTTCGAGTCCTGGCGTGGTCGCTTGAATAATTTTTGCTTTATTAAGTTGGCCTAAACTTTTACATTTAATTATAAAAATGCTTTACTTCCTTTTTAATTTCACCATACCAGAAACTTCAGTTTTAGCATTGGCACACAAACGTCTGGTTAGCATAAATACTAATTGCCGATATGTATAGAAAATACGCAAAAGTAGGCTTGCAATAGCCCAATGCCGTACCGTGCCATGCCAGTTCACGCAACCTCTAAACCTTTGTGCCCCTGCCAGACGATGACAATCAGAGCCAAACAGTTTCGAAATTCAGCCAATTTGGATTCTCTTTTACCATACTTGGCCAGCCAAAATCTTTGCATGCGAGTAAGTAGTAAAAAAGTAGTAAGAAGCGAAACTGTCTCTAAAACGGCAAGATTTTCCTAGAAAATGCGCTTCCAAGAGCCACTATCAAAAGCAGCCTTTAAGTACCCCATTTTGTGAATAAAATACGCAAGAAAAGATCAAAATACAAAGAAAATTTTAATTTGAAATAAGTCTGCGAGCTACTCATACTCGTACTATACATACTACTTACTCGAGCTTGCTACACATTTATTTATTCATGACAGCTGGAAAGGGTGTTGAACAGCAATGGAATCTTGCACATGCATTAGCTTAATCTGTCTGCAATAACCTGGCAATTAGTGCTGCGCAATGAACGCGGTACACTGGAAAATATTAGTAGCTACGCACTAAAATAGGTGGTTCACATTATTAAGTGGAGAAATTCGCCTACAGCAGCATCAGCTGCTGGCCGCCTCGAACTGCACCAGCTCCGCGTTCTTGGCCACCGTCTGGCCCTCGGCGAACAGCACTTTGGCCACGGAGCCCGCCTGCGGCGCCTTCACCACGTACTCCATCTTCATGGCAATCAGCGTGACCAGCGGCTCGCCCTCCTTCACCGCCTGTCCTGGCGACACCAGCACCTTCTCGATGACGCCCGGCATCGGGGCGCGAACCCCGGACCCCGAGCCGGCGGCGGCGTCCGAGACTGCGCTGCGCCATTTGGGCGGCGCCACCTGGGATGGCGAAAAAATTGACAAAAAATTTTTTTTTTTTTTTTCTAGCAGGCACTCAAAGTGAACTTGGACACGGCATCTGCTTGCCTACCCGGAGATAGGGGCGCCCACTCAGAGATAGGGGCGCCCACTCAGGGATAGGGGCGCCCACTCAGAGATAGGGGCGCCCACTCAGAGATAGGGGCGCCCACTCAGAGACAGGGGCGCCCACTCAGAGATAGGGGCGCCCACTCAGGGATAGGGGCGCCCACTCAGAGACAGGGGCGCCCACTCAGAGACAGGGGTGCCCACTCAGAGACAGGGGTGCCCACTCAGAGACAGGGGTGCCCACTCAGAGACAGGGGTGCCCACTCAGAGACAGGGGTGCCCACTCAGAGACAGGGGCGCCCACTCAGAGACAGGGGTGCCCACTCAGAGACAGGGGTGCCCACTCAGAGACAGGGGTGCCCACTCAGAGACAGGGGTGCCCACTCAGAGACAGGGGTGCCCACTCAGAGACAGGGGTGCCCACTCAGAGACAGGGGTGCCCACTCAGAGACAGGGGTGCCCACTCAGAGACAGGGGTGCCCACTCAGAGACAGGGGCGCCCACTCAGAGACAGGGGCGCCCACTCAGAGACAGGGGTGCCCACTCAGAGACAGGGGTGCCCACTCAGAGACAGGGGCGCCCACTCAGAGATAGGGGTGCCCACTCAGTGCCCACTCAGCTGCCCAATCCCAGATACAATTGACTAGTACGCCAACAGGTAACAGAAAAAGCCATGCCATTTTGGCTACAATGCAGCCTTTTCACTTCATTTAAAGTGCCCAAGCTCGAGCTCAATTCTACAGTTTCAAAAAAATCCCAATTTTATGCACTTTAGTCACCAGGATCCGATAGAATGAACTCAGATTGCATTTCTCAGCATTTTAAGTCATCCAGACCCGTAAATCTAATAATCAATTTTTAGCCAAAGTTTGGGCTCCATCCAACCAAGTGCTCAAGCCAACAAGACTTTGTTGCGCAATATTTTAGCCTACTTAAAGTAGACGAGAAGCATATTTTGCAGCGGGAAAACAAAATAAACAAATCAGTGGAACTGAGGCGCAGCCCGCCCGCACCTGCAGCAGGTGCTGCCGGTCGCCTAAGAAGAGGCTCAGCGCAGAGCCGTCTGCCTCCAGGAACAAGTCGAAGCCGGAAAGGCGGCTCCCGCTGTCCGCCTGCGCCGCCTGCGCCTCTTCGATGACAACCCGGCGCCGGCCCCGCTCGTCCGGCGGCAGGAGGCGGGCGCGGGCCCGCAGTGCCTCGGCCTCGCCGCCGCCGTGGACAGTCAGGAGGCCGTCAGGCGAGGCCTCAACAACCAGGTGGGCATCCTTGGAGCCCGGGCCATCGCCCAGCCGGAAGTGCACCGCCTCCCTGTGCGCGTGGTTCAGCCGGAAGTCGGCCAGCCCGACGGTGGCCTGGCGGGCCGCCTGCCGACGCAGCAGGAAGAGGCCGAGGGCGGCCAGCGCCAGCTCGCGTGGGCCGGGCGGCGGCGAAGCCAGCAGGCGGCCCCGGTGCTGCTCGATGAAGCCGGTGTGCACCCGGCCGGCCGCGAACTCGGGGTGGCCGGCCAGGGCCATCAGGAAGTCCCGGTTGGTGGGCGGGCCGCAGATCTGGTAGTCGCGCAGGGCGGCGCAGAGGCGCTGCAGGGCGGCCGGCCTGTCGGGGCCCCAGACGATCAGCTTGGCGATCATCGGGTCGTAGAACACGCCGATGTCGTCGCCAGAGCGGACGCCGCTGTCGACGCGGACGGCGCCAGCCTCGGCAGCCGGGGCGCAGAGGTGGCTGACGCGGCCGGCGGTGGGCAGGAAGCCGGCCGGGGTGTCCTCGGCGTAGATGCGGGCCTCGAATGCGTGCCCGCTCAGGCGGACCTGCGGGCGTCGAGAGGGTTCGGAGTGAACTGCCGGCTGAACTACCGACGGGCTACAGTCACCGCTACAGACAGCTCCAGACACAGCTACAGACACAGCTAAAGACAGCTCCAGACACAGCTACAGACAGCTCCAGTCACAGCTACACACTGGACAACAGCCAGAGCTACAGACAGCTCCAGACAGCTATAGACAGCTATAGACAGCTATAGACACACCTACAGACAAAGCTAATGACTGAGCTACCGGCTGAGTCAAGCTGTTGCTACCCCGTTGCTACCCCAGCGGCCCACCTGGTCCTGACGCATGGGCAGCGGCTGTCCTTCGGCCACGCGGATCTGCAGCTCCACCAAGTCGACGCCGGTGACCATCTCGGAAACGGGGTGCTCCACCTGCAGGCGGGTGTTCATCTCCATGAAGAAGAACTTCTCCTTGGCGTCCATGATGAACTCCACCGTGCCGGCGCCGACGTAGCCGACGGCCGCAGCGGCCCGGCAGGCAGCCTCGCCCAGCTGGACGCGGGTCTCCGGCGAGATGCCCGGAGCCGGCGCTTCCTCGATAACCTTCTGGTGACGCCGCTGGACGCTGCAGTCGCGCTCGAAGAAGTACAGGTAGTTGCCGTACTGGTCGCCGAACACCTGCACCTCCACGTGGCGAGGCTGCTCGATGCACTGCTCCAGCAGCACGTCGTCGTTGCCAAAGGATTTCAACGCCTCCCGGCGGGCGCTGTCCAGCTGGGTGCGGAACTCCGCCTCGGAGCGGGCGATGCGCATCCCCTTGCCGCCGCCGCCGCGGATCGCCTGGGAGTGGGGGGGGGCAGCGGGTGGGGATTCTGAGGATCTGAGGATCTGAGACCCAAGAATGGATGAGGGCGGGGATTCTGGGGATCTGAGGATCTGAGACCCAAGAATGGATGAGGGCGGAGATTCTGGTGATCTGAGACCCAAGAATAGATGAGGGCGAGGTCACCATGGCCCTCTCGCAGAGCCAGTTTCACTGGCTCACTTCGCTAAGCATGGCTACCTCCAGGGAAAAATTCGTAGTGAGGAATGCCCATTCTGCCTTTCCAGTGTCGAGAATGCGGAGCACTTCAGCTGTGAATTCCCCGCCTTTACTCAGGACAGGCTCACCTACCTCGGTCCAAACCCGGACCTTTCCGACGGTTTCATGCCCGAGAATTTCTGTCAGCTCGTCCGCTACCCAAGGGCTACGAGCGACCATCCACCTCCTGGACTCTCCGGAGGCCGGGGGACCGCGCTGCGGACCCCGGCACCTCCCGATTTCCCTGCGCGACACCGCAGCCCAGCTGCCCGTGGTCGCCAGGGGGTTAGCGGACGCCCGGAACCCCCTGCAGCTGAGTCAAGCAAGTCAAGGGAGGCAGGACAGGATTCGGGCGGGATTATGGGATCTGGGGATCTGAGCCGGCCGCACCTTGATCATGACCGGGAAGCCGATCTTCCTAGCCTGTTCCAGCAAAAACTGCGGCTCCTGGTTGTTGCCATGGTAACCGGCGATGACCGGCACGCCGGCGCGCTCCATGATCTCCTTGGAGGTGTTCTTAATGCCCATGTCGCGGATGGCGTTGGCTGGCGGCCCGATGAAGGTGACGCCGCTGCTGGCGCAGAGCTCGGCAAACTCGGTGTTCTCGGACAGGAAGCCGTAGCCGGGGTGGATGGCCTGGGCGCCGGACCGCTTGGCCACGTCGATGAGGCGGTCGGCCCGCAGGTAGCTCTGGCTGGCGGGCGCGGGGCCGATGCGGAAGGCCTCGCTGGCCAGGCGGACGTGCAGGGCGTTCCGGTCCGCGTCGCTGTAGACGGAGACGGTCTCGATGCCCAGGCGCTGGGCGGTGCGGATCACCCGGCAGGCGATCTCGCCGCGGTTCGCCACCAGCAGCTTCGAGATGCGAGCGGTGGACGGCATCGCATGGTGGAGAGGGGGGTTCGATTGAACTGCTACTTTAAGTAGTGCAGCAGTGTTTCTTTTTCAATTCGATTTCTTTCAACTGCTCTTGCTCTACTGGTACAGGAGTCTATCTAATGGTATGAGAGGCTGTCTAATCACATGGGAGTCTGTCTAATGCCACGGGAGTCTGTCTAATGACAGGGGAGTCTGTCTAATGCCACGGGAGTCTGTCTAATGGCACAGGAGTCTGTCAATGACACGGGAGCCTGTCAAATGACACGGGAGCCTGTCAAATGACACAGGAGCCTGTCAAATGGCACGGGAGTCTGTCTAATGGCACAGGAGTCTGTCTAATGGCACAGGAGTCTGTCAATGACACGGGAGCCTGTCAAATGACACGGGAGCCTGTCAAATGACACAGGAGCCTGTCAAATGGCACGGGAGTCTGTCTAATGGCACAGGAGTCTGTCTAATGGCACAGGAGTCTGTCAATGACACGGGAGCCTGTCAAATGACACGGGAGCCTGTCAAATGACACAGGAGCCTGTCAAATGGCACGGGAGTCTGTCTAATGGCACAGGAGTCTGTCTAATGGCACAGGAGTCTGTCAATGACACGGGAGCCTGTCAAATGACACGGGAGCCTGTCAAATGACACGGGAGTCTGTCTAATGGCACAGGAGTCTGTCTAATGGCACGGGAGTCTGTCTAATGACATGAGAGACAGTTTAATGGCAAAAAAAGTTAAAATCACACACAGACAATGAAAACAATCAAATTTTATATTTAAACACCAGAACTAATCAAAATCATTAGTGGATGCTTAATCTGCAAAATGTTCACAATGGATTTGTAAAAAATAGCATTTAGGAATCATCACACAACAGCCGTATTGGAGAACCTCTTACTCTGTGCTTGCTTCAACAGCACGCCGCATTGAAAGGAATAATGGACTTATTGAGATAAAACCGTAGTCTAGAATATGCGCGAATAATACTACTTAAAATATCCGCAATCATCAGTAGCAAAATACGAAAGCTACAAGCGTGAATTGTTGCAAGTTATAAAAACTCTACTGAATAACAAAGTCCGAAGTATTGAACAGAATGGATTCTGGGTTTTTAAGAAAGTGCAAATCCTGAAAACATGGGGATCTCGAGAGAAGTATTGATAATTAAGCCAGGCACATAGGAGGCAAACAAATAGAAATTGGAAATCAACAATTGCAAACTTAATGGGAAATCGATGCAAACAAGTAGCAAAACTGTCCGGGTGAAATGGCAATGAGAGCATTGCTGAATCAGTGCATGCGCACTACTAATAGTAGCTTGCCAGCGCGCTGCTAATTCAAACTCTGGGGCAAGTTGCAAAATCCTGGGATTAGGAAGGATTAGGAAAATTTGGTCTCAGGCAATGCCAATGCGGCCAACAAACACCCACAATAAGAGGGGTCAGAAGGCCAACAAAGACCTACAATAACAGGGGTAGTGTGGCCAACAAAGACCTACAATAGCATGGGTAGTGCGGCCAACAAAGACCTACAATATGAGAGGTCAATGAGGCCAACAAAGACCTACAATAGCAGGGATGGTGCGGCCAACAAAGACCTACAATATGAGGGGTCAATGAAGCCAACAAAGACCTACAATAGCAGGGGTAGTGCGGCCAACACAGACCTACAATATGAGGGTTCAATGAAGCCAACAAAGACCTACAATAGCAGGGGTAGTGCGGCCAACACAGACCTACAATATGAGGGTTCAATGAAGTCAACAAAGACCTACAATAGCAGGGGTAGTGCGGCCAACACAGACCTACAATATGAGGGGTCAATGAGGAACAAAGACCTACAATAACAAGGGTCAGTCAGTGCGGCCAACAAAGACCTACAATAACAAGGGTCAGTCAGTGCGGCCAACAAAGTCCTACAATAGCAGGGGTAGTGCGGCCAACAAAGTCCTACAATAACAGGGGTAGTGCGGCCAACAAAGACTTACAATAAAAACGAAAAGGATACTCGTAGCGCTGGACAAAAATAAATCAGCCCAATTTTTTCACTGGTTTATCAATTTGTTCATAAAATTAACGGCAATTGCCAGTCAGATCCCAGTCAGATCCCAGTTACATCCCAGACTGCCAGCTCAATAGGAGTGCAGCAGGCTGAGCGCCTGAGCAGCTCCAATTCTTACTGGGGCGGCGGGGTCCTTGAGCAGCGACTCCAGGCAGGCGCAGACGTGCTCAGCGCTGACCGACTGCGAGCGGAGCGCCGCCTCGGTGCAGTTGAGCAGCAGGCAGCCGGAGAGCAGCGCGGCGGCGGCACGGAGCTCCGGCCAGGCGGAGCGGAAGTAGGCCAGGCAGGCCGCGGCGTAGGCGGGCACCCGCTCCGGCTGCGCCTGCCGGCTCACGGCGTGGGCGGCTTCGCCGGGGTGCCAGCAGCCGGGCCGCAGGTGCCGCTCCAGGGCCTCGGAGAGGCCGGGCGCCCGCAGCAGCGGCAGCAGGACGGACAGGGCGCGCCTGGCTTCGGTGGCGGCGTCTTGGTCCGGGTCGGAGCTGTGCAGCAGCAGCGGCACCAGGCTGCTCTGGGCCTGCTCTGTGAGCACCGCCTCTGAGGGACCTGGCGGAGTTGGGGACAGGGCAGTGCGCTTGAGCTGGGCTGGGACAGACACAGACAGACAGACAGGCAGACAGACAGACAGACAGACAGACAGACAGACAGACAGACAGACAGGCAGACAGACAGACAGACAGGCAAGCAGGCAGGCAGGCAGGCAGACAGACAGACAGACAGACAGACAGGCAGATAGACAGACAGGCAGGCAGGCAGACAGACAGACAGGCAGACAGACAGACAGTTGCCATAGCAACAATACAAATCCCGACTCACCAGTGGCAAACTGCTCAGGCGAGCAGAATGCGGCAAGCAGAGCGAAGGCCGCTCGGCGCAGGTCGGCCGCCTCCCGCTCAAAGCAGGCGCGGGTGCGCAGGCAGACGTTGACGAGGATGGGGCGGAGGTCGGGCTCGGCCAGGCAGCCCAGCAGGGCGGACAGGGCGGCCATGGCAGCGGCGCAGACAGCGTCGTCCCGGTCGTCGATGCCGTTAAGGCAGGCGGACAGCAGCGATGTTGCGTGGGCGCGGGCGCAGCGCGGCGCCGAGGCCGCCATGGCGCGGAGGGCGGCGCGCCGGACCCCGGCGGACTGGTCGGCGAGGCGGGTCAGCAGCGCGGACAGCAGGTTGTCGCTGCCGGCCGGGTCGGCGGGGAGCAGCTGCTCGGCCAGCAGGCAGGCGGTGAGGCGGTGGCACTCGTGCGCGGCCTGCACGTGGCCGAGCGTGGCGGCGCAGAGTTCGGCGGCAGCCTGCGGTCGGCAGCGCAGCGCCCCGGCCAGCAGGGCCGACATGGCCGCCTGCCAGTTGGCGCCGCGGCGCAGCTCCGCCCAGGTGACGTCCTCCAGCACCTCGTGGCAGCCGGAGCCGGCCAGGAAGCGGCGCAGGGCGAGCTGGATGGCCTCAGGGTTGGCGCCGCTGTCTACGGAGCAGTGCACGCTGGCGGCCAGGCTCAGCGCCAGCAACAGGCGGTAGAACTGGCCCAGCACCGCGTCCGCAGAACAATCCGGCTCCGACAGGATGCCGATGGCCGTCACCGCCGCCTGCGGCAGTTTCGTGGCCGCCTTTCGGCTGTCCGCCTTCTTCTCGTAGGGCAGCGCGCTGGTGAGCGTGTCCAGCAGAGTGGCTGCGGGGCGGCGGGGTTCAGTGAGATTCCCGCCGTGGAGACCTGTGCCACCCCCCCCCCCCAAAGAGACAGGCAGGCAGGCAGACAGACAGTTGCCATAGCAACAATACAAATCCCGAGTCACCCCCAAGGAGACCTGTGCCCCCCCATGGGGACCTGTGCCTCCCCCCCAAGGAGACCTGTGCCCCCCATGGAGACCTGTGCCTCCCCCCCATGGAGACCTGTGCCTCGTCAAGGAGACCTGTGCCCCCCCATGGAGACCTGTGCATCTCCAAGGAGACCTGTGCCTTCCCAAGGAGACCTGTGCCTTCCCAATGAGACCTGTGCCTCCCCAAGGAGACCTGTGCCTTCCCAAGGAGACCTGTGCCTTCCCAATGAGACCTGTGCCTCCCCAAGGAGACCTGTGCCTTCCCAAGGAGACCTGTGCCTTCCCAATGAGACCTGTGCCTCCCCAAGGAGACCTGTGCCTCCCCAAGGAGACCTGTGCCTCCCCAATGAGACCTGTGCCTCCTCAAGGAGACCTGTGCCCCCCCAAGGAGACCTGTGCCTCCCCAAGGAGACCTGTGCCCCCCCCCCAAGGAGACCTGTGCCTCCCCAAGGAGACCTGTGCCCCCCCAAGGAGACCTGTGCCTCCCCAAGGAGACCTGTGCCCCCCCCCAAGGAGACCTGTGCCTCCCCAAGGAGACCTGTGCCCCCCAAGGAGACCTGTGCCTCCCCAAGGAGACCTGTGCCCCCCCCCCCAAGGAGACCTGTGCCTCCCCAAGGAGACCTGTGCCTCCCCAAGGAGACCTGTGCCTTCCCAAGGAGACCTGTGCCTCCCCAAGGAGACCTGTGCCTCCCCAAGGAGACCTGTGCCTCCCCAAGGAGACCTGTGCCTCCCCAAGGAGACCTGTGCCTCCCCAAGGAGACCTGTGCCTCCCCAAGGAGACCTGTGCCTCCCCAAGGAGACCTGTGCCTCCCCAAGAAGAACTGTGCCCCCACCCCAAATACGAACGCGGAGGCGCTCACTGAGGCACTTATGGGCATCCACGCTGGCCAGCTGGTGCCACAGCTCCTGGTCCGAGTCCGGCCACGGCAGGTCCTTGTGCAGCAGGCAGTTGAGCACAGGCAGCAGATGGTGCTGGCACAGCGACCTGACGGCGCGCAGCAGGCCGGTTCGGGCCGGGACATCCCGGTCGAGCCGGGCGAGCGCGGTGCCCATGAGGCCGACGAGGCTGTCGACTTCGCTGTACAGCTCGGCGCCGCGGGACTTGACGGCGTTGCCCAGCAGCACGCAGGCCGCGCTGGCGCAGTCGGTGCGCCGCTCCCGCAGGCCGTCAACGCAGGCGGTGACGAGGCTGGCGAGCTGCGGCCGCGGCTCCAGCACCCGCAGGGCCAGCTTGCCGACATCCGACACCGCCTGGAACATGACGTTGCTGTCCGAGCGGTGCAGGCGCTCCGAGATCACCGACACGGAGCTCGAGATGTTCACCGATTCCTCCTGCTCTGCAGGGCGAGCAGAAAAATCATCCACTATCGTTACACCAAGTTATGTAGAGAATGCCTCCAGCATCTTGAGAAGCACATTGCTTGGGTGTCTTGGGTGTCTTGCCTCAGATTTTAGCTGGTGTCGCTAACATCTGAGACACAAGCTGTCCACTCTGAGCTTGCCTGTCCACTCTGAGCTTGTCTGTCCACTCTGAGCTTGTCTGTCCACTCTGAGCTTGCCTGTCCACTCTGAGCTTGCCTGGCCACTCTGAGCTTGTCTGTCCACTCTGAGCTTGCCTGTCCACTCTGAGCTTGCCTGTCCACTCTGAGCTTGTCTAGCCACTCTGAGCTTGTCTGTCCACTCTGAGCTTGTCTGTCCACTCTGAGCTTGTCTGTCCACTCTGAGCT
The DNA here is from genome assembly GCA_002269645.1 of Macrostomum lignano. Classification (NCBI taxonomy): domain Eukaryota; kingdom Metazoa; phylum Platyhelminthes; family Macrostomidae; genus Macrostomum; species Macrostomum lignano. Next base: position 144,208 of record NIVC01000858.1, on the reverse strand, counting down.
TGCCTGTCCACTCTGAGCTTGCCTGTCCACTCTGAGCTTGTCTGTCCACTCTGAGCTTGCCTGTCCACTCTGAGCTTGCCTGTCCACTCTGAGCTTGCCTGTCCACTCTGAGCTTGCCTGGCCACTCTGAGCTTGCCTGTCCACTCTGAGCTTGCCTGTCCACTCTGAGCTTGCCTGTCCACTCTGAGCTTGCCTGGCCACTCTGAGCTTGTCTGTCCACTCTGAGCTTGCCTGTCCACTCTGAGCTTGCCTGTCCACTCTGAGCTTGTCTAGCCACTCTGAGCTTGTCTGTCCACTCTGAGCTTGTCTGTCCACTCTGAGCTTGTCTAGCCTCTCTGAGCTTGTCTGTCCACTCTGAGCTTGTCTGTCCACTCTGAGCTTGTCTGTCCACTCTGAGCTTGTCTGTCCACTCTGAGCTTGTCTGTCCACTCTGAGCTTGCCTGTCCACTCTGAGCTTGTCTGTCCACTCTGAGCTTGTCTGTCCACTCTGAGCTTGTCTGTCCACTCTGAGCTTGTCTGTCCACTCTGAGCTTGTCTGTCCACTCTGAGCTTGTCTGTCCACTCTGAGCTTGCCTGTCCACTCTGAGCTTGTCTGTCCACTCTGAGCTTGTCTGTCCACTCTGAGCTTGTCTGTCCACTCTGAGCTTGCCTGTCCACTCTGAGCTTGTCTGTCCACTCAGTATCGTCTGTCCTCAGAAAACTGTCTACGCTAATCTCCTGTCCTCAGAAAACTGTCTACGCTAATCTCCTGTCCTCAGAAAACTGTCTACGCTAATCTCCTGTCCTCATTAAACTGTCCGCCCCAAGCTGCCAGTCCACCCATCCGGCACCAACCGTAGTAGATGAGGCTCAGCTTCAGCAGCAACTCAATGCAGCGCAGGCCCAGCTCGCGCACCGGAATGGCCGGATCGGTGACCCGGGGCACCAGGCCGCCAACCAGGCCGCCCAGGTCCGGGTCCCGGGATACCGGCTTGGCCGGCTGCGGGTTTGAGGAGAAGGCGGTCGTCAGTGGGGTGCAATGACGTTCTAAGGGATTGCATGCATTACATAACTGTAAGCCTTATTGGTAAATGAAAAATGCCAGATCGCAAGAAAGCGTCGCTTTCTCAAATCCAAATATGACAAAAATGTATCCAAAAAACTCCAAACAGACGCTTCATTGTAAGTAGCTTAAGCGTGAAACAAGGCCATTTGCTAGTGCAAGGCATGCGAGATGCATAGAGAGTGAAAGTTGAATATGCAGAAGCCCAGCATCTCCTCGGCATCCGAGCTCTGGCTCACCCGGTCCAGGCAGTCCAGCAGGTGCTGGTGGAAGGCGGCCAGCAGCCGCTTGGCCAGGTGCAGCGCCCGCTCCCGCTCCAGGTCCGGCACGGCCGCGGCGAACTCGTCCAGCAGGAGGCGGAGCAGCCGCTCCAGCTGCTGCCAGGTCGGCTGCTCCATCAGCAGCGTCTCCAGCAGCTGGGCGGCCGCCTCCACAGCGGAGGTCACCCGGGCCTCGGTGGCCTCGTCGAACTTGGCCTTCTTGACGCCGCCGTCCAGGGGCAGCGAGACGACGGATCGGGCGGCCTCGCGCAGAAGGTCGGCGGCCTCGGAGTCGGCGGGCAGCGGGCGGAGCTGCTGGAGGCGGCGGAGGGCGCGCATGGCGGGCTCGCGCAGGTCGGCCTGCTGGTCCGGGTGGTGCAGCGCCGATGGCGTCTCGGCGTGCAGCACCGCCTGCGGCGTGCAAAGTTTGAACTGGTGCGACTTTCACGCTAGTGATATTTACACAGTAATAATTAGATGACGAGGCAGTAGTGCAGCTAACAACTGTCACGGTTACTCTAGCCGTTTACCAGCACTCACGGTGTAGAGTGGGGGAAACAAACATTCTCTGCCCAATCATCTGCGCCTTGAAGCTTTTCAAAATACGCTGCAATTGTATTTTAATTTTTGCTAGGCAATTTGCGGCATTTTTTTGTAGCTTGCAGTACCTTATTTACGAGTGTTTAGTAGACATAAAATAGCACACGCATTCTTTCTTACTACTGAGCTGAAAGTAGTAGAGAAACTGAAACTAAATATGGCTCTGCAGTCGCACCTGCAGATACTTGAGCATCTCGTCCCGCTCCTTCAGCTCGTAGTCCTGCCTGCCCAGCCGACTGGGGTGGACGGCCTCGGCCACCAGCGCCAGCGTCTCCAGCAGCGCTCGCTTGGATTCGCGACCGCCGCCGTCCTTGGCGGCCAGGTACGGCCGCAGGTGCCGCATGATGTCGGTCTCTAGCCGGGACACCAGCAGGTGCTTTGGCGCCTGGGCGGCCACCTGTCCGCAGGCCAGCAGCACCGACAGCCGCTCCTGAGGCGACGCGCCGCTGGACGAGGTGGCCTTCTTCAGGAAGCCCACGATGCCGCCTCCGCCTCCGCCGCCCCCGCCCTCGGCGTCGCGGCCCTTGGCGTAGGCGGCCAGGCGCTCCAGCACCGAGTCCATGTGGGCGGTGGCCACCAGGCCGGCAGTCTTGGCGATGGCCGCCCGGTCCGCCGGGTCCGTGTGCCGGCAGGCGGTCCAGATGGAGTCCAGCAGCTGCACGACCACCTCACGGCGCTGGCAGTAGGTGAGCAGCACCCCGGCCAGCGAATTGCCGAACTGCTTCTCGGCGGGGTCGCGGCCGGCGGCGGAGGCCTGCTCAACCAGCTGCTGCGCCAGGCTGGTCACGTACTCCACATCGTTAAGGTGCTCGCCCAGCTTCTTCACCGTCTTCAGCATAAGCTGGTGCCACTTCTCTTGGGCGTCTGAGGGGGACGCAGATTAAATTAGTTACTTCTCTCCTCTGCATTTGATTGGGTGTCAGTTTTCCCTTCTTAGCTTCTCAGCCTCTTGCTCTCTCCTCGTTCGTATCTGATTGGCTGTCAGTTTCCCCTCTCAGCTTCCTGCTCTCTCCTCGCTCGTATCTGATTGGCTGTCAGTTCTTCCCCTCTCAGCCTCTTGCTCTCTCCTCGCTCGTATCTGATTGGCTGTCAGTTTCCCCTCTCAGCTTCCTGCTCTCTCCTCGCTCGTATCTGATTGGCTGTCAGTTCTTCCCCTCTCAGCCTCTTGCTCTCCCCTAGCTTGCATCTGATTGGCTGTCAGTTCTTCCCCTCTCAGGTTCCTGCTCTCTCCTCGCTTGCATCTGATTGGCTGTCAGTTCTTCCCCTCTCAGGTTCCTGCTCTCTCCTCGCTTGCATCTGATTGGCTGTCAGTTCTTCCCCTCTCAGCCTTCTGCTCTCTCTTCGCTTGCTTCTGATTGGCTGTCAATTCTTCCCCTCTCTCTTCGCTTGCATCTGATTGGCTGTCAGATCTTTACTAGACGTGGCTAAAAAAGTATTGCAAATTCCCCAGCCTCACCGTCAGGCAGGTCGCCATCGAGGAACTCGCAGAGCTTCGGCACCACCAGGTCGGTGAGCGAGGCCAGGTTCTCGTGCAGGTTGGGCGCCAGGCAGGCCAGGGCGCGCAAGGCGTGGCCGCTCCGGGCGCTCGGCCGGCCGGCCAGGGCCAGCAGGCGGGCGAGCAGCGCCTGCGGCTTCGGCAGGCCGTGAGCGACGTCGTAGTCGATGACGGTGTCAGCCGGGCTGAGCTGCTCCTGGAACAGGGTGTGCACCGCCCGGCAGACGGCCTCGGCCGCATCGGCGAACTCCGGCGGGATGAGGAACTCCAGTAGGGTGGGGAACAGGAAGCTGGCGCTGCCGGATACGGTGGAGCTCATCAGCTGCAGCACGTTGGAGCACAGCTGGCCGGCCTCCTTGTCAGCGCAGCCCTGCAGCACAAACTGCAGCAACAGCCGGCCGCCCTCCAGGCCCAGGTAGCCGTGGGCTGCCATCACTATGACTGCCTGCGCCAGAGCGCGCTTCACCTGCGGACAGGGCGGGAGCGGAATGGCCGGTTGAGCGAAAACATCGGCTGCTGGCAGTGTGAGTCACGAGCTCAATCAAGCACAGTAATAGTCACACAGAGAGTCACATAGTCACAGTGAGTCAGAGTCACAAAGAACACCATAAAGTTATTGGCAGAGTCATGTGGAAAAGCAAAGTAATAGAACAGTCAGAGTCATAGACAGAGGCAGTCATAGGGAGAGTCAAAGCGTCATAGGGAGAGTCAAAGAGTCATAGGGAGAGTCAAAGTGTCATAGGGAGAGTCAAAGTGTCATAGGGAGAGTCAAAGTGTCATAGGGAGAGTCAAAGTGTCATAGGGAGAGTCAAAGTGTCATAGGGAGAGTCAAAGTGTCATAGGGAGAGTCAAAGTGTCATAGGGAGAGTCAAAGAGTCATAGGGAGGGTCATAGAGTAATAGGGAGAGTCATAGAGTCATAAGGAGAGTCAGAGAGTCATGGGGAGAGTCATAGAGTAATAGGGAGAGTCATAGAGTAATAGGGAGAGTCATTGAGTCATAAGGAGAGTCGAAACGTCATAGGGAGAGTCATAGAGGCATAGGGAGAGTCATAGTGTCATAGGGAGAGTCAAAGAGGCATAGGGAGAGTCATAGAGGCATAGGGAGAGTCATAGTGTCATAGGGAGAGTCAAAGAGGCATAGGGAGAGTCATAGAGGCATAGGGAGAGTCATAGAGTCATAGGGAGAGTCAAAGAGGCATAGGGAGAGTCATAGAGGCATAGGGAGAGTCATAGAGTCACATACATGCGCAACCTTGGGAATCACCCGGCCGTTTCTAATGGCAACACGCACATGTAAGTCGCTATTGGCTGAGAGCAGTCACGTGACTACTATTCCGTCCAATAGCGACTTACATGTGTGTGTTGCCAATAGAAACGGCCGGGTGAATCCCTAGGTTGCGCCCAAGCATGTAGAGTCATAGGGAGGGCCACAGAGTTAAGACCAGCAGGCACCGGCAATCACCTTGGGGCTGGAATCGCTGATGGCGGACTTGGTGGCGGACAGGATGAGGGAGCTCCGGTCTGCCAGGGCGTCGTGGCAGGCGCCGACGATGTGGCGGAGCAGCGCCAGGGCCGCCAGCTTGCTGCGCTCGTTACCCTCCAGGCGGGGCACCAGGAAGGCGACCGTGCGGTCCGGCGCCAGGCTGCAGATCAGGCCGAAGCAGCGGAACACCTGCGGGTTGAGCGATGGGATTGAGCTGCCCGGTGACGCAACTCATGGCGAGAGTCCACCCGCAGCCAGTGAGGAGACCAGCCGCTAGGTCCACTCCGCTGACCCTGAGCACGCTTGCTCACACAGGGTGTACAGCGGCCCTGACTTTCTCAGGCATGTACACTCAGTGTCTTGGGGGCTGGCCCTCATGGGCGGGAATTGCATATCAGGCCGCAGGCGAAGTTCCGTGCTATAACCTAGACACTGACCATCAGCCAAACATTGCTTATCGATCAGCTATTTATCAGTAAGCTCCCCACCAATGCAGAGCACCTGCAGAGACTCGCCTCATTCTGATTCTTCAAAGCCAGCGGCGTTGGCGCCTCCGTGGCGGCCTGCGCCGCGGTCTCCTGAGCGAACAGGGCCGTGAGCAGCTGCTCGAGATCCTGCGGCGGCAGCGGCAGCGGCGCCTCCGGCTCCCTGAGCTGGCGGTAGGCGATGAGCACGTTAGCCAGAGCGCGGCTGATGTGGAAGGGCTCCGGGTGCTTCTTGTACAGCGCCAGCATGCCGTGCACCAGGCGGGGCAGCTGCTCCGCCAGCTTCTCCCTGGCCAGCAGCTGCGCGCAGTTGCCCAGGGCGTCAACGATGGCCACTCGCAGCCGGGCCTCCTTGGCCGTCATCAGCCAGTTGCTGAACATGAAATCGTAGGCGGAGGTCACCTCGGCGGTGAAGGTCTCCCGACGCACGTTCGGGTCCGGAGCGCGGTCCGGGTTGGCGATGTACTCCACAATGGCCTCGCAGAACCGGCTGATGGCATTGGCGAACACCCAGCGCATGTTGTCCAGCTTCACCGAGCCCAGCTGCGGCAGCAGCGTGCTCAGCAGCACCGGCAGGAATGGGATCATTGCGAATGCTGCGGGATGGGGCATGGGATCATTGCGAATGCTGCAGGATGGGAAATGGGATCATTGCGAATGCTGCAGGATGGGGAATGGAATCATTGTGAATTCTGCGGGATGGGGCATGGGATCATTGCGAATGCTGCGGGATGGGGCATGGGATCATTGCGAATGCTGCAGGATGGGGAATGGGATCATTGCGAATGCTGCAGGATGGGGAATGGAATCATTGTGAATTCTGCGGGATGGGGCATGGGATCATTGCGAATGCTGCGGGTTGGGGTATGGGATCATTGCGAATGCTGCGGGATGGGGTATGGGATCATTGCGAATGCTGCGGGATGGGGTATGGGATCATTGCGAATGCTGCGGGATGGGGAATGGGATCATTGCGAATGCTGCAGGATGGGGAATGGGATCATTGCGAATGCTGCAGGATGGGGAATGGAATCATTGTGAATTCTGCGGGATGGGGAATGGGATTATTGCGAATGCTGCGGGATGGGGAATAGGATCATTGCGAATGCTTCGGGATGGGAATGGGAATGTTGAGAAGAGGAATGGGATCATGGAAAATGTTGAGATGGGGAATGTGATTATTGAGAATTCTGAGATGGGGAATGGGATCATTGCGAATGCTTCCTAGCTGTGGATTCAGCGCCCATGTCTCACGGTTGTTGACGGCCATGTTGGCGAGGGTCTGCACCACAAAGAAGTGGGGCGTCGTTCCTGGCTGCACCTTCTCCATAAGCTTCTCCATCACGGCGTTGCAGTACTTGGTGCTCAGGGCAACCAGCACCTCGCTAGCAGCTGTCTGCCATTCGGGGATCACCTCCTGCGCAGTGCAAATATCATAACTAAAATATTAAGTTTGGCTTTTCCCACTTTGACCAGCCTCCCAGATCCTCAGGCTGAGCAGCCAGCCTCCCAGATCCTCAGGCTGAGCAGCCAGCCTCCCAGATCCTCAGGCTAATCAGCCACCCATACTACTCTCAGTAAGCAGCACAGTAGCATCGCAGCCCCGTTGGAAAAGTTATGCACCTGCAGAGGCATAAAAGGTGAGCGAGGTGCACAAAAGAGGCACTTTGGTGGCCTATTTCGTGTGTGCTTTGGAAATGCACCTGAGTGCACCTTTTATGCCTAAATGTCACCAATATTTTCGAAAAGAGGCATGAAAGGTGTACAATCGGTGAAGTGGTCAGGCAGTAGGTGAATTCTCAATTTTGATTGGTTGCGGCGGTAGGGGCAGGAAAGGTGCATAAGGGGCACTGGAGGTGCGCAAAAGGTGAACAGCAGGCTCACAAGCGAGGCACAGCAGGTGCAGGAAAGGTGCTGAAGGGGCGCAGAAAGTGCACGAAAGGTGAATTAGAGGTGCATAAGTTGTACATGTTGCAGCATAAATATGTATACAGGTGCATTTCCAAAACACGCTCGAAACAGACCCCAAAAGTGCCTCTTCTGTGCACCTCGCTCACCTTTCATGCCAATGCACGAATTAACGCATTAATACGAGCGTAATCAGCAACAAAAAATTAACTGAGAGTTACATACTCGTACATTGCATGCACAGATTGAACATAGAAAAGCTTTATTTACACCTATACTAATCGCTGCTATCCCCTTCCTGATCCTGACAAACCACGAAAGCAAACATTTCCTATACTGATAAGTTTTAATGACTTTCAAATACTCAGGAAAAGTTCCGAAAAGTGGTGAAAAGTTTTGCATCAGTGAGGAAAAGTTTTGAATCTGTTCAAAGAATAGTAAGGAAAAGTAGCAAAGAACTTTCGCAAGTTGAAACGCCCCTTGCATTGCCTCTACGCCTAAAGTGCCCACTGTGCACCCTTTATTCACCTTTCGTGCCTCCAGTGCACACTGTACGCTTTTTATGCACCTCCACCGCAGCGCACCTTTTTTCACCTTTCACTCCACCAATGCCCCCAATTCCTACTTTGTTCACCTTTTGTGCCTCAACGCACACTGTGCACCTTTAATTCACCTAACTCCCCTATGGCACCTGTGCCCCTACCGCCTATTTCGTGCCTTAAATTCACCTTTTGACCCTGCAGAGGCACTCAGGTGAACACGCGGTGCACAAGTGGCACAAAATAGGCATAAGAGAGGCGAAAGTGAGGCAGAAGGTGCAAAACTCTTCACCTTTCATGCCTACTTTAAAAACTCAAAATCCAACGGGAGCCCCTTACCTTAGTGGCGGTGAGCTCCAGCACGCACTGCTGGACAGCCTCGGACAGCAGGTCACTGGGGAACTCGTGCTCAACATTGGTGAAGATGCGGTGCAGCGCATTCAGAATGCAGACTCTGTGAGGCTGCGGGTGCTGGAGGAGGCGGCGGGGTTGAACTGAACAGAGGTGAAATTTATTTATGCAATATATAGTGGTTATAGAGTTTTATTGGCTTGATTAGGGTAACTGAAATCAAGAGCAGTACAAGGCCAGTATGTACTTTTTGAACTGAAAGTTAACCTTAAAGTAGAAGAAAATAAAACGCGAAAAAAAGACTCAAAAACAAAAGCAGTCAAGGAGGTGGAAAAATATGGCAGAGAAGAGCGCCCTGCGCAGCATGCAGGCTAGTGAGATTTAGGAAATTCTCAACAGAGACAGATGTGCCAGTGACTGCTGACAAAACAAGCACAGTGAGGTTCAACCACTCAAGAAACGAGCTTACCAACCAAACGAAGCATCTGCCTGCTTACCTGGACGCTAATGATGCCTTTGAGTTTCTACGGATAAATGGCAGGTTGGAAAAATTGGCGTCCCGCCGTCCCGGATTTTAGGTGGAGCACTTTAGGTGGAGACGGACAGACAGACAAACAGACAGACAGACAGACAAACAGACGGACAGAAAGACAAACAGACAGACAGACAGGCAGACAGAAAGACAAACAGACAGACAGACAGACAGACAGACAGACAGACAGACAGGCAGGCAGGCAGGCAGGCAGGCAGGCAGGCAGACAGGCAGGCAGGCAGGCAGGCAGGCAGGCAGGCAGGCAGGCAGGCAGGCAGGCAGGCAGGCAGGCAGAATGAGCAACCTGTAAGAGTGAAAGCACCAAAGGCAAACCTTGGAATGCTGGCCCAGGTAAGCAACAGCAAGGCTGACAACCATGTTGGGCTCCTGCTTGCCCAGGTTGAACAGGGACTCCGCCACCGCCTCGCGCACCTGCTCACTTTTGTCACCAGCAGTGGCCAGCAGCGAGTCAACAATGGCTGCAATTGGAGACAGTGTGGGCTTGACAAGGTAGTTCATGAGATACAGAGCAATTTCATAAGCTAAATGGAATGCAACAGAAACTCACAATCTATCTGACGATTGCAGGCATATGGCTTTGTACTGACTACTGTTTTCTTTGTTGCCATGGCACCATGCAATTACATGGATAAATAGCATTTTAGCTGAAAGTAGTATTTTACAAAAACTTTAAATATTGACACCCAAATTATGTTTGGGCATTATTTGGGTATAACATGAGTGCAAGCACATTTTCCATGTATATAAATTCATCTGATTCTTTAATGCTATTTTTTATTGCAGAAGCCATTTATTGCTATATTTGTCTAACAATGACTATATATGATATTTTTTCTTATCTACCTTATTTCAATTATGATCTTTAGGTCTTTCAGTTTTTTGTTAAATTAATCTACTGAAATTATAAATATATATTATATAATAGATTCACTTCCTTTAAGGTATTAATATTATATAGGTTTATTTGCAACCAGATTTTTAATTATTTTATCCAATATCTGAAGCTTTATTCTTGACATGGTCCTATATATAATTATTAATATTACATTCTTAGTGTTCTTACTTAAACTTAACTATATGTTTTTTTCTTTCAACTCCTTTTTAAATGACTTTTGAGCCTAAATTAGACTAGCAATATAGTCTACCATGGTTAAAAAATCAATAAAACATACTACATAGCATTATGTTACACTTATAAAAAAGATTACTATAGAGAGCACCATAATAAAATAATGTACAAATTTATAATAAGCAAAAACTTATATTATTTATATAAATTTCTATGTTTGCTATATTTTAGTATAATGAATATTCAAGCAAAATCTATTATTTTCAATATAGACTTCCAATATATTGATTTTATAAAATCCATTATTATTAACTTCAATACTTAACTATTATAGTTAAATAATTACTTACTGATCTAAGTTCTGAATCCCAATTTAGAGTTATATGTAATTTAGAGTAAATTAGAGTTTTTTTATAAAAACTAAAGAAAAAGTATAATTAATACTAATAAACAATATTTAATACTATCCAAATGATAAATAAATACAAAATTTATTTATCATTTGGGATTTGTGTTAAATCATTAGTACAATTAGAGAATTGTTGAGGGGGCAGCTTTGGAAAGTAGGCTAAAGACCAAAAAGGGATTAGATAAGATATATATTTTTGGAAATTTTGGGAAAATGCATCTGGTCCTACTTTTTATTTTTAGGTCTCTGCCAAAGGACTACCCCCTTGGGTGCACTTTTGGTTGAAAAGAATAAAAATTTCTTTGCAAATTTACATAAAATTTATAAAAAGTTAAAACAATAATAACATTGTTTATTTAAAGTTATCAATGGTTTAAAATGGTTCTCTGTGGAATCCTTATGCTAAACTTCACCTTTATCAATTAGCTAGAAAGTTTTTATTTGGAGCCACAAGTCACTAAAACTTTGTTATTTATTTTTATTAGTGCTAACTCACTGACTGAATAGGCCTGCCTGCCTACAACTACAATACAACAATGAAAAATAGAAATTAGATAAATCAAATGAGATACAGCTACAGTCTGAAAATACAAAAGGTAGTCCTAAAAATAGTTGAGTTTAAATATACAGAACAAAAAAAGTAAATCTATTTTGTCTACTTTCTTCTTATTTCCTGCGGTAAACATAAAAGCAAATTGTGTCAAACGATGGGAAATGGGACACACTAAAATTGACCTCTGTGGTATTTCCCGGAAAAAGCTATGATTAAAAAATAGAAAGACATTCAGAAAAACAAATCTAAAGTTATTTTGAGATCGAAAAAATAGTAAAGTTTTAGGCGGCGTCGTCAGCACTCTAGCTGACAGAGCGATAATTAGAACCTTGGGAGTGGGCAAACTTAGATTTTAATAATAGCCTGGAGACCGAAGCTCAACGGGGTACCGATAGGTGGGCTTACAGGGCTGATGCTTTTTGCTTTTTCTTTTTCCTGAAGAAAATAGTGACCAGAATTTCTTTTTGAAAAAATTTCAACTGTTGTTAAGTCCCCAGCGAGACCGCGTCGTGGTGTACCGAGAACTCCCCATATCTCGGCGCTTAGCTGGTAATTATCAACCTCAATTGCCATCATGTCTCCTACAGAACCAGGCCTGGTGTGCACCTTCCCAGAAACGTCTTCAAGTCAGCTTTTAGAGACTATCTGAAGGTGCACCCGATCCGATCCTTCCTGTAACGATGAAGGAAAGCTAGCTGTGGCCGCCGACAAACACACGCGAGAGCAGCGGAGCCCGCGGACGCGAGATCGCTGCTGCGCTACGCGCTTAGCGTGTACTAACTGGAGCGCCTGCCGACAAACGCTCTGAAGACATGCACTGGAGCTCCGCCCCTGAGAAGTACACTTCACCAGGGCCGTCGGATGCTGCTGGGCTGCACTTCCTACGGACCCTGTGCCGCGGTGCGCGGCCGTCCCTCTGGCCCTGCCCTGATGCACCGGCCGACCGAGCAACTGCATGCGCCGCGGCCAGATCTGCACTGTCACTCTTACTGAATCGCCTATCGCTGACTTGCAGGCAGGCGCTTGCGCGGAACCCTATAGCTAAGCGTCCTTAATTATATATAATTATTATATTATATCCTTGGGGAGGAAGATTGTGACTATACTCTAAGTGACAAAAGTAGGTTTAGTTTAGTTTCCATATATTTGGTACTTGTATTCCTATTCGGGTTAATTCGTATTTTTCAAGACTGGCTTTTCAACACATTTGTTTACACATAATTAGAATGGTCATTATTAATTGATCTCACTATAAGTGACCGTATAGTTAATGAGCTGAGCTACAAGTATGCATATGCATATTTATTTACAAGTACTGTATATTACATACTGGATAGCTTCGAAGTTTGCTTTCGGTATAATTTCTACAGGTCTTTACCTCTCTGATCATTTTCAAGCCTTAATTTGCATTATTAACAAGACTGCAGTTTGCCAATATTTCACAGTTTGTAACATTTATTTGCTGACTGCCGGAACGGGTGCTTGTTAAACACGTTGGCAGGTGGCAGGGAATCAACAGTTCCATTCTCTGCGCTGAGTCTGCCGATGCGCTGCGCTGCCCACCGAGGCGCCTGAGTCGTTTTCAGTCGGTCTTCCTCCTATCAGCGCGAAACCTAGCTGCAAATGAAGCAAGTAAAATTGACTGACTGACTGACTGACTGACTGACTGACTGACTGACTGACTGACTGACTGACTGACTGACTGCCTGACTGACTGATGACTGACTGACTGACTGACTGACTGACTGACTGACTGACTGACTGACTGACGACTGACTGACTGACTGACTGACTGACTGACTGACTGACTGACTGACTGACTGACTGACTGACTGACTGACTGACTGACTGACTGACTGACTGACTGACTGACTGACTGACTGACTGACTGACTGACTGACTGACTGACTGACTGACTGACTGACTGACTGACTGACTGACTGACTGGCTGACTGACTGACTGACTGACTGACTGACTGACTGACTGACTGACTGACTGACTGACTGAAATTTTCGCTAAATAGACGAGCAAAATTCTAATCACTAATGGTTCCTATGCACTAGATCTGCCAAGGAAGCAAATTAATTCCACTCAGCAGCATTTGATAATATGGGTTTTAACAGTTTGCTGGTAAAAACACTTCTCACTCAATTTTGAATCCGTTAACAGGTGGATTCAATTAGTGTGCTTGCAACCACTTTATGATAAGAGTGTAAGTGCTCATATCAGGATATATAGGGGCTGGAATCAGGGGCAACTGCTGTTCAGGATAAGCATCGGCAGATGAGCTCATCAAGCATGAATTTATTGATTTTTAAGGGATTTTTTACGAAGCGCTGTAGAGCCGATCCTCTTCAGAAGTGATAGGCCTTCTAAATTGGAAATTCGCAAGCTCTCACAGGACAGCCTGATTCCACTCAGCAGCATCTGATAATATGGGTTTTAACAGTTTGCAGGTAAAAACACTTCTCACTCAATTTTGAATCCGTTAACAGGTGGATTCAATTAGTAGTGTGCTTGGAACCACTTTATGATAAGAGTGTAAGTGCTCATATCAGGATAGGGGCTGGAATCAGGGGCAACTGCTGTTCAGGATAAGCATCGGCAGATGAGCTCATCAAGCATGAATTTATGATTTTTAAGGCATTTTTTACGAAGCGCTGTAGAGCCGATCCTCTTCAGAAGCGATAGGCCTAAATTGGAAATTCGCAAGCTCTCACAGGACAGCCTGATGGGGATCTACGATAGGCCACAAAGCTCACTCTGCTTATTGACGTACAGAGCTCACTCTGCTTTTGATGGCTTTCTAAAGCAGAAAAAATTGATCGAAATTCATAGAAAGTGAGTTATCAAAATTACCTCCACGACCTCGCTTCACTCCCGGGTACCAGCTGCTGCGGAAGAAGACGCTCTGTCGATGCCCACCGCCAGCCTTGTGCGGCACCGTCGCGTCCGCCTCCTCCTGCTGGCAGCCGGCGCCCCAGCCGAGGCAGGGCCAGAACAGAAAGCGCTTGCCGACTGGGGAGGCCGACACCGAGGCCTGGGCCGCCAGCAGCGCGAGGGCGACAGCGAAGAGTGAGAGGAGTCGCAGCATCTGCAGTGTCAGAGCGCCAGAGAGGGAGCAGCGGCAGGTGATGAGAGTCGAGCAGGCAGCAGCCAGGAGAGGCTCAGATCAGCTTTAGAAGCAGCACAGCGGAGCCCAGTGTCATCGGGCAGCCAATCAGCGGCAATCGCAAACTGCTGAGTGGGAGGCTTCGTGGACTTATAATAGATACAGCTGCCATTGGCAACCAGTCCGAGAACGTCTAGGGATGAAGGAATACTATGGATTGCTCATCTGAAATAATCCATGGTCAATTTGGCTGATGAAAGTTAAAAATAATCCCCCGTAGGATTTAACTCGCTGCCGAGTCAGTGTGTGGAAATCCGAAGATCGGGGAATGAGATTGAATTTTGATTTCATAGAATAGTAGCAATACAAGGATAAGCAGCCGAGAAGGAAGTTGCTCTTTCAGCGATACAATCAACGGTCCCAGTGCGTGACAATGGTTGTCTCCGGCGCGAGCCATAGACAATTCGTTGTTAAGTGCTGCGACCGCTGATTCTTTGCATTGTACCCTTTGTCTATGGTTTTCGGCAGTAAGACTTTCGGCAATAACCCAGTTGCTTGCCGGCGGTTTTGGATTGTTGCCCGGAAAATTAACGGAAGCATTTGGCTATAGAAAAGAATCGAAGCATGAAAACTACAAACAACAAAAGCAACGAAGGAGTAACTTTGCTCCTACGGTAATGATTCTCCGGTAATAATGTTCACCTGGCGATTTACGGACGGGGATTCCAGGTGCCGTTGAATGGCCACTCGAAAACAGATGAGAAACTTCAGTGCGTAGTATGTTCCACCCTAGTTTCGAAGAGACGAATAGAAAAGCCTCAGATAATCGTTTAGGAACCGATCCGGTACAGCTCAAACTCCTGGCAGAGCCCCTTCTCATTGAGGAACTGGCGGAATCTTGCCACGTGAAGTTTTCGTTGAGTCTCGGTCCTGAGTGTTAATCCATAGTGTTCCTTCAGTCATGGAGAACGCCAAACACAGATTACGGCTTCTCCATGCTACTTCACTCGCAGCCCTATTCCACCTTCACAAGACCGAGCAGTCGAGAGGCAGGATGTCGTATGCAATACATGAAGATGCGCTCAATGAGCTGATGCCGTTTGCTACCGCCATTTTTTTTACAAAAATGCACTCACTCACCGAACTGAACACTAATTTGGTGCCCGTTTGACTATAACCAACGGACCAATCGACTATGGAAAATTTGCGACGAAATTTCATTCATTGATTACCTGAAAAGTGCATTAAACTGAGTACTCGCATTATCAACTCGGCTATAATTTATTTGAGCTCTTAAGTCAGCAATATACAAAATGGGTTTGTCCTTTTTGAAATAGCTAATAAATTGAAATTTAATTGGAAATTATACTTTTTGGCAGAGGAATGACAAAAATATTTAGTTATTTAACGTTGCGAGCTGAGCTAGCTCGTACCTGCCAGCAACATCAAGGTTGAGGCGCTCCAATCAGTATTTTAATTTGTTTTTGTGAAACTCAGAGCCATCGCGAGTCTCAGCATCTTTCAAGAATAACTTCTCAGCGGAATTCTCTGTTTCTTGACAGTTAGCAAATTTACACTTGCTCATGTGCCTTCGATGACGGCCGTGCTGGTGCTGTGAGCTTTTTAGTGTGTGTGAATTTGTGCAACCAAGACACAGCTTGCAACCAAGACACAGCTTGCAACCAAGACACAGCTTGCAACCAAGACACAGCTTGCAACCAAGACACAGCTTGCAACCAAGACACAGCTTGCAACCAAGACACAGCTTGCAACCAAGACACAGCTTGCAACCAAGACACAGCTTGCAACCAAGACACAGCTTGCAACCAAGACACAGCTTGCTACCAAGACACAGCTTGCAACCAAGACACAGCTTGCAACCAAGACACATCTTGCAACCAAGACACAGCTTGCAACCAAGACACAGCTTGCAACCAAGACACAGCTTGCAACCAAGACACAGCTTGCAACCAAGACACAGCTTGCAACCAAGACACAGCTTGCAACCAAGACACAGCTTGCAACCAAGACACAGCTTGCAACCAAGACACAGCTTGCAACCAAGACACAGCTTGCAACCAAGACACAGCTTGCAACCAAGACACAGCTTGCAACCAAGACACAGCTTGCAACCAAGACACAGCTTGCAACCAAGACACAGCTTGCAACCAAGACACAGCTTGCAACCAAGACACAGCTTGCTACCAAGACACATCTTGCTACCAAGACACATCTTGCAACCAAGACAGCTTGCAGGCATCTCTCGCAACAGCTGAAGGCCGTCAAATGAATGAGTTGAACCAACAAACTGCCCATCCGCCCTGTCGCAGTGACGCATCGATGCACCGGCACACAGGAGCGTCGTGAAGATGAACTGAATAGAACGCTAAATAAAGTCTTGAAGCAGATTGAAATTTATTGAAAACTGTGGATAATCCCCAACTTTAAATTAATTTAGAAGCAGAAACGGACAAAGTCAACCCAAACAAAGCGAGTGAGGGGATGCCGCATCCAGCTCGACAGCGCCTACGCTTCAAACGCAGGGCAAATCAAAAGCGCCAACATTGGGGGGAGGCTTACTGAATCTCGTAAAAGACTCGAAGGGACAGCATTGTAGGACAGAGGAATGTCACTCACAGATGCCAGAAACCAAAAAGGTACAGCACGGGCAGGATTTTCAGTTTATACCGGACTCCTTGCCACAAGCCGGAGGCCATACGGATATCAGGGAGGGCAGCTATTGAGCAGGTGGCCGAAGTACTATATGGAGAATTTGTTAATCAAAACGCATGGGAAACGGTATAGCGACCGTTTCCTTATAGAAACCACTGACACCACCAGAAGCAAATGAAACTTGAAGTAAAGCTGCGACCGTCACTAGTCCGCAATTTGACCTTCTTCTTCTTCGTCTGCGCCATCCGGCTCGGCCGTGGCGTCCTGGTACTGCTGGTACTCGGACACCAGATCGTTCATGTTGCTCTCGGCCTCCGTGAACTCCATCTCGTCCATGCCCTCGCCGGTGTACCAGTGCAAAAAGGCCCGACGGCGGTACATGGCCGAAAACTGTGTGCCGATGCGCCGGAACAGCTCCTGGATCGCCGTGCTGTTGCCAACGAAAGTCACCGACATTTTTAAACCCCTCGGCGGAATGTCGCACACCGCGGTCTTGCAGTTGTTGGGAATCCACTCCACAAAGTACGCGCTGTTCTTGTTCTGCACGCCGGACATCTGCTCGTCCACCTCTTTCATGGAGACTCTGCCGCGGAACATCGCGGCCACCGTGAGGTAGCGGCCGTGTCGAGGGTCGCAGGCGGCCATCATGTTCTTCGTGTCGAACATCTGCTGAATGAGCTCCGGCACGGTGAGGGCGCGGTACTGCTGGGAGCCGCGGCTGGTCAGCGGGGCGAAGCCGGGCATGAAGAAGTGCAGCCGCGGGAACGGCACCATGTTCACTGCCAGCTTGCGCAGGTCGGCGTTTAGCTGGCCCGGAAAGCGCAGGCTGGTGGTCACGCCAGACATTGTGGCGCTCACCAGATGGTTCAGGTCGCCGTAGCTCGGATTAGACAGCTTCAGCGTTCGGAAGCAGATGTCATAGAGGGCCTCGTTGTCGATGCAGTAAGTCTCATCAGTGTTCTCCACCAGCTGGTGCACCGACAGGGTGGCGTTGTAGGGCTCGACGACCGTGTCCGACACCTGAAGTTGGACAGGGTTGTTGAGTTTTTAGGTTTTTGCTTCTAAGTTCCTCGCAATTTTCTTTTATTTCAATAGCCCATAATACAGGTGCCGGACTTACACGTATAAAATAGTAAATTATTGAAACGTTTTACAGCCTGATAAATTTCATTCTGCCAGAAAATATTCTGTTATGATTCTGATGCTAATATTGAACCTGAAACGTTTGAACGACAACTCATTCACCCATCGTTGAAGTATCCAGGAGGCTCACCTTGGGCGATGGCACAACGCTAAAGGTGTTCATGATGCGGTCGGGGTACTCCTCGCGGATCTTGGAGATCAGCAGGGTGCCCATGCCGCTGCCGGTGCCGCCGCCCAGCGAGTGGGTCAGCTGGAAGCCCTGCAGGCAGTCGCAGCCCTCGGCCTCCTTGCGCACCACATCGAGCACGGAGTCCACCAGCTCGGCGCCCTCCGTGTAGTGGCCCTTGGCCCAGTTGTTGCCGGCGCCGCTCTGTCCGAACACGAAATTGTCCGGCCGGAACAGCTGGCCGAACGGGCTGGACCGGACACTGTCCATGGTGCCGGGCTCCAGGTCCACCAGCACGGACCGTGGCACGTACTTGCCGCCGCTGGCCTCGTTGTAGTAGACGCTGGACCTGGCCAGCTGAATGTCGGGGGCGTCGCCAGTGTAGGTGCCGGTGCTGTCGATGCCGTGCTCGTCGGAGATCACCTCCCAGAACTGGGAAAAGCGGCAGCGAATTCGGATAAAGTTGCGATGAAGCAGCAATTTACTCGGAAAACAGAACAAAGGATTTTTAGCTCACCTTGCTGCCGATCTGATTGCCGCACTGGCCAACCTGGATGTGCACGATCTCGCGCATGGCTTTCTGCCTGAAGCTCACCAACTAGCTATTGGGTTTTACAGTTAGCTGAGCTGCCCCGCCAAGTGCTTGGCCTGAGTGGAGTACTCGGAGTTTTTATAGGGACTTTGAGAGCCGGAGCCAGTGGACAGACGTCCAGAGTACAGCTCAGCAGCTGTCGATCGCGTCGCGCTGAGAATCTTCTGTCTCCTCGCAGACAGCGAAGGAACTCCCAGCGGAGGGTATTGAAGGTGTCGCGAGCAGAAAACTTCTTTAGAATTGAGGATCGCTGAGCACCTGGCTTAGATAGTTGGCTGTTAGGAGCTTAGGCTAATTCAGGCCCTCAAATACCGAATAAAAGCTGCCTAGAGGCGGTGTGTAACGAATCCAATTTTATGCATGTATGACACTCTGCAGCAGTGGCTCACACATGCCCACCCACTCCATGCAGCATAGCTGATAGCTGATAGCTTCTACTACACAAATTCTCAGCGGAAGCTTTTGCGAAGCGAATCGTCATCGCTAAAACAGATCTTTCCGCAGCTTGCCGTGACTCATGCAGCGTGCAATGTGTTAGCCGACTCGCTTGCAGAATTATCTGGCAAGGTATAGATTTCAGACAGATGTAGCCAAAAGGGGCTTCTGTGGAATTCGCACGGCTTGCGCGACTGCGACGCTGTGCGCCTGGTAAAATGTCTTTCAATAAGATGATTCAGACACACTTAGCACACTCGCTTCTTGCCTAAATCCGATCGCTTTCTGTAACGGTCTGAGGTTTTCTGCTCTATATTATTTGGAATGTTTTAACGGATGTCCTGTATGGGCATTCTTAAGCACTTCATAACCGTATCCTGATCTATTCATTTCGCATGCAACAAGCGACGACTCGATGAGCAAAAAATGTTGAAAAATGTTTCCAAACACTTTGGAAGTTTCCTCTGTCCTTTCAATTTTCACGGTCTGATCTGACATTTTCCGTCGTCAATCAATCGAATGCTGCCTCTACCGAGTTTATTTATTAAGAGAAATTCAATCCACATCTGCGGTTTCATATGTATAAGGTATGATCCACTTCTCGTGGTGTCTGCTCTTTTAATTATATTCAACAATGCAAAAAGCAACACTTTCGGCTAATTCTTCCTCACATGTACTTGTAGATAATTAAATGCTCTCTGCATTCACACCGCCATCAAATGAGCCATCAACTCACACGACCGATAAACAAAGCGACAAAAAATATACAGAAGCCCCTTGATCACGCGAAAAGTGGCCTTATTTGATGACGGTCTGAACGAACGTTAAGCCGTTAAATGGATTAAAGAATCTAATCCATTCCAAAGCCTAGCTGAAAAGTAAAACACATGGCATAAATTGATAATAATAATAATAATAATAATAATAATAATAATAATACTATCTTTTAAGCCCAAATGCCGGGACCCCGAGAAAATTATCATTTACCCAAAAAGGAGATCGATTTTTTTGCCTAAATGCCATAATCATTATTTTTTTCATTTGTAAAAAATCCATCACGTTATAACTATGACACAAAAGCCGGACTCCACGACCACCTTGCCTTGAAAATTTCTCGTCTCCGCAGTGTGTATTTTTCTCTCATGATCAGGCCCAAAATGTTTTCTAAGAAACGAGTCTCCCGTCCTAAAAGCACTAAGGCTTCGAGTAAAAATGTTGGTAACAATTAAGGACTACGGTAGTAGTCCTTGGTATTTTTATTGAAAGCAGACTTGAACACTTTAAAGATCCCTGTAAAAACAATAGGTTTTGTGGAGAAGACAATTACAAGCTGTCCCATAATTTGTAAGCCAAGCATACGCATTGATAGCATTATTTCAGAAACAACTTAGCAGATGAGCCTATACAGATTTATGCCCTGAAAAACTCTGATCCACAGCCGTACAGACTAATTGAATAAATCTACCGTTACAAATAAATATGCTGAATTCAACACAATTTTAGGGTCTAAAAAGCATTTGGGCTGATTCAGTGTTTCTTTGTGTTATACTACATAGTAGCTTACGGGTCATCAAAATTCAAGTCATCAAGATATGACTCACTTTCTTAGAACGCATGGGTTTTTTATTCACTTAAGCCTTATGTTACTATTTTTCTTTATATCTATCGACATCGTCGACGCCTCAGGGTTTAGCTTGAATTGAACTTTTAGTTTTTAGTTTATCTTGGTGTTGAACTAATCAAATCTCGTTTATAATTTTAAGTGTAGGTAATGATATTAAACCCTGTTTGTTAGAACTATGTATATTGATAATAATATTTGACTATCTACTCGTCCTAGGCCACTAGATTTTGTTTAGCACGACTATTTTTAGCCGTGATTGATACTTAATCAAAATGAGCATCTCTGGACAAAATCAATCGGAAGATGAATGTGCAGATTGTGGTAGTTTAAGTAAGTCAACTATTTTCTCTACAATCCAATTGCTGTTGTGTAATTCATTGTATGTATGTGTCTAAAATTATAAGCTAAACATCAAATTTATATTGCTTGTCTGGTTTAATTTAAATATTTTTAAACAATAGGCCTACATAAACATTTTTTTTGTTTTTTAATAATAACATAAGTTATAACTATTATACTGTTACTGTTATAGTGTAGGCCCTAATATAATCTATTATTTATATGAAATTTTAGAGCAGGTATCTTCTTGAGATCTTAATTATTATATTATCTAAGCGTAAATAAATTATTCTTTGTTGATTCTATTTAAGTGCAAATATATTGGTATTTTAGCAATCTTTAGATGATAATTATTAATTGAAGTGACAATCATCACCTTAAAATTGTTTTAAATAAATCAAACTTTTAATAATATATCAAATAGTTTTTTACTATATTTAGTTAGCATTAAATTTTATTAGATCATAATTTCAATACAACCTATTCTTTTTAGTATTCTTCTTAATGGATGTATTATATTTTAAAATTCAATGTTTTTTCTATGAAAATTATAGACTACAGTCATTTTGGTGACAAGACATTTTGGTGACAGTTGTTTTGGTGACAAGCAAAAGTCATTTCGTTGACAAGAAAAATACCCTTTGGCTTTTGGTGGTAGCTATTTTGTTTTTAAACAGTAAAATTACCTTGCAAATCTTAAAAGATATCAAACCTTAACTTTATATTAATTTTCTGCAATGGTTAAGTATTGCTTTATTTAATTTTGTTTATATACAATTCCAGAGTTGGGATCTTTTGAATTTATATATTTTCCAATCCAATTGTGTCTAGTCTAGTGAATATCTCTGCTTTTCTCAGTCAGCATTTCATAAGGATTCTCTATAGGTTTATGGTTTATATGTCTGAATATTCTAAGACAATTTAAAATTATCTATACAAAAAGAAAACCATATAATTAGTTTGATTTCTTTTCCTACAACTAATTTTTCGATGGAAATTTTCAAATATGAAGAAAGCATAAATCTTAATAAAATAACTACAAGCTGATATTATGAAGCACCTATCACAAAAATGACTATACTTATAAATTCTTTAATTTTTTATCAAAAATAAAGCATGTCTATAACAAAAGCTACTTGTCACTGAAACAACTATTTGTCACTGAAACTTCTATCACTAAAATGACCAGTACCCAAAAATTATATTACAAAGCTTAAAAGTAAAGGTGTCAATTTACTCTTGCATTGAATGATAAAATTAAGCTTTATTATTTTGATTTTTGAAAAACTTGCTATATGCTATATAGTAAGATAGTTTCTATTTTAATATTGATTATCCAAAAATTTATATTATTAGTTAAGAAATGCTATAGGCATAAATGACAATACAATGTTTTGGTATAGTAATGTTTTGGCAAATCACAAAAATGTTTTGGCAAAATGTTGTAAAAGTTTGGCAAATTCAAATGATTGTATATAATATACAAGAAGAAATGAACTCTCAATTACAATATTTTTATTAGCCCTTCCCTGGAATTAAGGACCAGAAGACCTCAACTGGAAGACCAAAAGACTAGATGGAGTAAACAGTGCAGATTCAAATGGATATATTGCAATAAATTTTCTGGCTTGAAGCATGCAAATTCAAATGTAGACAAATTGCCAACTTATACTTGGCAACTGCAGTACTGGCACATAGCTGTCTGTTTTGAAAACTGTCTCCCACCTTAAAAGTAGCTAATAAGAAACAAAAGATGAGTTAAAGTAATGAATAGGAAACAGCTTTATCTAAAAAATAAAAAATTGTGATTTCAACAAAGTAGTCCAAATTGCCATTGGGTAGTAGAAAATTCTCTTATTGTGAGTTCAGAAATTATTAAAATACAAAGCAATATATCTTTGAAAGAAAAAAAGTTCTCTAAAAATGAATTTGCCAAAACATTACTCTACTCTAATTTTGTATATCTATATAAATTAGGGAATTCAATTCCCTAAAAAAAAGTTCTGCAGGGACCCTAGAATGAGTTTTGGAGAATGACATATCAGTCTTAATACTTATACAATATCCTAGTTTTAAGTGAAAGCTATAATTAAAAAATAGCCTATTGTCTATAACTGTAACTTATGTCAATGACTTTTCTATTATTTGTACTGATGCATAATTTAACTGGTAAGTATTTTACTTGCTAGAGCCTAGAAAGCTAATTGCTAAGTGTCACACTCATTGTCATTAACATTATATCATTGTCACATTCTTATAAGTTCTTTCTCGTTAATATTATGTCACTGTCACATTCTTATAAGTTCCTTCTTAGTTCTCACTTTGCATTTGCACTTAGATACTAGACACTAGACAGTTGGGAGCACAAAATTGCCCATAGACAAATTGCCTAACCTTCTCACCCACTCGCTTCTCTCTTAGCCTCATTTCTCTCTCATTTGAGCACTACTCAGCACTGAGTATAGGCAATTCTCCTATAGACTTGTGCTTATACTGCAGAGTGCTAATGCAAAGTTGTTAACTCATGGCTATATACGAGCTATTAAGGCAATGTTCAATTTACACATTTCCATCTATGCATCATTGTTGAAAATGAAGTACACACAGTTTTAACAATGTTGCTACATCAATTTCCATGTGTCCTTGTGTCCCTGGGGATGGATTCCCTATTATAAATGTTTTTCCTTTGTATTCCCTTAGATATTTATAGTTACAAGGGTATTTGTTCTATATAATAATTAACCTTTAAGTAAGCTCAAGTCTTAGAATTAATCTGAGTATTAGGCTAAATATTTAGCTGAGAACAATTCTCAGTATATATTTGAGCATTTTTTGCTTCTTACTGATAGTGTTTTTATGTAGGCCTGAGTGTTATTTTTATGTTACTAGTATATGTACTGCATGTATATTTCTTCCAGTCCTAGACATTCCCATGATTAGAGGGTCATGGCCTCTGGTATTCTATAGGTATTCTCCAAGATCTACTTCATTTCCTTCTGATTTTGGTATTCTACTTAGTAGTAATATATACAGTATATGTCCATCATCACTAATATCTCAGGTCCATCTTGGGCATCGCTGAATTGCTGCGTGTTGCTGTGCAATGACTGCAGCTCTGTGCACCGCAGCCTGGGCCGCCATGTGTCACAGGTGAAGTCGCTGACCCACCACAGGTGGCGGGACACGCAAATCAAGGTAAAGGGCTTGCTTATCCTTATGCCAGTATGTGTGCTGGCTGCTGCCACCCCTGTGTCCCTCCAATGCTTGCCCCCCCCCGGTGTCCCTCCAATGTACTGCACCCCGGTGTCCCTCCAATGCACTGCACCCGTGTCCCTCCAATGCACTGCACCCGTGTCCCTCCAATGCACTGCACCCGTGTCCCTCCAATGCACTGCACCCCTGTGTCCCTCCAATTCTTCTACCACCCGCTCAAGCTCCCATTGCGCTTAAAAACGCCATTGCATTTCTAGATGGTCAGGCAGGTTGTGGCTGGCGGGTCCAACAAGTTCTGGGAGTATTCAATCTTGGAGAAGCAGCGCGGCAAGGACAGCGTGCGGAAGCCCCGACCTGGCGATCCCGTGCAGTGAGTTGCTCTCTCTAAATTCCCATTTGAAAGCTGGAAATTCTAACGAAACCAGCGCCGATTCCGCAGCCCCACAAAGGCCGACTTCATCAAGCGCAAGTACGAGAAGCAGGCCTTCTGCAAGCGCTACTCCGCCAAGGAGGCCGCCACCGAGGCCTCCGACGCCAGCCAGCAGCTGCACGCCAGCGTCAGGACGCCCAACGTGGAGATCTCGTTCCGCCTGCTGGCCCGTGGCGCCGACCCGAACTACCTGCACCCGGAGAAGGGCAGCTCTGCGCTGCACGTGGCCGCCCAGGAGCGGCAGCCGCTGCAAGCGGAGCTGCTGCTGGTGTTCGGCGCCGACCCGGAGCTGCGAGACAGAGCCGGCCGCACCGCGCTGGATTTGGCCGAGGCGCCACCGCAGCTGCCCGAGCTGACGCTGCTGCTGGTGGAGGCCCGCTACGAACTGTCCGACCGTTTTGCCGACTTCCTCTGCGCCCGCGTACCCGACCATCGGACCGCCGACTCGCCCGGTGGCCACTTCCTGCTGCCTTCCAAGTCCGGCTCCACTGCGGACAGCGTTGGTGGCATCGACGGGGGCGACGCCCGGCTGCGACTGGCCGCCCTGCCGGCCTCTGCGTTCCAGGTTTGGGAGACGAGCTCTGTAAATGGAGGAGTCCCGCCCAGGTCCTCAGGCTGAGCAGCCAGCCTCCCAGATCCTCAGGCTGAGCAGCCAGCCTCCCAGATCCTCGGGCTGAGCAGCCAGACTTCCAGATCCTCAGGCTGAGCAGCCAGCCTCCCAGATTCTCAGGTTGAGCAGCCAGCCTCCCAGATCCTCAGGCTGAGCAGTCAGCCTCCCAGATCCTCAGTCAGCCGAACCTCCCCAACCGCCTCACCCCCAGGAGCTGCTCCGCGACGCCTACGACGAGCTGGACCGGCGCGACAGCAACCGCGTCTTGCGTGACCGCCTGGGCGCGGAGGCTGTCGCGGGCCTTGAGCTGCTGTTCCTGCCGCTCAACCCGCACTACTCGGCCACGCGCAACCAGGGCAGGCAGAAACTCGGCCGCCTCAGCGTTCGCGAGTTTGGCGTGCTGCTCGGCGACGCCCTGGAGGAGGCCGCCAGGCGGAGCGGTGTCGCGCCCAGCCTGTGTGCCCGGCCCTCTGCCGACCCTCCGAACTCCGCGCCACCGGCGCCGGCGCCAGCTCTCGAATCTTCGCCGTCTCGCGCGCTCGCTTCAGGTTCCGGCGCCGCCTCTGGTGGCATGTCCCGGAGCCTGGACAACGGCCTGTCCGAGGATCCGGTGTACGACATCGTGCCAGCTGATTCTGAGTACGCCAGCATCAACCCCAACAGGCAGAGACAAGTGAGCCGCTCAGGGGGAAGCTCAGGGGTGACACGTCCGAGTCTTGCGCCAAAGGTTCGATCCTGTGCGCGGCCGCATTCATTTGGGGCTCGAGCACGAAAATTCCCGCTGAAAACGATACCATGACAAGAGTCGCTAGAGTCATTGCAAGCAACTCACTGGTGACTCCAGCCACTCTGAGGCGACTTGTCTGTGACTTATTAACTACTCTAAACGCGTCTAATATGACGAAGAGGCGGCTGTTGCGTCACAAGCGCGTCACGTGAGTTGTAGAATCAGTCGTAAAAGAGTCGCGAAAGAGTCGTCCAAGAATCGTTGTGTTGACTCTGATTCACCAAGCGACGCAAATGCGCAATTCAAGCACAACTCAATGGCTCCAAAGCGACTCTGGCACGCGTCAAATACAACTCTGTGGCCCCAGAGTTGTTTCAGAGTCGCAGACAATAAAACGCCTCAAAGTGACTTCTAGGCAACTCTGATGACTATTTGACAACCTGTGCAGTGACATCTCGTCGTTTTAGAGTCGTCTAAAGTCATTTCGTTTCTGTTTTACCTGTGTTACCTGCAACAACTCTGAAGCGACTCTGGGCCTACGTACCGTTTTCATCGGGACTGGGCTGGGGCTTATCGTGCGATTACCGCAATGGACTGAGAGTGTTCTCTGCCCCCGTGCCTTTAACTGACTGCTCAAACACCCTTAATCCCGCACTTAGGCCGCCTCCTGCTCAGCGGATCCCGACCGTGAAGAGCCTGAGCAGCCGAATCCGGCCCCGCCGCCGCCTCCTCCGCCACCGCCGCAGTCGCAGCCAGCCGATGAGGCCGCTGCCGACCCTCTCAAGGCCGCTTTGGCCGCCCTGTACGGCGCGGCATCCCAGGCGGTGGCCGAGTCGGCCGCGGCGGCCACCTCCGAGTCCACCAAGAGCAGCCTCTGCCGCGTGTCCGACCTCAGCGAGTCGGCGGTCAGCGGGCCGCAGGCTGCCGAGCCAAGCGCAGAGGTGAATTTTTGCTTTCTCTACCACTACTATGAGTATTATCTGCTGGTTCAGCGTGTCAGTTGAAATGCGTTAAGGGACGAATAACTTCAGTGGCGCTTCCCTCCCCCAGGTCCCAGTGTCGCAGGAGGACGTTCTTCGGCTAAAAGCTTCTCACGACCGGCTGCTGGAGGAGAACAGAGCCCTGCGGCTGCAGGTTGAGATGCTGCAGAGACAGGTGAGGCGTTTCTTACTTGAGCAGCGCTTTTGTCTGTCACTTAGCATTGCCAGGTCTTTCCCAGTTTTGCACCGAAACCCCAATTCTATTCCCACTGCAGAACGCCGAACTGCTGGCCAAGGCGCGGGATGCCTCCTCACCTCCGCCCCCTGCGCCTCCCGCCTCATCGTCGCCTCAGCTGCCTCCACATACTGCTACATCTGCCTTAGCAACTGCCCCAGCCGCCGCCCCAGCTGCCACCCCATCTGCCGCCCCAGCAGCCGCCCGGCTGTCTTCATCGGCTGTGCCGGCACCAAACTGGCGAGCCCAGCAGCAGCAGCAGCGGCCGCACACCACCATCGGGCCGGACACTGCGGCACCGCCGGCCACCCGCTGGGAGCCGCCGCCGCCTCCACCGCCGCCGCCCCTCTACGAAAACGTTGGCGAGCCGTCGCTGTCGGCCCTGGAAGTCGGCGTTGCCAATGGCGACAGCAGCAACCCGGACCCGTCACCGCCGCCCCCGCCGCCGCCGCTGCCGGACGAGGCGGACTATGACCAGCCGCCACCCGAGTCCGACGAGGAGGCCGAGTGCGACCGCCTAGTGCGGGAGATCATCGGCTCCAGCCTGGCCAAGCGCGAGGCTGCCGCTACCGCCACTCCGCTGGTCGGCGCTCCGACTCGCAAGCCGCAGGCGCCGCCGCCGCTGCACCAGCGCTCGGCCTTGCCGGCATCGAAACCGTCCTCCTCGGCGCCGCCGCAGCAGCCCGTTATGGCGCCGCGCCCGGCTCCGGGACCGGCGCCAACTCAGGAGGAGGTGGTGGCGCTGACTGAGGCAGTGACGGGGCGCATCTACAAGCTGCTGGAGGCGGCCAGGCAGGGCAATCACGAGTGCTTTCCGGAGTGCGCGGCCGCCATTCGGAACTCAGTGCTGCACATGGCCACCGTCATTCCCAGGGTAGGCTGGTTGCCCCACTGCTGTGCTATGAAGCTTCGGGCCCCACCGTTTACACGTTATGTATGATCCTAGCTCCCAACCATAGGCACTAGACACCTCAGCTTTCCCCGCCCCAGCAACTAATTCCCCCTCATTAATACCTGTCCGAATCCCCCCAGCAACTAATTCCCCCTCATTAATACCTGTCCAAA
Source organism: Macrostomum lignano (assembly GCA_002269645.1). Lineage (NCBI taxonomy): Eukaryota > Metazoa > Platyhelminthes > Macrostomidae > Macrostomum > Macrostomum lignano. The sequence continues at coordinate 116,115 of NIVC01000858.1, read as the reverse complement.
TCCCCGCCCCAGAAACTAATTCCCACTCATTAATACCTGTCCGAATCCCCGCCCCAGCAACTAATTCCCCCTCATTAATACCTGTCCGAATCCCCGCCCCAGCAACTAATTCCCCCTCATTAATACCTGTCCGAATCCCCGCCCCAGCAACTAATTCCCCCTCATTAATACCTGTCCGAATCCCCGCCCCAGCAACTAATTCCCCTTCATTAATACCTGTCCGAATCCCCGCCCCAGCAACTAATTCCCCCTCATTAATACCTGTCCGAATCCCCGCCCCAGCAACTAATTTCACCTCATTAATACCTGTCCGAATCCCCGCCCCAGCAACTAATTCCCCTTCATTAATACCTGTCCGAATCCCCGCCCCAGCAACTAATTCCCCCTCATTAATACCTGTCCGAATCCCCGCCCCAGCAACTAATTTCACCTCATTAATACCTGTCCGAATCCCCGCCCCAGCAACTAATTCCCCTTCATTAATACCTGTCCGAATCCCCGCCCCAGCAACTAATTCCCCCTCATTAATACCTGTCCGAATCCCCGCCCCAGCAACTAATTCCCCCTCATTAATACCTGTCCGAATCCCCGCCCCAGCAACTAATTCCCCCTCATTAATACCTGTCCGAATCCCCGCCCCAGCAACTAATTCCCCCTCATTAATACCTGTCCGAATCCCCGCCCCAGCAACTAATTCCCCTTCATTAATACCTGTCCGAATCCCCGCCCCAGCAACTAATTCCCCCTCATTAATACCTGTCCGAATCCCCGCCCCAGCAACTAATTCCCCCTCATTAATACCTGTCCGAATCCCCGCCCCAGCAACTAATTCCCCCTCATTAATACCTGTCCGAATCCCCGCCCCAGCAACTAATTCCCCCTCATTAATACCTGTCTGAATCCTCGCCCCAGCAACTAATTCCCCCTCATTAATACCTGTCCGAATCCCCGCCCCAGCAACTAATTCCCCCTCATTAATACCTGTCTGAATCCTCGCCCCAGCAACTAATTCCCCCTCATTAATACCTGTCCGAATCCCCGCCCCAGCAACTAATTCCCCCTCATTAATACCTGTCTGAATCCTCGCCCCAGCAACTAATTCCCCCTCATTAATACCTGTCCGAATCGCCGCCCCTCAGACTCGGCAGGACCAGGCCAAGGCGGTGGACGCGCTGCTGTCGGCGGCGGACACGCTGGACCACGAGTGCCGGGCACGGGCCGCCCCGGCCGACCTGAGCCGCCGCACCCAGCGGGTGATCCAGTGCTGCTTTGACATCGCCAAGGCGGCCAAGGCGCTGGTGTCGCTGTTCCAGTAGGGCTGCCCTGACTCAATAGGCATTGAATTCTCAGTGTAAATACTTGCCGCCTGCAGGCTGCTCAACTGCCAGTTTCTCTGCTAATTCCCAGAATTTCTCATCACCTGGATCTCCTTGTCGCTTATTGTGCAGTATTCCTCATGCACTTCCTGTGGCCCCGATCAGGATGTCCGGGAATCGGGACTAATTGTACCTTGGTTCCTCTATATTAGCCCTTGTATATATAATACAATACTGTTATATGCCATATATAGTGAATACTGATGCTATCCGAGCCTTACTGCCTGTTTTAACGGTATAGCGTCACTTTGTTTATTGACCGTCGCTTTTTATTATTCCAAATGTTTATTGCCCTTTTAATTGGACCATCGTTTCTGCGACCGCACTGCTTTATCTTGCTGGCGAGTCCGTGCTAAAGGGGCCAATCTTACCTTTTTGAGCAGCTGCCCCTCCCAGATCCTCAGGCTGAGCAGCCAGCCTCCCAGATCCTCAGGCTGAGCAGCCAGCCTCCCAGATCTTCAGGCTGAGCAGCCAGCCTCCCAGATCCTCAGCCTGAGCAGCCAGCCTCCCAGATCCTCAGGCTGAGCAGCCAGCCTCCCAGATCCTGAGGCAGAGCAGCCAGCCTCCCAGATCCTCAGCCTGAGCAGCCAGCCTCCCAGATCCTCAGGCTGAGCAGACCCCTGAATTGCGCAGCCTCCTCTCCTAGCATAGGCTCTGTTTCTGCACTCACTGTGGACCATCAGCTCACTGACTTGTCAGCAGCAGCTCAAGTATTCCCGCTTGCCGTGCTAACCTGGCCTATCGGTGTCTGCAGTCTTCTGTTGAGGACTTCGCCGCTTCCCCAATCCAGTTTGTTTTAACCTTTGCCGCTGCCAGCCGGTGCTCTGAAGCCCTCCGCTCTGCTTGGCGACCACGTTTAACTTTTTATAAAAACCTTTTTAATTATTGTTTTTTTACTGAATGTCAGTTTTAATACACAGGACACTGCTTCCTATCTGCTGGCTTGAAGTTTTTCACCCAGATTTGGTGTTTGAGTTTTATTTGACTAGCGTACGTCATAATCGCTAGGTTATACTTTAAGTAGTAGGTATGAGTGCTAGGTACCGGCACTTGTAGTGCTGCATAGTGTAAAAAGCTGCAATGTTTGCTTAATACTTCAGTCCTGGAGCAGCGGCTTTGGGTCTTGGACTGACCGTCAACGGGGAGGCGGCGGTGGCAGGGGCGGCCAGCCGCGGCAGCGGGGAGGCCGGGGTCGCGGCGCCTGTGCCGGTCGTGGCGACGGCAGCCCGGACGGCGGCATCGGCTCGCAGGTGTTCTACAATTCGCGCAGGGGCCGCGGTCGTGGCGGACGAGGCAACGGCAACGGCGGCAGCGGCGGAAATTTGGAACAGCAGCCGCGGCGCGGGTTTCCGGTTTTCTCGAATTTCTCGCTACCGTCGCCGCCGCCAGCTCGACCGCCGGAGCCACCGCCAGCCAGCGGTGATGGCGGCGCAGGCGCTGCGGTCGATCCCGGCCGAGGCGGCGGTCGCCGAGCCCGACGACGTCGTCGCCGCGGACGAGGCGGTCGTGGCGGAGGCGGTGGCGACGGCGGTGCACGCGCTGGAAGCGGCGGCGGCAGCGGTGGTCCGGGCTTCCATCTGGCCTGGGACTCGCTGTCGCTGGACTCGCTGGACACGGTGGACTCGATGGACATGTCGGACTGGGGCGCCGGGGACATGCTGCGCATGCGCATGATCCTCAACGACCTCGACATCAGCGACTTGGAGTCATTGGAGGACGACGACGGCCTGGCCAGCGCGGACCAGGACGTGGTGGTGCACGATTTTCGAGTTCACGAGGGGATGCACATTGTGCACATTCAGCAGGGCCTCGGGCTGGTCGTGCTGGACAGCGACGAAAACACCGAGGAGGCGGCCCGCGCCGAGCCCGAGGACGCTCGCGTCTACGCCGGCTGGGAGCGCGACGGCGGCGAGGAGGCCGCGGGCTTCAGCCTGCCGCGCGGCTCTCGCGACACCCGCAAGCCGGCGCCGGAATCGCCCGATGCCGCTGCTGCGGCAGCTGAGCCGATCGCCTCTTGCGCCGCGGACGGCAGCCACCAGCCGCTGAACCTGCCGAGCTGTCCGGTTTGCCTGGACTCCCTGGACGCCTTCCCGGCCAGCGGCAAGCACCTTATGGCCACCTTCTGCGGCCACCTGTTCTGCTCCAGCTGCATCGGCAAGGTGGAGCAGCGGGCCCGGGGCCGGCCCAGCTTCCCCTGCCCCGTGTGCCAGACCCGCCTGCGGCCCGGCCTCAGCCACCACTCCATCTTCTGGGGCTGAGCACACAGACTTGGCTCTGATCTGTTCAATGTTTCCCTCAGCTTAATATTTTGCTTGGCTGCTTTACAAAACCGTCAGTTGCATTTTCTGTGCGAGATTTTCAAGCATGTCGCTCAGTTTTGCTTTTTTCCACATTCTTCAAGTCAGGTGGCTCAGCAGGTTTATCAATAACTCATCATCCTTAGGCTTTATTTCCCAGCTTTTGCAAATTTCTACACCGGTGCTTCTGCTCCTGTTTTTACTGCCTCCTGATTTTGCAGCTCTCAAACTTCAACTCAGTTTTTCAAGCCTGTTCTCACTTGTTTTGCCAACTCAAATATCACTACTAACAGCAGCCTGTTTCGCTAGCTTCAACTAATACAATAATCAATTATTATTCAGGCGACGCGCAACTCCGCGCGCCAACTCTTGCCGCGGCTGACATTTTTGTTATTAATTCATTTGGCGACTTTGTTTGACTTGTTTTCTTTTGCTACATGCTCTGCGTGCAGCAGCCACTCACTCCGGGATGATGCTTTCCACAAGCTCTGCGTGCAGCAGCCACTCACTCCTCCGGGAAGATGCTTTTCCCAAGCTCTGCGTGCAGCAGCCACTCACTCCTCCGGGAAGATGCTTTTGCCAAGCTCTGCGTGCAGCAGCCACTCACTCCTCCGGGAAGATGCTTTTGCCAAGCTCTGCGTGCAGCAGCCACTCACTCCGGGAAGATGCTTTCCACAAGCTCTGCGTGCAGCAGCCACTCACTCCTCCGGGAAGATGCTTTTGCCAAGCTCTGCGTGCAGCAGCCACTCACTCCTCCGGGAAGATGCTTTTCCCAAGCTCTGCGTGCAGCAGCCACTCACTCCTCCGGGAAGATGCTTTTGCCAAGCTCTGCGTGCAGCAGCCACTCACTCCTCCGGGAAGATGCTTTTGCCAAGCTCTGCGTGCAGCAGCCACTCACTCCGGGAAGATGCTTTCCACAAGCTCTGCGTGCAGCAGCCACTCACTCCTCCGGGAAGATGCTTTTGCCAAGCTCTGCGTGCAGCAGCCACTCACTCCTCCGGGAAGATGCTTTTCCTAAGCTCTGCGTGCAGCAGCCACTCACTCCTCCGGGAAGATGCTTTCCACAAACTCTGCGTGCAGCAGCCACTCACTCCTCCGGGAAGATGCTTTTGCCAAGCTCTGCGTGCAGCAGCCACTCACTCCTCCGGGAAGATGCTTTCCACAAGCTCTGCGTGCAGCAGCCACTCACTCCTCCGGGATGATGCTTTTCACAAGCTCCTGTGGTTAATTAATGCACGTAATTATGGATTCAATTCATGAGATTCAGCTGCAATGCTTGTGTTGCAGCCAAATTTGGCGTTTATTGATTCACAGACTCCAGCAGCAGCAGCCGCTATGCAAAAATAATTGGCTCTTAGTTAAAGCATTTGAGAAAAAATTCAGCTGATGGATGGCAAAGAAATTCTCAAAACAGTTGAGAGCTGGTATGTCAGGAGAAATGTCTGAGGAATCCGGTCGTTAATAACGCGTTTTCAAGCAAACCACCTGCCATAGGCGATCACTTCGCATAGGGTTAGAATATCGGAGAAGTGCTGGTCCACTTGTACGGTCTGTCCCACCCGGTTGCAGTCGAAGTACTTCACTGAGAAGCTGCTGGGCTCGAATTAGGACGCGAACACGGCGCCGTCCAGGCTGATGGTGAAGTTGTTGAGCCTGTATGCCGCAGAAGACTGCAGACGGTTGTACAAAACCACGTGATCGATGTAGGCCCGCTGAGGCAGGCTGGCCCGCCACCAGTTGTGAGCGCTGGTATTGGTGTGAGTGCAGGAGCCATCGTAAAAGACCCTGTTGGTGTTTCTGTCCATTGCCCGGCCGCACGACGCATTGTGAGTCACGTCTTTCTGCTCGCAGCTGGAGAATGTCAGCCACTCGTTGCCTGCAGGTTTGGGAAACTCAATTATCATCAGTTACCCTTTTCTTTCATGGCTACATGTAGGCCATAGTAGAGAAACGTTACTTAACCGGCCCACTAAGCTAAACTAGAGGCTAAGTTTTCTACGAGAAACACAAAGTGGCACTTTATAACGCAACAGATGTGTACGCACATATTTTTATTCCACTTGGATCTTATCCTCTAACTGATCAGTTAAGTACGTGTACTTTGGGGTTCCGCCATTCGGGTTCGGGGTTCCCGAAACAGTGGCCATCCCGAACACCCCTATTCCGGGCACACTAACAAGCTGGGATTCGCGGTGACATTAAATGACCTTTAGCCTTTTGAATGACCCGTTCGAAACCTTGAGTCCAAAATATATTTAATCAAGACTTGTTGAATAGGATAAAGACGTTGAGACTATTGGTTTAATCTACATCCAATAGATTATCCTACAAAACCTACCAAACCACTCCAAGTACATGTACATGTAGACGTATTTTCAGTAACTAGCTGATCGATCATAACGCTGAAGGCTATCTACATGTAGCTATGCATTGTGGCGGGGAAGTGTGCGTTGGGCAAACGTATTCTCGTGGGCGAATTTTGGCGGACAAACCATGTCCCACCGGCCAACGGCCTTATGGAACTTGCCCAATAAGCCTCACCTTGATCCTTCTCGTACAGGCCGTCCGGGCAGTCGGCGCCCTGCCCGATCCAGCTCTCGTAGAACAGCATTGAATCGATGAGCTCGCAGTCGCGGCTCCTTCCCACCAGCATGGCGGCGCACCAGTCAGTGCGGGTGCAGCGGAGGGCGCACGCCAGCAGGCTGCCGACCGCGCCGCTGAAGTTCACGGCCGCGCTGGCCAAGGCGGACGGAGCGCAGGAGTCCGGGCGCAGGAAGCTCTGGCTGCCGATTGCCAGGCCGGTGGCGAATGCGAAAACAGCAGCTGCTGCCAGAAGCAGCGGCAGCGGGCGCGGAGTCTTCAACTCAGCCATTGCCTTCTGCTCCGAGTGTTTCTGACTTGAGTCTGAGCGTTTCTGCTCCGCTTTTTGTCCTACTTTACGCCTAGTGGCACGCGGCAGCCCAGCAGCTTTGATTGGCCGTTAGCAGCTATGATTTCATTTCTGACGTGACTACTGTTTTTGAAGTAGTGCGCGAAGCATTTTTAGTCTGATATTTAAATTTTTCATTTCTTTAGTGCTTAGATTGCTGAGATATCCTGTGATGCATTGCATCATGCCATGCTGCATATCGCTAGTAAGCACTGCATGCAATTCACTCCGAAGGGATTGGAAAAAAACAGACAGGAAATTTGAGTCTCCGGTCGCGGCCTCCGCAACCTGCCTGCAAAACTCGAACGAATTTACTTCAAAGTAATTCCAGCGAGTCAACGCAGTCCCTGCAGTAAAGTATTACAGTGCACAGCGGACCGGAGACTATTTATATGCGAGCGGGCTTGGTTGATGAGCGGCGGTGGTGGGGATAAAAGTCTGCGAGATGCGATAAAAGAGGACGGGCACCGCCTAACCCAATTAGCTGCTGGACCCGCTTTGAAAGAAAAACTGCAAGGCCCTGGCTGCTCTGTTGGGGCGCAAAGCGAAGCTTTTTCTCTCTGAGGATAAAACTGGGGGGTGGACGGACGCGAAAGCAATTTAGATAAGGCAGCAGTGGGAGACTAATCTTGCTCGGTGGAGGCAGTTGAGTCGCACGAGTGAAATCGGGAGCCGCCGGTCCTGGCGGACTGATTCAGCTAGCAGGAGTACCTACCTCCGCAGTGCAGCTCCGCCCGCCTCAATAACCAAATTGATTCGGGAAGTGAGCCCCGAATAAAGTTCGGACTGTCCGGGTCATGACTGGCCGCGCTGAGTCATTGGGCGAATCGGAGGTCCTGCCCTGGATTCCAGTCTTGAACTGCCGCCCTTTGTTGCAAGCAGACTTCGTATTGGCGATTCTTTTGCTGTTAAACCATCTGAGGCTGGTTCCGCATCAGCATCTGAATCTCTGCGCACTCTGGCTATGCTGCTGTCTGCTTTGTTCTTTTTTTGCTCTTTAATCTATGGCTAAATCCTCACAGCTTGCATTAGTATTGAATCAATTAAGGTATTTATCAATACTCAGCAAAAGCAGTAATATTTTGATTAATTTTTTTAAAAATGAGCTGCAATGTCACCACAGGAGTCCAGATTTGATGCTTTTCAAAAATCGTATTGCTAATTTCGTAGGTTCCTCAGTAAATGATTGATTGCTTTTGCTCTGTCAACCCGATTAAGCTGAAACTTTAGCACTGAACTCATTAGATATAAGCCCAGGTTTGTGTAAACTTTTATAAAAATCGATTGAACAGATGCAGAGATAGGAGGGGTGTCTAAGAACTTTTTGGACGCACTAAGGTACATTCATTCCAAATGGAGCAAGTCTGTGTTTCCTCCGAGAGTACTTCGGCTTTGATTGTACATGATTTGTCCAAATCAGGAAGACAACAGGAAGACTCATCTGGGGGCAATCAATCTCACGAGACTCATCTGGGGGCAATCAATCTTGTAGAAGACTCATCTGGGGGGGGGGGGTATAGAAGACTTATCTTGGGGGCAAAATAGGACTCATCTCTCCTATGAGGGGGGGCAGTCGAATGATCAGGAACAGGCAACAGCCGAGTCGCAGCCAGCGAGAAGACAAGTAGGGCTACACATCTACACATCTAAGTAATCAAGCAATCTTAACTTTGAACGGTCCTAAAGACTACCCAGTTATTAAAGTCAGTCACGAGACCTGGAAATGCAAGCTCGATCGCTGAAGCTGATAGAAGCGAAGGACCGTTGGCCAAATTCAGTTCATGACCTGCCCCTAATAAGCATCAGCCTCAGCCAAGCTGAATGCCCAGCGGATAACTGAATACCTCTTGCAGCCACTTGAGCCAGAAAACCCCTCCTCCCTCCCTAACCGTTCGGCGAGCCGCAGCAATTTCCTGGCAGCTGGGTGCCCAGCCAAACATTTTGCAAGTCCGCTGGGAACCCAGAATGCCGCCAGCACGTGTCCGACAGCTGATCAGCGCGGCGCAAACACAGACTGACCGGAGACCCTCGGATTGCTCTTAGCAGCTCTAGCAGGCAGCTGGTGCCCGCCTCCTTTTGCAGTCCCGTTGTTGGCATTCGCTGCGATTGGATTTCCCAAAATACACCAACTGTACTCGAGCTGCGAGTTGCGCAATCGCTCAGGTGGAGGGCAGCCAAGTCTCGCAGGGGATAAGGCAGCCGCGTCTCGCAGGGGATAAGGCAGCCGAGTCTCGCAGGGGATAAGGCCGCCGAGTCTCGCAGGGGATAAGGCAGCCGAGTCTCGCAGGGGATAAGGCAGCCGAGTCTCGCAGGGGATAAGGCAGCCGCGTCTCGCAGGGGATAAGGCAGCCGAGTCTCGCAGGGGATAAGGCAGCCGAGTCTCGCAGGGGATAAGGCAGCCGAGTCTCGCAGGGGATAAGGCAGCCGAGTCTCGCAGGGGATAAGGCAGCCGAGTCTCGCAGGGGATAAGGCAGCCGAGTCTCGCAGGGGATAAGGCAGCCGAGTCTCGCAGGGGATAAGGCAGCTGAGTCTCGCAGGGGGTAAGGCAGCCGAGTCTCGCAGGGGATAAGGCAGCCGAGTCTCGCAGGGGATAAGGCAGCCGAGTCTCGCAGGGGATAAGGCAGCCGAGTCTCGCAGGGGATAAGGCAGCCGAGTCTCGCAGGGGATAAGGCAGCCGAGTCTCGCAGGGGTAAGGCAGCTGAGTCTCGCAAGGGATAAGGCAGCCGAGTCTCGCAGGGGATAAGGCAGCCGAGTCTCGCAGGGGATAAGGCAGCCGAGTCTCGCAGGGGATAAGGCAGCCGAGTCTCGCAGGGGATAAGGCAGCCGAGTCTCGCAGGGGTAAGGCAGCTGAGTCTCGCAGGGGGTAAGGCAGCCGAGTCTCGCATGGGATAAGGCAGCCGAGTCTCGCAGGGGATAAGGTTCTCCCTCTACGGCAAACCTGTTGCCATGGAGAAACAAACTAGATGTCTGGGCGTCACCCTCGACCACAGGTTGAGCTGGACCCCGCACATCCAAACCAAAGCCCGCAAAGCTCTCGCGACTCTCGCGCAGATCCGCAGAGCTTTCGGTGCTATTTGGGGCCTCACCCCCCGCCGCCTCTGGTGGATTTACACTGCCATTGTTAGACCGGCCATCTCCTTCGCCGGCTTCATTTGGAACAGTGCCCTAGAGGTGAAAGGGGTTCTTGAGGTTTTAAATAGGGTGCAAGGCCGCGCTTGTCGAGCTATCATGAGCGCGGCTCCCTCAACGCCCTTCGCTGGCATGAACTCCTTCTTGGACATTCCCCCCCTCGACCTCTTTGTTAGAGGGGAGGCTATGAAAACCACCCGTCGTCTGCTTGACGCGGGTGTCCAAATCCAGAAGCAGTTTGCCTTCAGAAAGCGGAACCTCCGGCCGCACGGCGACCTCAGCCTGCGAGACCTGGAAGCAGCGAGAGGCCTGCTGACCCTCTCGGACGGAATCCCGTCCACGCTCTGCCCCCCGCTCAAATTCAAAACCAGCATTCCACCACGCCATGAAGCGAGAGACAACTGGAAACCCCATGAAATCCACTGCTTCACTGACGGGTCCCAAATCAACTCCGCCTCTGGATACGGCTACTGCATCGTGTCTGGAGGGAGAACTGTGGCGACCTTCTCCCAACACACCGGCACCTGCTCCACCGTCTTCCAGAACGAAGTTCTCGCCATCAGCTCCTGCGCCATGGAGCTGTACAATCAGCGCGTCTGGGGGAAGGAAATTACCCTCCACTCGGACAGTCAAGCGGCGATTCACGCCCTTGAGCGCACCACCACCTGCTCGCGTACAGTCCTCGACTGCATCGGGCAGCTCAACCGCTTAGGCGCCTCCAACAAGGTGTCCCTAAGGTGGATCCCCGGGCATTCGGGCCACCCCGGCAACGAGCTGGCCGATCGCCTGGCTAAGGTTGGCTCGACCGGTTCTTTTACTGGTCCCCTGCCCGTGGCCCCCACCCCCATCGCTGTTGTCACCACTCGGATCAACCAGTGGGTGGCTTCTAAGCACAGGGAGAGGTGGGCTAACGCCCCCGACTGCCGGCAATCCCGCGCGGCTGTCCCCTGTCCCTCCCCCGCCCTTCGCAGGGCCCTGCTTGGACTCAACCGCAGGGACATCAGGGCGGTTACCATGGCCCTCTCGGGTCATGGCTGCTTTGCCAGGCATCGTTACCTCCAGGAGAAAATCCGCAGTGAGGAATGCCCTTTCTGCCTCTCCGGTGTCGAGAATGCGGAGCACTTCATCTGTGAATGCCCCGCCTTTACTCAGGACAGGCTCACCTACCTCGGCCCAAACCCGGACCTCTCCGACGTTTTCAGGCCCGAGAATCTCTGCCAGCTCGTCCGCTACCTAAGGGCTACCGGGCGAGCGACAATCCACCTCCTGGACTCTCCGGAGGGGGACCGCGCTGCGGACGCCGGCGCCACCGGAACTCCCTGCGCGACACCGCAGCACTAGCTGCCCGTGGTCGCCAGGGGTTAGCGAAATGGGCGGCAACGCCTCCTCGCTGTTTCCGGACGCACGGAGCCCCCTGCAGCTAAGTCAAGTAAGTCAAGGCAGCCGAGTCTCGCAGGGGATAAGGCAGCCGAGTCTCGCAGGGGATAAGGCAGCCGAGTCTCGCAGGGGATAAGGCAGCCGAGTCTCGCAGGAGATAAGGCAGCCGAGTCTCGCAGGGGATAAGGCAGCCGAGGCTCGCAGGGGATAAGGCAGCCGAGTCTCGCAGGGGATAAGGCAGCCGAGTCTCGCAGGGGATAAGGCAGCCGAGTCTCGCAGGGGATAAGGCAGCCGAGTCTCGCAGGGGATAAGGCAGCCGAGTCTCGCAGGGGATAAGGCAGCCGAGTCTCGCAGGGGATAAGGCAGCCGAGTCTCGCAGGGGATAAGGCAGCCGAGTCTCGCAGGGGTAAGGCAGCTGAGTCTCGCAAGGGATAAGGCAGCCGAGTCTCGCAGGGGATAAGGCAGCCGAGTCTCGCAGGGGATAAGGCAGCCGAGTCTCGCAGGGGATAAGGCAGCCGAGTCTCGCAGGGGATAAGGCAGCCGAGTCTCGCAGGGGTAAGGCAGCTGAGTCTCGCAGGGGGTAAGGCAGCCGAGTCTCGCAGGGGATAAGGCAGCCGAGTCTCGCAGGGATAAGGCAGCCGAGTCTCGCAGGGGATAAGGCAGCCGAGTCTCGCAGGGGATAAGGCAGCCGAGTCTCGCAGGGATAAGGCAGCCGAGTCTCGCAGGGGATAAGGCAGCCGAGGCTCGCAGGGGATAAGGCAGCCGAGTCTCGCAGGGGGTAAGGCAGCCGAGTCTCGCAGGGGGTAAGGCAGCCAAGCCTCGCTGGGAGGCTCATATGAGGCCAATCAATCTCAAAGGAGACTCATCTGGGGGTCAATCAATCTCATAGGAGACTCATGTGGGGGTCAATCAATCTCATAGGAGACTCATGTGGGGGTCAATCAATCTCATAGGAGACTTATGTGGGGGTCAATCAATCTCATAGGAGACTCATCTGGGGGTCAATCAATCTCATAGGAGACTCATCTGAGGCTGCCAGCTGAAAAACAGCAAGCAGGTAGGAAACGCCGCAGAAGGACGAGCTTACTTGGCACCAAGCATTGTGCGCCAGTGCATTTCAAGGGCACAGGAATGACTGCACGCAGCAGATCAGAGACAAGATGAACTGGGCTGGCAGCATTGGCACGGAAGCAGTGCGAACTCTGCCCCTGACTGTCCCACGCCCTGCCGCACACCCAGTAACAGACAGTGGGAGTCAACGAAGCCAGTAGAAGGTTTCAAGGTCGGGCAGAAATCTAGCAAGGCAGCCAGAAGGCCAGAATGGCGGGCATAAGAAGCTCTCATGATTTCTGTATTTATAAATATCCGAATAGAGCAAAGCGGCGTACAAAAACAGCGGCTGGCTCTGACTAGGGCTGTTCGATTAAAAACACTGCAGATTTGCAGCCAATATTGCACAGACAGGCGGGGCAAAGCAAAATTAATAATCGGCAATATTGCTAATTATAAAAATACTAGATAAGAAAGTGGTGGCTGGGAATGGGAGAGAAGGAGGCTGGAAGCCAAACTGATGAAGGATCTCTGGGGGAGAGGAGAAGTGCACGGGAGTACCGCCGGACAGATGATGATGATGAAGTGAAGATAATAGATGGTCAGGGAGGCTGGGACACAAGCCTATGGCTCACAGAGACGGCAGCTGTTGGGGAGGGGGGATCGAAGCCGCAGATATGTGCAAAGAAACTCGGCAGCGGCAGCAGAATCCAGGCTAATGACAGCCCGCGCATTCAGTACGGGAGAACTGATAGACAATAAATAGGCAGTTCTATGAAGCTTAATGCAAATTAATCCGTTAGTTAATTACAATGACCCGCGCCGTAGCCGCTGTTGCCATGGAGACCGGAGGGGAGGCCTAGACGGCCGGCCACTCAGTCCGATGCGAAAGTAGATCGGAGGCTGGGCCGACCCGCTGATGTCGCGAGCCCGCTGGTGAGCAAGTGGAAGAAGTTCTGCGATCAGCTGCTACATCAGCAGACAGCAGCCGCGGCCTTTGCGGCCGCCACTGCCGCCCAGCTCGACTTTCTCGGCCTGCTCCGGCCGATTCAGCGCCATCGCAACCTCGCCTTCGGTGGCCGCCAAGCCGTCGCCGCCTCCGGGCGCCGGCGTGGTCACCAGGCGCACCGTGTCCTCCAGCGCCCGCGGCGAGGCCACCTGGCTCTCCTTGCCGTTGCTGGCTGGCGCCGCGTCCCCCGCCGCTGCTGCTGGAGAAGCCGGGTCGCTCTGCGCCACGAATCCGGCCGCCTCCTGGGCGAGCTGGCCGCCCGGCCGGAACGGGTTCTCCCTGTCGCCGTCCTCCTCTTCAACTCGGGTCAGCCTGGTTGCCGTCATGCCAGATGCGGCCGAGCCCGCTGAAAGGCGGCGTCGGCGGAGCTGCTGAAGCTGCTGGCGCTGCAGGCACTCCGGCTTCATCATAGCTGCTTAGCCCATCCCAGCCGGGCTCAGCTTCCACTGCATCAATCAGCCCCAGTACCTAGACAGAAATCCCTGTCCTCGGCCTCTCCCAAGCCTGACATGCGGCCTCCCCAGGGATCTCATGGTGAGGATTGGCTGATAACAAATGGGCCAATGGATTATTCCTCAAGCTCAACTGACTCAGCTACTGGGGGTGGAATTCTATTCTATTGCCACCTAATCTATTCTAACTGGCTGATCCTTAACCATGTCTGCATGCACCAAACTCAAATCAACAACAATAACAAATAATGAGCTAAATACAAAAAAAATAATAAATAGATCTTTTTTTGGTAAATACTTGACTAAAAAAGTGCAATTTTTATTACCCTACAATGCCTACATAGACTAAGCCTGAAACATTACCCAAGCTTGTTTAATGCAATATTTTATCACAATTATGCTTGAGAATTTTTAGATTATTAACTTAATTACATTATAAAATAAGAACAATTTTTGACATTTAATAAAATTAAATTAATATTTATTTTATAAATACTTCTATATACATTAAAATGATTGTTTCTTATTGACTACTATTTTAATTTTAATTATATTTTGTTTAGTTACAGGCATATTTATACATATTTTCCTATATACTAAATGAATAAATAAAACTTTATCATTTTTTTTGATTTTTTTCTTTTTTTTCTTTTCATTCTTCATCATTATATACTATTATTAAGCAACTGATTTTGAAATGTCTGCTTTTGCTTTAATTCTTTTAATGAATTGCATAAATAATCATATATTTGTATCTGATTGTATGCTCACCTTATCCCTAATCATATACACTACTTTATTGTTTGCCTTTTGCTGAAAAAACTAAATATTCATATTGCTATCCAATAATTTTCAAAATACAAACTTCTCTTTAGTTGCATTTATATATTCATTATAAGTTGCAGCTGACTTCATTTCTATTGGTTCTTTTTTAATATAAATACTTTGGATAATAGATCATATATACATTGTAGATACAAGATAGAAACAAGTAATAATTTAAAATTACTAAGATACATACCAACAAACCATTTTAATATATGGAATGTATCATATAAATTGGCATGTCTTATCCCTTAGTGCCTATTAGAATATGTTAAAAAACTTTTAGATATATTACAAAGGCTACAAAAATGGCCCAAAAATATAGCATAGAAATGTTTCCTTGATGTACTGCTTCCACAACTTCTAGAATTTGCCTTGTCTTCAAGGCTGGTCTTTTTGCTAGCATTGCGGAATATCTACATGTGTTTAGAGTCTTATATTGATAGTCATGAGGCAGCTTTCTTAAAACAATAAATGTACTAAGAGGTAGAACTATAATCTAGTACACTGCACTTGCTGATTAAGTTGCTAATGACAGCCTTCATAGTTGTTATTTATATATGGCACACCTATAGGCACTGATCTCATTGATAGTCCACATTGAACTTGATCTCTAGATGGCCTAATGATTAATTGGATATAAGTGGAGATGAAATTATATATGTATATTGTATATTGTATTGTATATGTAAATAATTTGGATTATTTATTGTTTTGATCAATATGTACTTATGTATATATATACATGGTATGATTAAAAATATAATGTATTTGACAAAAAAACAGATCCATTATTTAGTACATACATTAAAATAAACATATTTTGTGCAACAATGGCTAATAATATTCAGTGATAGAGGATTTCTAATAGCTAGGTATTGCAAATTTCTTTGCTGGGTAAGAGTGGCAATGCCATAAGCTTACAACAAATGCTAGGTTCTTTCATTGTTATTGTACAATTCTTGAAAGCCTTGTGACTGAATTTTTTACCAAATTGATTATGTAAAGTGAAATATGTAGCCATGGACAATTGTAGGCCTATCTAAAATAATAGCCTTGATGGCTTGCTATCGGGATCATAATCTCATTAGGATCATTGTCTATATGAAAATGCGCTAGCAGCTTATCTATATATGGATATTCTATCTATTTGTCTACATGTGGATATTCTGCTTGATTGTCTATATCTAGATGCTTTGCTTACTTATTTGCATATGGATGCAAAACTTCAGCTGCTTGCCCAGCAGCTTTAACTTAGTAGCTACATAGCCTATATATAGAGGAAGTATATTCAAAGCTTTGACTTAAAACTAACAATACTATATCCTACTAATATTACTACCACATTTTTAATGCTATCATAGACTACAAAAGTCACACAAAAGTCCTTGCCTCTGTTGGACAGGTTTGTAGTATACAAGGTGGAGATCTATAGTATTAATGTTTTGTTTAAATATTCTATTTTGCCAAATTTGCATCATTACATATATGTATGTATGATTATATTTATATGTGATCAAGCTTATCATTGTTATAAAGTATTTTTGTTAAGTGACAAGGATCCAAAAATAAGTGTAAATTTGCTCTTTAATAATTGTAACTCAGTAATTTTTGCAGATCAATTCAATAGCACATATATATTACAAAGTACACAGAGAAGTTAAGCCTCAAATTTAGCTTGAGTGGTATTTAGAACAAACTCTTGCTTAAATGCTTTATAGATTATATTCAATTCAAATGCAATAGTTGAATTAATTAAATTTGTGTACCAGGTCCAATTGCTTTGCATTTGGTCTACTAGTTAGGTCTAATATAATAGTTTGAAAGTCAATAATAGGCCCTAGTATAATAAAATATAAAAATTATATTGGAAATTTTAATTATTTGCAGCATAGAAAGTTATTAAGCAGTAGCTGCATCTTTATTTTGTTAAATTGATATATTTAGATATTTATAAAAATGGCCTAACATTGTTGCTGAAGTGATAGTAGCCTTCTAATAGAAACCTTGTAATAATCATGTAAATGATTGTGAACTTGTATTTGCTACAATTGTACAAAGTGCCAGTCTGATAATTTGCATGTTTCAAACCATGCACAGATCCAGAAAATGTTAAATGGGGAGCGCAGATTAATAAAGTATCTTTGCTTTTGAGTGTTTATTTT
This sequence comes from Macrostomum lignano, assembly GCA_002269645.1. NCBI lineage: Eukaryota > Metazoa > Platyhelminthes > Macrostomidae > Macrostomum > Macrostomum lignano. The sequence continues at coordinate 99,506 of NIVC01000858.1, read as the reverse complement.
TAGAAAACATAAAACGCCTATAAAAACAAAATAGGGCCTATCTAGAGGCTCAACTCTCAGGGGCGCGCCCTATGCGCCTAAATACGCTACTTTTTTAAAGAAGTAGAAACTTGACAGTTTCTGCACAAAAGCTAATACTGGATGTGCAATTTAGGGAAATGCATCGACATGCCATATTTACTTGAAGGAAACTTGGGGTAATTTTAATAATTTATGGCGGCGGTTTAGTCGATCTGTATCCGTATCTTTTTTAAAACCTTTCCAGGTTTTTAGAAAGCTGTCAAAAAACAAAAAATACTGTTAAAAAAGCTTACTAAACTGAAATGGTTTTAGCATATGATTTTATTTGATTATTACAGCAAACTTATGCTAAGATTTAGAGATCCTATGTTAAAATCAATAAGTATCATTGTAGATCTATTCGATTTTATGCGACGATAACAAAAATTTTTTTATAACCTATTATAATATAAAGGATAATATAAAGGATGTATAATATTAAAAATATAAAGGATTGAGTCTCTGCAACAGACTTAAATATTTTTTTCTGTGTCCAAAATAAAATGTGTAGCTTATAGGTAAAGTCTATATATAAATATAATATCTGGATGTACAAGTGCGAGTATTAACAAGCTATCTTCTCCTTCTGACCTTCTCCTCAATAGCTCAATTCAATTCAATTTTAATTGTACAATTTCATTTCAACCAATAGGGATTTTAAAGGATATGCTATGTATGGTGTTGTATCATTCATCACTTTCATATTTTTCAGAATTCTTTACAGTTAAGTCATTTATTTTTAGTAAAAGAATCAAACAAAATTCTTTAAATATATCAAAGCCAAATGAGTTTATCTATTTTATCTTTGTTTAATTTTACATTCTCTTGGCTTTTAAGTCCATTTTTTGAAATTTTATACTTTATAAGTAGTTTTAATAGAAATTAAATCAATTGTAAGATAAGTCTTTCAAAATTCATATTTAAAAAGGTGGTCTTGCTTTTTAAGTCTAGTAATACAGATTTTTTACTGCAGACACAAGCCCTTATGGCAAAATTGTATTGCAAAACTAACAAAACATTGTACACAAAAACTTTTCTAACTTTTTTAATTCTGGACCAAATTTTAAAAGCAAAGTGTCCTTTTACTCATACATTCAAGCTCTATCATATTTTATCAAAAGATATATGTCACGTTATTTGCTGCTGGCCGTGACCCTTAAAAGGGCCGTTTTAGTCCCAAAATAAGTTGGAGTCAACTCAGGCGCAGTGGATGGTGTAGCGGAGCACTTGGCAATAAGGGCAGGAAACTGCCGTAGTCGTTTTTATTATCAATATAAATAGTAAGTTGGTTGTTACTGGCAAATAACAAACTATGGTTTCCTGGGCACTGGCGGCTGCAACAATGGTTTCTTTCAAGATAAATTGGATGAGTGTTCAAGCGACAGACGAGTGATGTAATGGCGACGTGACGTGAGCAGTGGCTATGAGCACAGTGAAGGCAGTGAAACGTAGTGGCAAGTTTGGCGTCGGTCGTGGCATGAAACAGTCAAGTAAGTGTGTGAGCAGGCTGGCCCAGACAGAGGGGCCGTGGCGAGAAATAGGGAGGCTCGAGGCAGCCAGACAAGAACGCAAAACACACACAAGGCCAAGGACAGACAGAGAGGAGAGAGAGAGAAGCGAAAGCGTGAGGGGTGCCCGCCGCCAGGCGGGGGGTTTAATAAAAGAGCGCAGAGGGGGGGGGTAGCGCAAGCACGAGTGATTTCATTGGCTGGCGAGAGAACTTAAAATTATCAATCGTGCCAATTTTATACGGTCGCGAGAGAGGATAGCAAAATATACAGTGAATTAGAAATTGCCACAAAATCGTTGGGCACTACTACAAGTAAACGTCGCAATAAACGAATGGAAAAGTTTAGTTGAAACGGTGAAACTGAAGGGTTGAATGACTATGGAGAACAGCAGTCCAACGGCCCTTTTCGGGACCACCTTAAACTGACAACGTCACAATATACTTTTTGAACTTTCAAAGTCTCACTAGAGTTCCTACCTTAGAATTTGTTTCTTTTATAAGGCTTAGCAACTTGTTATAGTTAAAGTTAGCATTCTTCATGTGTCTAATCCTCTAACAAAATGAGTTGCTTCATATAAGTTCTTATTTTTAAGATATTACAAAACAAATAGATATTTTAAATTGTTCATAAAAACCTACAAAACAAGATTTCTTAGCATTTGATAGAATTCTTATATACTTATATTATTCCTTTGTTGTTAAGAAAAATTCTAGAAAGGAACTTTTTTCTTTTGGAAAAAAGATTATTTCTTTGTTGATTATGCATTGATTAATTATTTATGTCTAAAATTCCTTGACATTAAGCCACAAAGTGAGTGCCAGACCAGCTGCCCCCATGGCTAAGAGACCCAATGCGGGTGCATCTCTGTTTGACAAGCTCAAGCCAACACAGTTCCCACCTGTCAAGTCACTGTCAGCGGCTTACATGAGTCCCCCTGCTGGCAAGTATTGTATTTTGTCTTTACATTTTGTATTCAATAACTGCATAGGATTTCGTTGTAGATATAAACCCTTTGATCTCACCGCCCACCAGATGTAAAGCGGACACCATCCACAGAATCGATGGATAGTGGCCAGTCTGCAAGTGAGCAGCAGCAGCAGCAGCAGGGCAGAAAAGATGCTGGCAAGCGCAAGATGACAGTGACGGACCTGGCCACGCTGGTGCGCCAAAAGTCCGCCACCATTGACGAGCTGCGGCGGGCGCTGGACAAGCAAAAAGCGGGTGAGGCACCGCGCTTCCAGTAATGCTGCATGACGCTGAACATGGCTTTTTTGCTTTGAAATAGCTCAGAGAACCGCCCCGAATATCTCAGAGAACCTACCGAATATCTCAGAGAACCGTCCCCGAATATCTCAGAGAACCGTCCCCGAATAGCTCAGAGAAACGTTCCCCGAATAGCTCAGAGAACCGTCCCCGAATATCTCAGAGAACCGTCCCCGAATAGCTCAGAGAACCGCCCCCGAATATCTCAGAGAACCGCCCCCGAATATCTCAGAGAACCGTCCCCGAATATCTCAGAGAACCGCCCCCGAATAGCTCAGAGAAACGTTCCCCGAATAGCTTAGAGAACCGTCCCCGAATATCTCAGAGAACCTACCGAATATCTCAGAGAAACGTTCCCCGAATAGCTCAGAGAACCGTCCCCGAATAGCTCAGAGAACCGTCCCCGAATAGCTCAGAGAACCGTCCCCGAATAGCTCAGAGAAACGTTCCCCGAATAGCTCAGAGAACCGCCCCCGAATAGCTCAGAGAACCGTCCCCGAATAGCTCAGAGAACCGCCCCCGAATATCTCAGAGAACCGCCCCCGAATATCTCAGAGAACCTACCGAATATCTCAGAGAACCGTCCCCGAATATCTCAGAGAACCGTCCCCGAATAGCTCAGAGAACCGTCCCCGAATAGCTCAGAGAACCGTCCCCGAATATCTCAGAGAACTGTCCCCGAATATCTCAGAGAACCGCCCCGAATAGCTCAGAGAAACGTTCCCCGAATATCTCAGAGAACCGTCCCCGAATATCTCAGAGAACCGCCCCCGAATATCTCAGAGAACCGCCCCCGAATATCTCAGAAAACCGTCCCCGAATATCTCAGAGAACCTACCGAATAGCTCAGAGAACCGTCCCCGAATATCTCAGAGAACCGTCCCCGAATATCTCAGAGAACCGCCCCCGAATATCTCAGAGAACCTACCGAATATCTCAGAGAACCGTCCCCGAATAGCTCAGAGAAACGTTCCCCGAATAGCTCAGAGAACCGTCCCCGAATATCTCCGAGAACCGTCCCCGAATAGCTCAGAGAACCGCCCCCGAATATCTCAGAGAACCGCCCCCGAATATCTCAGAGAACCTACCGAATATCTCAGAGAACCATCCCCGAATATCTCAGAGAACTGTCCCCGAATAGCTCAGAGAACCGTCCCCGAATATCTCAGAGAACCGTCCCCGAATAGCTCTGAGAAACGTTCCCCGAATAGCTCAGAGAACCGCCCCGAATATCTCAGAGAACCGCCCCCGAATATCTCAGAGAACCTACCGAATATCTCAGAGAACCATCCCCGAATATCTCAGAGAAACGTTCCCCGAATATCTCAGAGAACCGTCCCCGAATAGCTCAGAGAACCGTCCCCGAATAGCTCAGGGAAACTTTCCGCGAATAGCTGGGAGAGCTGGCCCCGAAAAGCCTAAAAATGGAGCCCGCACCAAGTCGCCCTCACCCTTCCCACTTCATCAGAGTACGAAGGCGTCATCAGCAGCCTGCGGGAGTCATTCCAGTCCGCCAAGGAGGTCATTCAGACGCAACAGCAGAACGCCACCCAGGCTATACTTGAGGTAAGCCGCAGTTGCCAGGACCTCCCCGCCTTCTGCCAATCAGTCCCAGATTGCCCAGTTCATATCCAGCATTTTCAGAGCTTGCCGCCCGTCCAGCCCGAGGTCGCTCATTGCCGAGCCCGCAATCGCCAATCCAATTAATTTTTGAACCCCGCAGAGTTCCGAACAGAGTAGCCGGCCAGCCGGTCAGGTATTAACTATCGTGTCAGCCATACCTGTTTGCCAGCGCCCGGCATGCACTTTTGTGTTGCCCTTACCGGCGCAGTTTCCATTTTTTTATAAATTATTTGTTTAGCGTAGCTATCTGTTGTACCCATCAGTTTTTTTGAGTTCGAGTTCTGTGCATGAGCAGCCGAATATGATTAAGCACCTGGGAGTGAACCCTAGCTGCTTATGCAGCCTATCCTATGCACGTGTTTAACCACAACTTCATTCATTTTAGCAGAATTAGTGCTTCATTTTTAGTCGCTCGAAGCGCTAGGCGTTAAATTTCATGATGCATAATCCTAATCACTGAAGTAGAACTTGGTGGACCCTAAAGCCTGATTTGAGCGGACCCTGAAGTAGGATTGAGCGGACCCTGAAGTAGGATTGAGCGGACCCTGAAGTAGGATTGAGCGGACCCTGAAGTAGGATTGAGTGGACCCTGAAGTAGGATTGAGCGGACCCTGAAGTAGGATTGAGCGGACCCTGAAGTAGGATTGAGCGGACCCTGAAGTAGGATTGAGTGGACCCTGAAGTAGGATTGAGCGGACCCTGAAGTAGGATTGAGCGGACCCTGAAGTAGGATTGAGCGGACCCTGAAGTAGGATTGAGTGGACCCTGAAGTAGGATTGAGCGGACCCTGAAGTAGGATTGAGCGGACCCTGAAGTAGGATTGAGTGGACCCTGAAGTAGGATTGAGTGGACCCTGAAGTAGGATTGAGCGGACCCTGAAGTAGGATTGAGCGGACCCTGAAGTAGGATTGAACGGACCCTGAAGTAGGATTGAACGGACCCTGAAGTAGGATTGAGTGGACCCTGAAGTAGGATTGAGTGGACCCTGAAGTAGGATTGAGTGGACCCTGAAGTAGGATTGAGTGGACCCTGAAGTAGGATTGAGCGGACCCTGAAGTAGGATTGAGTGGACCCTGAAGTAGGATTGAGTGGACCCTGAAGTAGGATTGAACGGACCCTGAAGTAGGATTGAGCGGACCCTAAAGTAGGATTGAGCGGACCCTGAAGTAGGATTGAACGGACCCTGAAGTAGGATTGAGTGGACCCTGAAGTAGGATTGAGTGGACCCTGAAGTAGGATTGAGCGGACCCTGAAGTAGGATTGAGTGGACCCTGAAGTAGGATTAATCGGACCCTGAAGCGGTCCCAGAAGCCCAACTCATTGGTTACTTGCAGTGGACAAACTAATCAGTTTAGAGCAGTCAGACTGCTTATTTTCGTTTCGATACATCAAGCCCAGCCCGCTTGCACCTCGGTGGCTTCAGCGCCATTATTTTATATTTTAATTACTGCCGATAATTGTTAGCGTATTAGTCTTAGAAATTCCCATAATAACTTCTGCGTTCGCAGCTGTGCTCCGCAATATTTTACTTCAGTATTTATTTATATACGCACTCCATTATTACCTTATATTGAATTAGTCCGATTGCACTCGAAGATCCGCCAGCCCTGAGCAGTACTCGCGGGGTGTCTGATTGTTGTTTAATTTCTCAAATGCTAGATTTTAATACCAATAAATATTAATGTTGTTGCTTGCAGCATCTTTATTTTCAGTTAAGCATTTCATCGCGCGCGTAATAGCGGCTTCCCAGGCGATGGGAAACACATTGATTATCCCGCGGACCGCCGGTGGATTTCCCCTAATCCTTGGAGTTAGGGGAGCGGTTTATAAAAATTTCCTTGTGTCCCCGCCGGATCCTACCTACAGGCAGCAATGGGATAACAGTGTCCCCGCCAGATCCCACCTGCAGGCAGCAATGGGATAACAGTGTCCCCGCCAGATCCCACCTGCAGGCAGCAATGGGATAACAGTGTCCCCGCCAGATCCCACCTGCAGGCAGCAATGGGATAACAGTGTCCCCGCCAGATCCCACCTGCAGGCAGCAATGGGATAACAGTGTCCCCGCCAGATCCCACCTGCAGGCAGCAATGGGATAACAGTGTCCCCGCCAGATCCCGCCTGCAGGCAGCAATGGGATAACAGTGTCCCCGCCAGATCCCGCCTGCAGGCAGCAATGGGATAACAGTGTCCCCGCCAGATCCCACCTACAGGCAGCAATGGGATAACAGTGTCCCCGCCAGATCCCCCTGCAGGCAGCAATGGGATCAAACAGTGTCCCCCTATCCCCACAGGAGAAGCAGCAGCTGACGCAGGAGCTGAGCCGGCTGCAGGCGGAGACCAGCGAGTTCCGCCAGCAGGCGCAGCAGAAGGAGGAAGAGTCGGATGAGATCCGGGACCTGGCCAGGCAGGAGCTGGCCAAGGTGAAGCACATGCTGTTGAACGCGGAGACGCAGCTGGCGGAAGCCCACAGGCAGCTGGACGCCACCAAGTGCGAGGCGGACGCAGCAAAGCGGGACGCAGAACGGGCGAGGCGGGAGAGCGACCTGCGGCAGCAGCGCATCGACCGGCTGCAGGAGGAGCGCAGCAAGGAGCTGGAGGAGCGGCGCAGCCTGCAGGCCACCATCAAGTCCCTGCTGGGCGAGAAGGACGACCTGGAGAAGCGGCTGGACGAGCAGACGGGACAGCTGAATAAGACACAGGTAGGGCTGGGGCTGGGCCGCTTGCAGTGTCTTATAGACTGCGGTTGTCTCAGACTGAGGGTTGTGTCTCACTGACGGGACGCTGTTGTCTCTGACTGGAGGTTGTGTCTCTGACTGGAGGTTGTGTCTCAGACTGGAGGTTGTCTCTGACTGGAGGTTGTGTCTCTGACTGGAGGTTGTGTCTGACTGCAGGTTGTCTCTGACTGCAGGTTGTGTCTCAGACTGGAGGTTGTGTCTCTGACTGGAGGTTGTGTCTCAGACTGGAGGTTGTGTCTCAGACTGGAGGTTGTGTCTCAGACTGGAGGTTGTGTCTCTGACTGAAGGTTGTGTCTGACTGCAGGTTTTCTCTGACTGCAGGTTGTCTCACTAACTGGAGGTTGTCTCACTAACTGGAGGTTGTGTCTCACAGACTGGAGGCTGTGTCTCACAGACTGGAGGCTGTGTCTCACAGACTGGAGGCTGTGTCTCACAGACTGGAGGCTGTGTCTCACAGACTGGAGGTTGTGTCTCACTAACTGAAGGTTGTCTGATAAATACTCGTAGTCTAGACGTGTTGTCTCTGCATGTGTGACACATGCCAAAATAAGACTGGGCAAAACGTGCTCTCGCTATGCTACTGCTAGTAGCCGGGTTAAGCAACTCTGCATGATATTTCTGTCTTACTGGCGCAGGCACTTCTGGCAAACGTGGAGCGGTCCGGGGCGGAGCTGCACACGAAGAACCAGTGCCTGCAGAAGGAGTCCGAGCAGCTGCAGGCCCGCCTGCTGCGGCTGCAGGCCGAGGCCGACGAGCGTCAGGCAGCAGCCGCCGAGCGAATCCGTCTGCTTGAGCAGCGGGTGCAGAGCCTGGACTCGGACGGCGGCGGGCAGGTGAGGAGTGGGACTTCTGCAGTATTAGAGACTGGTTGCTTACCAACAAACCCCATGCTATCCGTTGCCATCTGGGTTGCTAAGCAACGAATCTGATGCCGTCTATTAGAATCTGGTTGCTAAGCATGCAATTCATAAGTTGTCTATTGACACCGGGTTGCTTAGCAAGAAGCTTGGAGTGAAAAAGTCACAAGCACTAATTTTTGGTTCATTTATTCAACCACAGGACGAACGGCTTCGGTCGGTCACGGCAGAACGGGACCACCTGGACGGCCGGCTGTCCGAAGCGCTGGCACAGCTGTCCGAGGCCAAGTGCGAGGCCGGCGAGCGCGCCCGCGGCCTGGAGGCGCAGGTTGCCAAGTTGGGTGCCCGCCTGGCCGAGGAGCGGCAGGAGCTGCAGGAGTCGCTCCGCCAGCAGCAGCGGGAGGCGACCGGTCTGGCCGAGTCGCTTTCGGCCGCCGAGACAAAGGCGGCGGAGGCGGCCAGCCGGGTGGCCGGGCTGGAGGAGTTGCTGGAGCAGCGGGAGCACGAGCTGCAGCGCCTGACTGGCCAGCTGGAGAATGCCCAGGCCGATTTGGAGGCCGAACGGCACAGCTTCCAGGCCGAGCTTCAGGCCGCCTCTCGGCAGCTGCAGGACGAGCGGCTGGCGCACCGGCAGGCTCTGGTGAGCTGCTGATTGCAGTCTCAGCTGGTTGCTACGCGGGTGCAGTGTGGGTCTTAGCTGGTTGCTATGCGGGTGCAGTGTGGGTCTCAGCTGGTTGCTACGCGGGTGCAGTGTGGGTCTCAGCTGGTTGCTATGCGGGTGCAGTGTGCGTCTCAGCTGGTTGCTATGCGGGTGCAGTGTGGGTCTCAGCTGGTTGCTACGCGGGTGCAGTGTGGATCACAGCTGGTTGCTATGCGGGTGCAGTGTGGGTCACAGCTGGTTGCTATGCGGGTGCAGTGTGGGTCTCAGCTAGTTTATAAATAAAATGCATTCAACAATCGCGATTAATGTCTATCTTAACTTTGCTACTTGTGCTAGTAGTCAATTCGAGTATGCGCTGTTTTTTTCAGTCGGCAGTGCAGGCTAAGCTGGACTCGTCGGTGCACCAGCTGCAGGAGCGGGCGGACCTCATCGCCAAGCTGGAGCGGCAGGGACAGGCGCTGACTGTGAGTCAAATTTTCAGGCTGGGGAACCTGTGAGCTCGCATCTTGTGTGCAACCTTCTGGTAAATGAGACACCTGATTATTGAGCTCTTGCGCCATCAGTGTCGGTATATTGACTAGCTGGGAAATTCCATCCCCAAACCACGAAGCCGCTGCCTTTTGATGCGTCTTTGATCCGCTTTGCCCCCCAAATTCGATATCGAGCTCGGATTTCGTCAGGCTTTTTCTGCTTCACCGTCTGTGCTGCTGAGGAGGCTCTTGCTGGTGCTCTCGGAGTTGGTCATGGGATTCCGATGTTGAATGTGCGAAGTTTAATAAGTGCACGCAATTTGGCTTGCATTGCAAAACAGAGACTGAAAATCTGAGTCACTGACAGTGTGGTTCTGAATCTGAGGGTGAGATTTTGAATCTAAGGGTGAGATTTTAAACCTGAGGGTGAGATTTTTAATCTGAGGGCTGAGATTCTGAATTTGAGGGGTGAGACTTTGAATCTGAGGATAAGCTTATGAATCTGAGGGGTGAGATTCAGAATCTGAGGGGTGAGATTCAGAATCTGAGGGGTGAGATTCTGAATCTGAGGGGTCAGATTTTAAACCTGAGGGTGAGATTTTTAATCTGAGGGGTTAGATTCAGAATCTGAGGGTAAGCTTATGAATCTGAGGGGTGAGATTCAGAATCTGAGGGGTGAGATTCTGAGTCTGAGGGGTGAGACTTTGAATCTGAGGGGTGAGATTCTGAGTCTGAGGGGTGAGACTTTGAATCTGAGGGGTGAGATTCAGAATCTGAGGGGTGAGATTCTGAGTCTGAGGGGTGAGACTTTGAATCTGAGGGTAAGCTTATGAATCTGAGGGGTGAGATTCAGAATCTGAGGGGTGAGATTCTGAATCTGAGGGGTGAGACTTGAATCTGAGGGTAAGCTTATGAATCTGAGGGGTGAGATTCTGAGTCTGAGGGGTCAGATTCTGCAGTTAAAGGAAAAATTTGAAATCTGAGAGTAAGACTCGAAATCGAAGGGTGAGATTTCAGATTAAAGAAGTGAAATTTCCAAGTCTAAGGGGGAGATTTTGGAGCCATCCTACAAAGTTTTTCATCCTACAGCGCCCTCCTATCCGCCCCTAGGAGGAGGTCCAGACGCTGAACTCGGACATCGACCGACTGCGGTCCGACCGCTTCAACCAGGACCTGCGCGTCACGGAGCTGGCCTCGCTGAAGGACAGCAGCGCCGCCGAGCTGCGGGATCTGCAGCGGAAACTGCAGGCGGCCAAGCGGGAGGCCGGAGCGGCGCAGGCGGAGGCGGAGAAGCTGCAGTCCGGTGAGGGGCGGCTGCTGCTGGATGCCGGTTTTGCGGAAACAGCTGGGGATGAGGGATAGTGGAATTGGCATTTTAATTATGAATTTGAGTAATTAAATTAGAGTGAGTTTTATTAGTCTAAATTAATCAGGTAGGATGGGTGAGTCTGAGGCCAGGTAAACTTGTCAACGAAATTGATTTGCTCCGATTTATTCCCCTTGGCGTCTGCATATCCGATTCAAATTTAAGACGGAAAGGACTTACACAAACCTGTGGTGGTTCTACAGAATCTGTAGGAGAGGAGAGTCTGGCAGTCAAGGAAAGGGAGGAGAGTCCGGCAGTCAAGGAAAGGGAGGAGAGTCCGGCAGTCAAGGAAAGGGAGGAGAGTCTGGCAGTCAAGGAAAGGGAGGAGAGTCCAGCAGTCAAGGAAAGGGAGGAGAGTCCGGCAGTCAAGGAAAGGGAGGAGAGTCCGGCAGTCAAGGAAAGGGGGGAGAGTCCGGCAGTCAAGGAAAGGGAGGGGAGTCTGGCAGTCAAGGAAAGGGGGGAGTCCGGCGGTCAGGGGAAAGGGAGGGGAGTCCAGCAGTCAAGGAAAGGGAGGGGAGTCTGGCAGTCAAGGAAAGGGGGGAGTCCGGCGGTCAGGGGAAAGGGAGGGGAGTCCAGCAGTCAAGGAAAGGGGGGAGAGTCCGGCAGTCAAGGAAAGGGAGGAGAGTCCAGCAGTCAAGGAAAGGGAGGAGAGTCCGGCAGTCAAGGAAAGGGAGGAGAGTCCGGCAGTCAAGGAAAAGGAGGAGAGTCCGGCAGTCAAGGAAAGGGAGGGGAGTCTGGCAGTCAAGGAAAGGGGGGAGTCCGGCGGTCAGGGAAAAGGGGGAGTCCAGCAGTCAGGGGAAGGAGAGTCCGGCAGTAGGTAACGGAAAGAGCCCGAAGCTTCCTGTCTGAGAATCAGCGAACCCGAACCTCCGGCCCGCAGAGAAGCTGTCGCTGGAGCAACGACTGTCAGCTGCCGAGTCAGAGGCGCGGGCAGCTACGGCAGCGCACCAGTCGGAGGCGGAGTCGCTGCGGGCGGAGCTCGCCTCGCTGGAGAGCCAGGCGGAGACGGCGGCGCTGACCAACAGCGAGCTGGCGGAGCGGGTGACGGAGCTGGAGCGGGAGCGCGAGACGGTGGTGGTGAGCCTGGAGACGGAGAGCGTCCGCGCCCTGCGCCAGGAGGTGCAGAGCCTCGGCGACCAGCTGGCTGAGCGGAACAAAACCGTCCGGGTGCTGCAGCAGCGGCTGCTGGACATGAAGAAGACGCTGCAGCGGGAGCTCCGCCTGCAGCAGCAGCCGTGCCCGCGCCTCCCCAACGAACCGGCCGCATCGGATCCCGCCGCTGCCGCTACCGCCGCTGCCGCCACAGACGAAGATTCAACGAACGGCGGCGGCGCAGGCGGGCTTGAATCGGCGGAGGGTGAACTGGTGAACCTGCTGTACCTGAAGCACGTGCTGCTGAAGTTCCTGCTGACCCGCGAGGACGAGGCGCAGCACCTGGTGCGGGCGCTGTCCGCCCTGCTGCACTGCTCGCCAGAGGAGGAGAAAATGCTGCGCAAGGCCCTGCGCCACCGCACCGCCTGGTTTGTGTCCAAGCCGCGCCTGTCAGACCTTGTGCCGCCGAACCTGTGACCCCCTTTTTGACCCCCTGACCCCCATGACCTTCAAGTATTACTAGTCTAATACGAAATTGCTGCTCCCATTGTTAAAGCCAAAGGGGCCGATGCTCCATTTCACCGGGCGAGTTGGAGCCCTCGTCAGTACTTTGATATGTAATCTGCAATGCGTTTTCTCTCAGTGACAGTCAGCCATTGTGTGCCCTTGTTTCACTGCTCCCGCTGTACAGACCATTGTTTCCTCCCGCTCTGGCCTGGGGCTTCCCTCCCTCTCCAATTGCTATTTGACAAAGATTGCCCCAATGCTCTGTGCAGAGTTTCTCCTATTTTAATGCTTTTGAATTGAAGGTTTATGGCTTATTTTATTACTACTGGGATATTGGTTTAGCTGCCTCGTTCCCTGTAATTCCACTGCGCATCGATTTGCTCCACTGCCAGCCAGCCCGAGCTGCCCGACTGCAGAGGCCGGGCCTGTCTGACCGCCACTGCCGTCTTTCACTGCATGCGAATTGCTGATTGTTGCAACATACACGCCGATTGAGGGCGCTCAGGCGCAGGCTGTCCGCACATTCCACCGGCTCTGCATCCGCCGAGCTTCCTGCTGTCTTCTCAACTTCTTTCCAACATCCGTCACTCCTCCATTTCCTCAGTTTGCTTCACTTTATTTTGCCGAAATCCTTTAAAAAGGAGAATGAATTATTTCAATTGATCGAATATCTGAGTTTGGCCTTGTTTCTTTCTCGTTGCGTTTCTTTGAAATGCAGATTTTGCCGATGGATGGGTTTAGTTTGAATCTAGTTTGCGAATAGCGGCTGTTTCACGCTGACAGCACTCAATTGTGGACACCACTCATCCAGCCAACTCATTCGTCGCCTCCTCCCGTGCCGCGCTCCATTAACTCCACGTTGTAAAGTGGAAGGGCAAAATCGCTTCCTAGCAGAGTACATGTGCTCCGTCGGTTTTTACTGTATGTTAAATGTATTCGTACTTATGAGCAAGTCGTAGTTCCAGTATGAAGAGCGGTTTAATGTTTCACTTTCAATAGCACAGCTGCTGTATGGATAAGCTCCAAGCTGATCTTCGCTTGACTTTGATGTCACCGACTTGTTGCCCATCAGCATTGTGGTATCGTTGGACTATTCTCTTTGTCGCTACAGACAGATTGGGCAGCTCTCTAATGGCGAACTAAGAAAAGAGCTAAAAGCCCCAAGAGCTGCAGAGGCTAAGTGGGCAGTCCTATCCAGGGTCGGCTGTCTTCATTTTTGCCCTGGCAGTGGCTGGCAAAGAACTTCTTCAGTACAACTACTAGTGCACCTTGACAACAACTTGCATTGTAAATAGACCGGCTGAGAGCAGGAGTTTCTGAGTCCCGCTGCCTTTCTGGCGGCCCAATCGCAGAGGGCCGGGCATTCAATTGGTCCCTACAGTAGTCAAACTCATTCAATTTACATGCCAGCCATGGCTAAAGCTGGGAAGCTGCTGTCTGATAGCTGAGGAGTGTTTGCAGAAGAGCACTCCATCTTCGTCAGTAATCAGGTGGGGCGCCCCGGCCGGTTCACCAAATGCTGACTCAGCGAAGGCAGCAGCGCTCGGGCGCGATCTCCATTCACACTGAGAGTCGCCTGCAGCGCCTGCTGCGCCGGTTCACCTCGGCGCCGTCTCAGCTGCTGACGGAGGTTCGCCGACGTAGCCACGCAACTGACGATACTACCGTGACAGCGGCCACTGCAGGCGTCACAGACGCCTCGCCGGAGATGCTGCTGCTGTCCGGACGGCGGCCCCGAGTGGTCAGTCTGGCCTGCCTGTTGGCCAAAACCGGCTTCGACAGGCAGGAGCTGCGGCTCATCTATCGTCGGTTCAAGTCGCTGTGCCCGTTTGGTGAGCCGATTGTAGCTTTTGTAGCTTTTGTAGACTTTGTAGCTGCCCTCAATGCCTTTTTCCAGTTGGCAGACCTCGGAGGGTTCCTGCTGTGCTATTAAACACTAATTGATTCCATAAGAAGCGAGTTATATAAAATAGTAATTCTACCCTCATATATAATTGAGAACGTCTAGCTCTTAAGGAGCCAAGAGAGTTACACCCTGTGTTTTATTAGATAATTTGCACTAGTGTTTGTTTCACGCCGGACGAATAACATCCGATCCGACTACTTTACTTCCCAGAAAATTCAATTACCTCAATCAAATTTCCTATTCTCAAATCTTCGCTTCCACTAAATCTTATAAAGGATGCAATTTTACAAGCCCTAAATAGTCTAAACATTTTGAACTTGAGGAGTGTAAAATTAAGGTTATTTAAGCACACCAGCTCTGGACCAAGTAGCGTACGTGAACCGTTCGGCCACATACTCTAAACTCTACTCTAAACAGACCCCATTTCCTATTTCCGCCGGCGCGGCCTACTTAATTGCTATTGGCTGCATGGAGTGGGGTGGGTAGGTGCAGACGGGGCGAGGGGTTACGAGCGTATCGACTTCTCTGTCGTGGCTTCAAAACCCTGTCCAAATTTTCTATCCCTGCTGACGCCGCCCACTTTATTGCTATTGGCTCTTGGCTGCATGGCATGGGGTGTCGACGGTTAGGCTTATCGATTTTCTCCGCCGTGACTTCAAACCCTACCCGAATTTTCTATCCCTGCTGGCGCAGCTTTTTTATTGCTATGAGCTGGCGTGGGTGGGTGGGTGAAAGTCATCGATTTTTCAGCCAGTCCCTGCCTCTGTTACTTATCCTTTCATGAATGATGGCAATTTTAAATAAATTATTTGTTTAATTCATTAAACTGCCATTATTTTTAAAATGGCAGATTGACGCAATTAACAATCGCAAAAGATAAATATTTTAGTCAATTTGTAAATTAGATTGCGTTTGAATAGAAGTGCCTGGGAGACATCAAACTAGTGGGGAATGTTAAATTTCCGGCTGCACCTCCCGCGCCTGCATGATGATGAGCTCCGACTGGTCGCTCCGGGAGCTGCGATAGAATTATTACTAGTACCTGGCTAAGCTGAATAATACCTAATATTTTTGATAAAAGCGCTGACTGCCACACGCACACCGACTATCGCGATAAGCTTATCTCTTTGCATTCACTGCAGGCAGCCCCTAAATGACTCACAAGCCAAAATTTACGGCCAGCATTTCTGAGCTCGCATCATAAATGACTCTCTTCACTTCCGGCTCTAATGGGACTGAAAATGCGTCGCCTTCATTTGTATCAGATACGACTGTCTGTACCAGATATACCAGAATATGTAGCAGATTATGCCAAAACCTGTACCAGATATGTTAAAACAGTATTAGATGTGCCTAGATCTGTCAGGGGTCCCTATAGTGTCAGAAAATCAGGCGCCCTGATGTCCTGCAAGAAGTTCGCGGGAAAAGTGTGTCAGAACTGTCCGATGGGAGCCAGACACACAGGCGGCTGAAAGTTAACAGACAGGCATGGCGCTGTGAGTCAAAGCACGTGGAAGAATTTCGGGGGAGAGTCGGACTCACCGCCTCTACCCCCCTAGAGTGGCGGGATTCTCGGCTCATTGATAATTAACGAGTCCAGATGCATGCAGCAACTCCTGCGCTGCTGCCCGGACGCGGGGTGCCGGACACCGGAGCAGCTGGCTGGACTCTCACAGCCGGCCGGACGGCCGTGGGCGGAGCCGCCCGAGCCTCCTCGTGCCAAGCCGTGCGGGGCCGCAAATGAAGCCAATTTTTACAACTGCGCAGGGCTGTGAAGAACTGCGGGAAAGCAGAGAGCAGGGCGAGGTGAAAGGAGCGAATCGCAGTCAGGAGGCCGATCCTGCTTGGCAAGATTGAGATTTAACTAATCCGGCCCGAGCTCGAATTCCAGACTCGAACTCCGGCGGCTGGTCCGAGCCGAACTAATCTCTTAATACGCGTGAGGTTAAGGTTAGAGCAGCTCCGTCCACCTCGCCAGGCTGTGGCGGGTCAGCGGTGATGCTGGGATGCAGGGATGCTGGGATGCTAGGATTAGCCCTCAGCCCCTTGCTCACCAGATCGCCAGCCCGAGAGCCACGCCGCCGATTCACTTGGCCGCGGCAAAATCCCTTTGGCCAGCTGAAAATGTACTTTAGCGAACAGGAGCTGAGGGCCGGGAGGGCGCACCGGGCAGCCGTTAATTGTTGGCTAATCAAATTCCTCACCGAGTCCGCATGTCTTCCTGTCTGTTTGTCCCTAAGTCCATCCTGACCGCTTCCCTGCGGCCATTTGCCGCAGTCACTGGCTTGGAACTGCTTGGCTGCGGTGCTCCAGCAGCAATCCTTTGTCCATCTCACTCAATCATTGAATTTGGCCTGAATCTTGTCTGGCACCTGCGTGTGCGAGCTCAGGGGTCAGCGGAATGAGCACAACTCCCTAACCAACTCAATTCCGATCTCCCTCAAGCTCTGTTCCAAATACCTGCTCCCTTCATGCCCCCAGGCGCCCCGGGACACAGCGGCTCCGTCATCTGCAATTAAATTTCCCAACTCCCAGCTCCTTTCAATGAGATCATGGGCCGCTGCCCCAGTCTGGGCTATCGCATTGTTTCCTCTCGCCCTCACCTGCCACTGTTTACCTGCTATTCCAGCCGCAGTCACCGCGACCGGAACTCCAGCCCGAGTCTGAGCCGCGGGGAGGAAGAGGGTCAAAGGGGGAGAGGGGATGAAAGTGCGATGGCGCCGGCGGCTGCCTAATTGGAGCCCGCGGGAATTCCTTCATCTGCTGCGCATACTGATTGCGGAGGCGGGCGGGGGGATGCCGGGGAATCAAAGCCGCCCTCCTCAGAGACCGATGAGTTCAGCGAGCAGCCGGCAGGGCTGGAAATGGATGGATAAATCTCCCGGTGCAATAACTGCAGGCGACACCGAGGCGGAGACTGGGATTTGGCTTGAAATCGCTGCTTTCAAAGTCAACGAATAGGAATGAAAATGAACTAACTGACTGCCATAATTCTGCCCTGTCTGCGAGATACTACTACTGAGTGACACAGAAGGAGCCTTCTCATAATATTTATTCACAGCTCTTCTTGGGTCCATCTTAGTAATTAATTAAGGTGTAGCTTGTCAGTTTGAGGTGTAGTTTGGCAGTTTGAGGTGTAGTTTGGCAGTTTAAGGTGTAGCTTGGCAGTTTAGGGTGTAGCTTGGCAGTTTGAAGTGGGCAGTTTGAAGTGTAGCTTGACAGTTTGATGTGTAGTTTGACAGTTTAAGGTGTAGTTTGGCAGTTTAAGGTGTAGCTTGGCAGTTTAAGGTGTAGCTTGGCAGTTTAGGGTGTAGCTTGGCAGTTTATGGTGTAGTTTGGCAGTTTAGGGTGTAGCTTGGCAGTTTAAGATGTAGCTTGGCAGTTCGAGGTGTAGCTTGGCAGTTTGAAGTGGGCAGTTTGAAGTGGGCAGTTTGAAGTGGGCAGTTTGAAGTGTAGCTTGACAGTTTGAGGTGTAGTTTGGCAGTTTAAGGTGTAGCTTGGCAGTTTGAGGTGTAGCTTGGCATTTTGAGGAGTTAGCTTGGCAGTTCGAGGTGTAGCTTGGCAGATCGACATGTGGCTTGATGGCGCTAGAGTCCCCTGAACTCTGCTCCACTCCCAACTGCTTCAGGCGTGATGCAGGAGGAGTCCCTGCACCACATCCTTGCGCAGATTTTTCCGCTGGGCAACGCGCACTCGTTTGCTCACTACGTCTTCTGCTGCTTCGACCGGAGCCGCTGCGGCTGCGTCACCTTCGAGCAGTTCGCGCTGTGCCTGGACATCCTGCTGAAGGGCAGCCACGAGCAGCGGCTGCGCTGGATCTTCAACATGTACGACATCAACAAGGACGGCGAGATCTCGCGGCGCGAGCTGGCCGAAGTCGTCGCCTCCATCTGCGACCTGCAGGGGCCCCGGGTTCGACCCCCGGCCGGCCCGGCCGCGGTGCAGGCGCAGGCGGACGCGGCCTTCCGGCGGCTGGACGCTGACGGGGACGGCCTGATCAGCTGGGAGGATTTCCGGGCCTCCTGCCTGCGCCAGCCGGAGCTGCTGCGGGGCCTGGACTGCCTGCGGACCCACCGTCTGACCTGAGCTCTGGCAACTATTTGCAAATTGGAGGGGCGCTTAATTTCGCTGGATGCCGCAGGTTTTCGCAGCACAATTTCAGGATTTTTAGCGCTTAATTCTCAATATCTCTCAACTTCTGGACCTTTGAATTGCAAACGGAGCAATTATGGGTTTTGTCAAAGTTCGATTCACGAAATTGTGAATCAACGTGGGACCAAACGAAATATAGCTCAGCTTGTACGGTGAGATGTTGTGAATTTAGTGCTCGAAACCTGAGAACTGGCCTTCAGGAAATTATCTGTCCTCTCTGCAGATATTCGAATTCGGAACCCTCACTCACACTGAGATGTATTTTGGCTCGTTTAAATATACCATTGCTTTCGGTGGTCAGGAAATTGAAACCCAGAGATTGACTCAGCAATCATTCTGTCTGGTTGGGGTTTATTTCAATCAGTAGAACATACTTCAATGTTTTTCTTTCATGTAGAACCAAGCCATCCCTTCCTGAAGTCTATCTCACGTGGCTTTCCCGTGGCCAAAGGGGACAAGGGGGTCGTGACCTCTACCCCAGAAACTTATCAAAAATTTCATTCAACCAGTCCGATGTGACCCCCTGACCAACTGCTGCTAGACATCCCAATGCTGAAAGTACAAGTCCCAAGGTAGTCTGTTTTGCAGCGATTATTGTGGCAGTCGGAATCACTATTTGCATCACAGATTCATTATACGCAGATTTGTCACTCCAGCATTCTTTAATGTATTTAGCGGCCATCTCCAGCGGCTGTCTCCGAGGCTAAAAAACCCCGGGGGCCACAGACATTGCAGCAAAGCGGCCATGTCAGTCAGGTTGCCGCAAACCACCAGTAATGGAAAGCGATTGCTCTCGCAGCTTTTCTTCGAGTGCCAATGCTTGAGAGCAGCAGAATCTACAGTCTATGGTCAAAACCCCGGGGCCAGACAATGATGGTGTGAATATGGAACTAGCAGCATACTAAGAAGATGCGATTCAATGGTATATTCTTCTGCAGTCGGGATGCTTGATATTGTATTATCGCGCAAGCGCCGCAGGTATTAAAGTCTAAGCTGAGGCGAGATATCAAGCTCAGACTAATGCTAAATGCAGAACATTTTTATTTAAAAGCGAGACATATCGAAATCAACTAGACTTCTACCCATGTTACTTAACTACAAAGCTCTGCCAACGGATGAGATTAGTGGCGTCACTGATAATGAGTTGGATATCATTACGAGATCTGTCTTCGAACGGCGATGAATGTCGCGAGCTTATCGACGACTTCATGAACTTCCTGGCGAAGGAGACCGAACAACTTGTTGACGATTTACAGGAGTTCGAAGAACAACTAGCTGATAGCGGTGATCTGAGTGATGAGTTGCTCCAGTTAGATGGCATCGAGATTGAAGGTCTGCCCGCTAGCACCAGGCGGCAAATGGAGGAGAACGGTAGGCTATCTTGAATATTTCGTTAAACTGCTTTTTGAAACCTGTTATCCTT
The DNA here is from genome assembly GCA_002269645.1 of Macrostomum lignano. Lineage (NCBI taxonomy): Eukaryota > Metazoa > Platyhelminthes > Macrostomidae > Macrostomum > Macrostomum lignano. Next base: position 79,880 of record NIVC01000858.1, on the reverse strand, counting down.
CGTATGCTTATTAGTTTTCTGTTATCTTAAAATATACCGATGGACAATAACACCCAAATATGTCTATTAGACTTGAAAGGATTGAGGTTTTAACCATAGACAACGGCGTCTGCAGGAAGGGGCGAGCCATCCTTCACAGGCGTCTCTATAGTGTCTCTGACCCAACTGCGCAAGAAATCCCAGGGCGCAGTGCTCCCTCAGTTTGAGACAGAAGCGTCAGAGGCTGGCTCAGTTTTTAGCTGAGGATTTAGTATATAGGATTGCAATCTCTAGAGCGTTATGGACATTCAAGCATACAAACCTTGGAGATTTAGTATATTTAGATTGAGAAATCGGGTACAAGAGAAGTTTTGTTAAAGTTTTACACAACGATTAGAGATTCGGTATGGTCTGCTTGGGTGAGTACCCGCTCTGTGTTGGTAATATGCACCATGCTTATTTGTTTGCAATGGACTATTTAAAGTGCTTTGAAATTCTTGCAGTAATATAGTATTTATGCAATTATAGCTCTTAGTCTTGGTATGTAGTAACTATGGGGTCGTACTATAAAGCTGTCGTAGCGTAAGTTCGATCGTACGTCGGAACTTTTACACGGCGGAGATAGGAGCTAAGAACGATTTTATCTTACGATGGCTTTATAGAACGGGCCCTATATATCTAGTGGGAGGTTGTAGCCTAGTAGTTAGAGCGTCGGACTCACGACTTGAAAATTTGGGGTTCGATTCCCGATTCCACTGGAACAATTTGTGTCCTTAAGCAAGACACTCAACTCAACTCTGCATTTATTCAGTTTACCCAGCTGTAGAATGGGTGCCAGCGTTAGCTGGGGTAATTGAGGGTGTGTGTGGCGACCCCCCAGTCCTTGGACTGAACAGGCGTGCGCAGCCTTCAGATGCGCCGCGCAATAGCAGCGGCTGAGCTGTCGGTTTCGCATCTGCCCCAATTAGGCTAGGGCAGGTGTAATCAAATATAAATAGTAGTTACTATGCTTAACTACTTACAGGGGTCATTGTCGGTAATGAAGTTACAATTAATAGCGTTTAGTAGAGCCTAAAATCGTCTCGTGATTTTATTCTTATTTGTTACTTGTCGAGGAAGTCGGGGTTTAACCATTTATGCTGCTAGCGTTTAGCAAGAATTTAGAAAGTCTTGACCTTGTAATGCACTCCGCTTGGGCTTGCTATGATGACTTAGGTACAACTGTAAGGTCGGCCATAGACCATTCTCTACGGCAATGCTGCATACCATTATTATATTATTATGCATTTTGCGCTTGTTATGACTTCCTCTCTGGCGGAAGACATTGAGCGAAGACCTCTTAATAATTGCTCTATTAACCGAGCGTCTTATTTCATGTTATCGTAACATTCATTTTTATTTTCCAAGCTTCAAGCATCGCTTCTTTAGCTTATGGCTGGGTGTGTGTGCGACTGAGTCGTCTATGGCCACACCCAACAGCGCTCTTATTAACGCAGCGAGCAAATAACAGTCGGCAGAAACCACACAGTCGACTTATAACTTTCGCGTATGAAGAAAAGTCAAATGTCGCGATATGGTGCTAGGCAGACATGAAAAAACTCAAAAGGCCGCTTGCACTGAGCAGGGCTGACTTGTATATTTGGCTAAGATAAATTGCGTGATAAATAAATTATTGAATTGAGTGTTGGCTGTACGTACTTGTACAGGGCAGTGATAACGCCGGAGGGATGCACTCTTGCGATGCCACATCTCCTCACCAACAAAGAGGGAGCCGCTCCGGAGGGACTCCTTTGTTTGTGCGATCACGCTGCGTCTTGGTGGTGACCGACGCATATCGATTGAAGGATCTGCATCATCCTTTGCATCCAGATCCACCGGCCTTGCGCTCTGTCTCCGGTTTATTGGTCCTTATAACGGGCCATCACAGCGGTATTGTGTCCCGCCTAGCACCTCCATCCAGTGGACTATGCTTTCCGGTCACTTCCTTCATTTCGGTCGTCTCGTCGAACTCGAACCTTGACATCACGTCGACATACGGGATGTTCCTTCCCCTGACATAGGCAATCATAATCAACCAACAAGCTCACATAACAGTTGCACTCTTAGATGAGCGTTTTATTTTATTTCATCGTGAAAAATTTTCCTTTTATTTAAAGGCTCCAAGCATTTCTTCTTTAACTCATCACTGGGTGTGTATGCGACTTGTTGTACTTTGTCTTTAAGTCTTCAATTTGAGCTTGACACAGTGCTCAGCTCTCAATCCATTTTATTATTCTTAATTCTTAGTTTGGTACGTTCGACCTCTTCATTTCATCAACATAATTGCGCGCAGCAGGAAACCGAATGTGTCCATGGAAACAATCGTTTCACCCGCAACACGACTGAGTCGTCTATGGCCACAAAAAACAGAGATGATCTTCGAAGTCTTCAACTGCATTGTGGCATGCAGAGGCGGACTTGTCCCCACAAAGACAGCAGTTACCCAAAGGTCAGTTGGTCAGTTGAGCAAGGCATCCAACTGGTCAGTTGAGCAGACTGGTCACAGTGCCAATCAGCTCAGCTAACTTCAGCACTTTCGGGGGGATTCCGTCGACTCAAGATGCAGCGTCCGCTCGCATTTTATTCAGGACTTTACCAACCTCCTGCCTTGGTCATGGTGATTGTGGTGCAACAAAAGGACTTAGCTGGGGCGGGTGTCAGGCCGGAGGCTGGTGGGGGAAGCAAGCCAGGATCGGGTGCGTTCAACACCAGCTGGTAGTGCGAGGCCACCAGCTGCTTGCGATCTTCCGGGGACTTGGCAGCGACGATGGTGTTGGACTTCTTTCTGCGATCGATCAACCTGTTGATGCAGCGCTAGGCGGCTGCATGCAGACAGTTCTCGCTGGCCAGATGGATCTCAGCTACCGCCTCTCTGGCGTGGATTTCAACCTGCTGCTCATGGCCACTGCTGCCTGTGCGATCCTGCAGGCGTTGGCGATTCTCGGCTGTAACAGCGGCAGTTGAAGCGTACACAAGTTATGTGCAGCCTCCTGTCCCGCAGGGCGAATATTGCATGCCTGCAACAGCATGTCGACATTGATGATGTCCTCAGAGTGCCTGTGGTGTTTCTGGACCACCAGGATGGAGATGGACGGTCAGCGGCCAGGTTAGTGAGCTCTTGTAGCTGCCAGCCAGCGGACAGAGTGCAGCAGTTGAAGGTGGCCACCTTTATGTGGGCCGAGAGATGAGTTTTCTTGCAGCTGGCTGCTCCGTTAGTTTTAATTCGGGTGTCCATGCTACTCAAATTTTATGGAGTTGCGGCACCAGGTCAGTCAACGGTTTACAGATGGTACTCAAAGTTCTGTGGATGAAGCATTTCCCCTGGTCTCAGCTCCTCGGACTGGCCGGCCACGGTCAACAAGGACCCAAAGGAACTGATCTAGACCTGCCGTGCTCTTGTTGAAGAGGATCCAAAAGTTAGTGAGTGTCAAAGACCTCGCCGACTTTGTGAAAGTTGGAAAAACAGCAGTGCACGAAATTTCGACTGAGGATTTGCACCTTCGAAGAGTTTCTGCTGGCTGGGTTCCGCATGCTCTCCCGAGGAGAACATATTCGCAGTCTTTTTTACAACGATGGCATGAAAATAACTTTTCAACAAGTTGAAGGTGGAAGATGAGACGGGGTGTACATGAACAACACAGGTACAAAGTAAAGCAACAGGTGCAGGCTTGGCCAAGGTGAGATCAGCGACCACCAATGAAGTTCGAGAAGCTGCGTTGCAGTTTGCCAGAGGCCTTGATGATGATTGCTTGAAAAGAGAGGTTCAGCGACTTGTTGAGCATTGCAAAGCTGTAATCAATGCAAGGGGAGATCACATTACCAACTAGTAAGACTGCTTTTTCAATACTTCGTACAATTTCACGACTTTCCGTACAGCCGAAGTATTCTTTGTTTCGAGTGCATGACGGGAGATAGAGTCAGGTGGAGGTCTCTGCCCTCGAGGCTCCGGTTGGCCAGACCGCGAGTCCTGGTGAAGACGTCGGGTTGCGGTACGGAGCGCCTTGTGTCGGCCATCGGCAGCCCCAGCACTTTGTCGTCCTCGGTGGGTTGCCACCTTAGTGGCCGCACATTCAGGAGAAGGCGGCTCCGTTGGCACCTGCCCTGCGCTCAGGGATGGAGGTTGGGCAAATATTTTCCTGCTCAGCAGAGGTGAAAAATTATAGCCAAAGAAATGCTACTCTTTCAAAAGTAGTGTGCTGCGCAAATTTGATTGAATGGATCATAATGGGCCTTACGAGCCAAAGGGTTTGGTATCGAGTGCAGCCACGAAAGCGTAAATAAGGAGAAACTTGTAGGAAATAAGCGTCAGAAAAGCGAGTCAGAATGACTGTATCGTATACAGAGTTTTAGAGTAGAGTTGCCATGACAACAAGAACAAAAAGATGGTTGCAGATCCCGAGACCCAACTGAGTAGCGACTGCTTCACTAGTTGATGAGGCTGAAACGCGTGAGAAAGAGAAAAAGCGGTTTGCGAGTTGCGCAGCTGTTTAGATTTTTGGCAAATGCTGCTTGCTGCTTCTCGTTAATTATTCAAAGGACGAAGCCGACAACTTCGGAAGCTCTTGAGAAGCTCTTGCTTTAGCGTTTGAGAAGCTTTGGACCAGAAATTTTGTGACAGATGGGAAAAAATGGAGAACAAGTGAAAGGCCGGCATCGCCTCGGCGAACGCTGCTGCTTTGTCAGCGACAAAATCAACTCCTGAGAGATGGAGACAGCTATCAGTAGCAATTGAAATTATAGCTGTTTGTTATACTTTAATATACGAAAAACCGGACGCAAAAAGCTCACCTCGATTTCAATTTCGAGGTGTTTCGCTGGACATCCAAAACCTCTTTTTTCATTAGCAAATAAATTAGCCAGAAACCAGATGCCGGTAGAGATTAAATACTGGAGAGCCCGACTACAGGCAAGCGTTCCCAGTTCCCAGAATTTGCAAAGTTAGTGAAGTGAGAATGCATCGAGCCAGAGCATGCGACAAATGGTTGGCAACCATTTGTAAGCAACTACGGGACAGTTTCAGCTTCAGTAGAGATGCATAGTCCCAGAGATGTGCTCATGCCGAGTCTTTTAGGTAGAAAGTTTCCTCATTTCTCTCAGCTGGGAAGTCATCAAGTGGTGAGCGGTGAGGCTACCGCCAGCATCAAAGCGCTGAAAAGTTACGAAATTAAATAATTCAAAGGAGAGCCCGACTGCAGGCAAGCGTTCCCGGTGAAAAAAAGAATTTGAAAAAGTTAGTGAATTGAGGATGCATTGAGTCAGAGCAGCCAGGAAAATCTACCGGTGCTTGTTGCTAGGCTTCTAGTTGCTACATTTCTGCAATCTATTTTTATTGAGAAATCTTTGCAAACATATCTGCAAAACAGAAAACAAGGGAATAGAACTGATAACCTTTTTAAAAAGAAGTTTTACATGCTTTGACTCTTTCTGATAAGTTTTTGTTAAAAATTAAAATTCCTGGCTTTATGAGAGTTAAAAAGTTGCTGGTGAAAAAAAATCCAATTTTCTTCAGCTCAGTTGAAGGGCGACAGGCACTCGCAGAGACCGTAGCTGGTCGAAGACAAGTCAGTGAGGCCGCTCTTTCCGGAAAAGGCAGCGAGCTTGTCCTGCCCAGCCCCGTTATTGTCTGGCTCGCCATCGGCCCACAGGCTGGGCTCCACAGGGATGTTGCAGCCGACCCAGTACCAGCCGCCTGCCGGCTCCGCGCTGCCGGCCGGCTGGAAGCCTCCCAGCCACAGGGAGTTGCCGTGACGAAGCGACTCCACGTGGCTCATCTCCGAGCTGCTCGTCACATCGGCCATGATCACCAGACCGCTCTCCGACTCGCATGTCGATTTTATGACGTTCCACGAGCCTCCATGCTGCTTGTACTTGACTCCGCAGAAGTCGTCTCCGTATCCGGGCGGACACAGCTGTCCCGCTGGCAGTCCCGGCTGCTGCCTCACGAACACCTGGCCTCGTCTGGAGCAGCCGCAGTCCCTCACAGACTTGCTGCACTTGTTGAACTCGAACAGCTTGGACGAAGTCGCTGTTGATGCACAGGGAGCCGTTGATGGGAGTGAACTTCAGGGAGCAGGACTGGCTGCCCAGAGCAGTGCTCAGCAGTGAGACAAAGACAAAGACAGTCCTGAGGCACTCAAGCTGATGCATGGCTGCAGCAGGAGCTGCTTCTGCTGCGGCTTGATTGAGCTGATGGCTTTTATATGCATTCAGCTTTCTGTGAGTGATGCCATTGGCTTGCGGGGCCAGAGTTATTTTAGAAGAGGCAGAACTATTTTACAGATATAGCTCACAGTTTCTAGAACAATACAGCCCATGAAATGGCTGTAAAATTTCAGGTTGCATTTTGGGCTTTATCAACCTGTTCCAATATTTTTATCAGATTTCAAGTTAAGATTTAAGGATGTTTCGGCTTCAACCGTTAAAACCTTTAGAAATTTGAATGAGAAGAACTACCGGTAAAGGAGTGACTGAGACTCACTGAGACCAAGAGCTGCCATGCCAACTCTTAGGTCAACTCAGGTAAAAAATACGCTCGTAGCGAGTAGATTGGAAGATTTGCAGTCGCGCATCTCTTGCTGAGCTTTTTAGTACCGGCAATTCTGATCCAGAGAATATTTTTTCAGGGGAAAAGAGTTGCGAACAATGAGCTTGAACAGAAAGCACTGCCTTACTTTGCTATCATGAAAAACCCCAGAGACCAACTGCAGATTGCTGCACTGGGTAGGCAGTGCTTTGCAGAGAAGCCCGGCTTTCTGCTCTCAGTGCTCAAGCATGTGACTGCGCAGGGCAGGGGAGCCTGGCTTCTTCTGGAGTTTCACCCACCAACTCCCGATGAGCTGCGAGAGCGAGCCAGAATTCTGCCCAACCCATCTTGCTTTTGCTTAAGAAAGAGAAGCTTGTTTTTGATCAACAATTGTTTTCATCGCTATGGAAGAGGTCCTTGATTGACATGAAAGCCTTGTTGCGGTTCTAGCGTCACCTAAATATGCCGTGAGCTTCAAGCGGCTGTGGGTGAAAATTGCTCGAAAAAGAAGTGCGTTATTTTCTTGCCTCTTGCGTAACAATCTGGTAGCTTTCGCTCGATGAGAAAAAGCTGTTCTTGCAAAGTCAAAAAAGACAATTTTCCAAATTATTAACCTGAGAAGCAAGGGAGAATTGCTGAAGGCTGGCTTCATCAAAATAATCGCGATTCTGCTTATGCTGATAAAGAAGAAGAAACAAGTTGAATTTTTTAGAAATGGCTCTTGATTCCTTAGCCGGAGAATGAGATGCCGGTGCAGAATTTCAAGCCGAATGAGACTGCAACTGAAGCTGACTTGAGGCAGGCTCAGAAGAAATATGATGATATCTTGTATATCAAAGTACAATGCAAAGTCTGCTGGCTAAGCACAGATTTCATCATCTTCTATTCATCATCTTCTGTGGGCACCGTCCTCTTCTCGACGTAGTCGCCGTGCAGCTGGATGCACTTCTGCCATCGTTGTCGAAGCGAATCAATTGCATCGGCATAAAACTGTGGCTGAATCTGATGCACCAGTGTGTGACGCACAGCATCCAGGATGCAGTCTCGATTCTCGTGGACATGACCTCGCAGCAGTTGCTTCAAGCGGGGGAACACAGCGAAGTCCAGCGGAGCCAAGTCAGGCGAGTATGGTGGGTGGGGCAAGATGTTAAAGTGCAGCTTCTCTAGAGCCTCCTGAGTCCGTCTGGCTGTATGTGGCCTGGCGTTGTCATGGAGCAGCATTAGTGGCTGTTGACCTGATGTCTCGCCGAAGTTTGTTTAGGGTTTGGACATAACGGTCAGCGTTGACCGTCGTGTTGGGCTCCAAGAAGTCAATCGTAAGAGGACCGCGGCAATCAAAGAAAACCGATGTCATGATCTTCTGAGCATGCGGTTGCTGCTGTGCTTTGATCGGAGGATTCGATCCCTTCGTTGTCCAGACCATGGACTGCGACTTGGTGAGAGGATTGAAGTGAGGGATCTATGTCTCATCACCGGTGAGGTGTCTCATCACCTGAAGTTCTCCCATCCAAGCTGATTCGCACGGTCCAGGTTTGCTTGGCAACTCTCCATGCGCTGTCTCTTCAAATCCTCCATTAGAAGTCGCGGCACCCAACGAGCACTGAGCTTCACCAGTCCCATGCTGCCAACAATGCTGCGGTGCACACTGGATTTAGGGGCGTTCAGTCTGTCAGAAATCTGCCGGATGGTGCAGCGAGGATCTTCTTCCGGCAAATCCAAGATCCGGTCAGGCAGCTCTTTGGATGCAGAAGTCGAAGGGCGTCCACTTTTTGGCAAGTTGGAAACGCACTGGCGGCCAGCCTCGAACTGCTCTATCCACGGGTAGACCGTTCTTCGACTGATGGCATCAGAACCGTGAATGCGTTTCAGATTGTCGTGAATTTCGGGGCATTTCTGGCCGAGACTCCAGAGTGTAAAAATCGCGTTTCTCTGTCCTGCTGAGTGAATGTTAGCCTCCATGCCTGGAACAAGCCTTGCTGCTGCTGCAGCATTCCAATTCTGAATTTGCACTGCTCCATATGCTATTCTTCTGCGCAAGCATAAAAGTACTGCATCGTGTGTATTTCTATGGTCAAGAGTGCGCAAACAAATGCATGCTGCCTAGAGCAGGATGTACATACGAAGATCGGACTTTCGGTGAATGAAAGCTAAAATAAGCCGCTTACTCAACCAATATGAAAAAAAATGCAGAAAGCAAAAGTGACACTAATTTTGGGACACCCCTCTTTATGCCAAGGTCCGCTTTTCGATTGAGTCGTATTTATTTACTCATTTCACTCCGACGAGCTCTTAGTTAGGCTCTTGTGCTTTGGGTACGATATGTGCTCGTACAGGCAAATAAAATAGTCTACGACTTTAATTCAGTTAAAATTAACTTTATCTGCTCGGGCAAAAGCCAGTCCCCAGCAGAGTTCATGAGTGCCTATGTCGTTAGGCGATCATCAGCGGTTCTGGAGCGAAGTAGTCTTTCAGATCCTTGTATTCAGCTTCACTATGCTTTGTAGGAGCCAGTGTGTTTCTTACTTCAAATAGAAGACGGTATGCTGCCGATCCAATAGAGCTCAACAAATTTGGGCGATTGAGCTCGTCAGAACTGATGCATTGGGCTGTCATTGATCCCGAACCTCTTGATACACGGCTCCCAATCTACCCGGTGAACCGTGTTGAATGCTTTGATGATTTTCGTCATCCTTGTCACCAATATTGAGTCTCAATAATCTTAACGAATAGCCTGGTCAGTTGTAGCAAGTAGCCATGAATTCGAGCGTATGTTTCAGCCGCATAATATAAACAATCGAGCGCCTGAGAGCACCGTTTGCCTTTCGAACGAGCACGATTGGAAGGGCCCATTGGGAGAAACTGACCTGGTTGACGATATCACTGTTGTTGAGACCGTCGATCCCCTCCTTGAGCTTTGCTTTCGATGCAAAGCTCAAGGAGCTCAAGGACGCGCATTAATGTACTTCGACACAGCTCCTTCTACCAGCTGAAGCTTAGCTTTTAACTGATCCATCTGTACCCGAGTGTGCCCGATTGTAACATTCTGCAGGGCAATTTTGATAACGGTCGCGTCCCAGAAGAGCAAAGTTCCGGTAGGATTTAGCGACCTGATACCTGACACTTGCGGATTTACCATTCCAAACTGTCTGGAGTGTGAATTGTCTCAGCAGGTCAAAGCGGTGACTACTACGCTCGTAACAGAGTATCCAATCAGAACTGCATCGCTAGGCTCTAGAACTGGTCTGCCAATGTCCGCCCAGAGACGAAAGCACCAGCATCGAGCTGACAGTTGATGAGCCTAAGTTGACCTTTGATCGCACACTTCAGCAATACTGCAAGATGTGCTCCTTTCACAACTGGCGCATCAGAAACGGATAGAACTTCCTTCAAATCCTGCATTTCAAAGTGATGCAGCTTACCACACTTTCTGCATTATTTTTCATTGGCCGGACTTTGGGGTCTTGGGTGCTGCTCGCCTCTACAACGGTTACAGCGACTCTTTGTCTCTGCCTCTGACCAACCGGAGAACTTCCTCGTAGGCTTCCCTGATGAAAATGACTTCCGTCCAACTTTCGTAACAGTTTCTTGTTTCTGGCTGGTGCCGACTGCATGATTTGCGTGCCTTTCAGCGAAGCAAAAGGCTTCGGCCACGGCCTGCTTGAAACTGAGTTCCTCGTGGTCCTTGATCAGAAGCTTCGCTATCAGAGCTTTCTCATTAACACTGCAAATGAACTGGTCTCGCAATCTTTCGTAAACTGACACTTGTTTGTATATGGAATAGTTAGGCTCTGATTTGGAGCCGAGTGTATGCCAGAGTATATTATATAAATGAAAACTGAGCCTGGTCGACTTAACTGCCGCGCTGCAGGCTTTAACATAGACAACAATACTCGTATAAAGTTCAACATAAGCGATTTGTCACTACCAACACCTCCCCTCTTCAGTTCATGCCTGTGGCTTAAGCAGGGTTGCCCAATTCATCATACGTGAGCCTCTGAGGTGGAACACCGCGAGTAGGTCTGGTACTCCTTCTGGTCGGACCAATCGGTTCATCCGCGGGCAATCGAATTGTATCTTGAGGAGTTTTTGACAGATCAGGTCTTGAGAAATCCGTTGTTGTCAACGGGCGCAGCTTCTTAAGAAACCGTCGGTTTCGGCGCAGAATTCTGCCGTTTGATAGTTTAATCCTATAGTCGCAAAATTTTCCTACCTCCACTACTCTTCCCTGGAGGTCCCACTTCTTGGTAACCGGATTTTGGACAGTGACTGTTGATCCGCGTCCGATGCCAGGCAGAGGTCTTGTGCAGCGGTTGTAGCTCCGCATCCCCTTATTCTGTTTATCGGCGGCTTTGGCCTCCATCTCAGTCGCAGCTTTGTACAATTCCGGTGCGAAGCTTTTTCTATGAGCTGGTAGAGAATCTCTAGCAGGATGTCCAAACAGGATGATAGATGGAACTCTACCGTCGTACATCGGCGTATTTCTGTACTGCAGAATGCCGCTTGCTAGTTGGTCTTTGTCAATGTCACTCATTTTTTCGTTCCACGATCCCCTGATTATTTTCTTTGTGGTCTTGACGGCCGCCTCTGCTTTGCCGTTGCTTTGATGATAGTACGGCGACGAGTAGCAAACTTCAACACCCCATCTGATCATGAATTTTGTAAATGCGGTGGCTGTAAACCACCGCAAACTGTGTTGAGCTCATGAGCGCCAATCTTGAGCCTTCGAAAGTCGATTTCGCTGATGGCGTCGATATTCGAGCCTGTATCCGGCATCATAGAGAATGAGGTGCCCCTGATGTCTACGTCCAGCGTTGGAGTGCTTTGTGCGATGATGGTGGAAACTCTCTTGTTCATGCACTTTTTCTGCACACAGAGTCGAAATGGCCACTCTTTCCACAACTGAAGCATGTTTTGTCTCTCGCTGGGCATGACTTGCCACAGAATCCGCATGTTCCGGAAGCGTTGATTTTTGGTCTCGCAGCGCTCTGTCGGGATGAACTTCGTTGGTGCTTCTCTTGTCGGGGTTTTTGAAATTGACTTTTGCCAATGACCTTGTTGTAGCGTTCTTTATTGTGTTAATGTTAGATGCACAGATTTCGTCCCTTTGCTTTGTCGATGCCTCTTCTGCTCTGCAAATTTCGAGGGCTCCAGCTAGTGTTAGTTTCGGCTCCGATAGTAGCTTTTTGATTGCTTCTGTGCTGCTCACTCCCAGCACTATCTTGTCCCGCAGCAGGTCGTCCGAATGTTTGCAGAATGCACACGTCCTCATTAAGTCTCTGAGTTCCAATACATACTCATTGAAGGGTTCTCCGTCTTTCTGGTGTCTTTTCCAGAACCTGTTGCGCTCCACAATGATGTTTACTTGTCCCAGTCGGTGCTGTCTGTTATGTAGCACTAGGGAGTCGGAGTCGTGAATGTAACGCGAGTCTTATGCTTGTATATTTTCAGCGCTCAAGCCGAGTGCTAAACGAATTACTTTTTATTTCGCTCTGCAGAGCTTATACGTTATACAAATAAAAGTACTGTGGTGGCTCATATATCTATGGCACTGATTGAGCCCACACACAGCACTGTCTAAACGCGGAGATGACCTTTTCGGGGTCTTTGAAGTCTGCCTCCGACAATGGTAAGTTCTTGTACTTACTGAATCTTGCAGACGAAAAAGCGTTCAGCATGCATGTGCGTCGGCTAGCTCTTTCCTGTGCCGTCACGTCTGCTGAATCAGTTGCCAGATGCTGGACGCCCATAGCCTCCAAATAAGCTTCTAGGGTAGCTTGCCCTGCATCAAAATCGTCTAAATTGTCGGTTGCAAGATCCAATCGCGGGATTTGCAATCCAGGGTGTCCGAACTTGACGTTTTCTGGTTCACTGCTTCCGCTTGGTGGAGGGGTGGAGAGTTTCTCTTGATGCTGTCTAACTCACTCCCGACTCTCAGAGTTCATTCCTAGAGTCACAGCTCGGTCACTACTAAATTTTGCGCTCCTAAAACCTTCCAGAGCATGCTAAGCATTTGAATCTTGCCTCATAGCGCGTACTTTAGGCTAAAGTGTTACAGTTTGGAAACTCGAGACTCTTAATCTTAGCTTAATAGCAGAGGCTCTGTCCGCCGTCTCCGTCCCTGTTTCTCTTGACGCATAGTTTCTCTTACAAAAGAGCTGCATCAATTGTGCATTAAAGACACGGTTTGCCGTACACCGCCCCAACACAGATTCTCAGCTTGTCTTGCTTCTCGCTACAAAAATGCGTCCAAAACTCTCGAACCGCAGGCACAGAGGGCCATTCGGAGCCGCTCAGCACTTAAACGGCTTCATTGTGCTCGGGGAAAGTCAGAAATCCTGCTCAGAGTAAGTTGGCTTATTTGCATCTTGCTCTGACTACATTAGGTAGAGAAATTATTTGTGGGAATTAGGTTTATCACAATGCACTCGGTGACAATGTACGCTCTGAGAAAGGGAACTTCAGTTTTTTCCTATGTACACAGCACTCTGTGACTCGATGTGACAGCTGCAGTGCACATCATTGTGGCATCATTTGTACCGATGTGCGCAACCGACCCAGCAGCTAATTCAGTATAAAGATGCTCAACGCAAAGCACAGAAAGTCTCTAGCCGGAGTTTCTGCTGACTGGCTAGGCAGTGAAATCCCGTTTAGTCATGGCGGATGACCCACTGGACAGACTGGCAAAAGATATCCAGAGAACTGCAGACATTGTCAAGAATGTGAAGTCGCTTGGACCCAAAATTAACGAGCTGTCCGAAATCATTGAAGCCTCTGGTCGCTATGCAGCTGAGCTGGCAAAAATTGACCTGTCCGGTGAGCCGCTTCTGGATGAATTGAAAGAAAAGCTGCGAAAGCTGCAGGAGTTCGGATCGATTCTTAAAAGACAACTCGCTACATTTGGACACGATCTCAATCTTTTGGAGTACTTTGTGTACAAAAAGTTCTCAGGAAAGAAAGAAATTCCTTTGCGCTATATCCAAGAGCTCTGCCCGAAACTCATAGCAACTTACAACACTTCCAATGTTTCTTTTGAGAACTTGACCAATTTTATCGGCTGCTTCAGCGATTCACAGCTGCTCGCACAGAAGCTGGAGGAGAAGCTGAAGCAGCAGTCTGAGGAGAAGGACAGGGCAGCCAGCCGCTCCGAGAACTGGGGAATTGCTGGCACCGTCGGCCTGGCTGCTCTCGGAGCTGGCGCTGTGGCTCTCGGCTTCTTCACCGGCGGAGCAGCTTGGGTTGCTGCTGGCGCCATCGCTGGTGCCGCCTGTGGCGCGGGAGCTGTGGCGGTGGACAAATATACGTCGCGCAGCGTGAAAGAGATGCGACGCATGGCTGCTGACATCAGAGAGAAGTCCAACAAGTTGCAGGTGATCGCTAAGGAGCTGGAATCCGACGTCGACAAGGCAATCTGCCTGAATGGGGAAGCCACCCTGGTGCTGGAAAGTGTGCTCGAGTTCTTTAGTAAGGACGAACTCATTGCCCAGCAACAAGAGAAGATTGACCAGCAGCAAGAGGAAATTGCGCGGCTGAATGAGCAGTTAAAGCAGCAAGGCAAAATTTGATTTGTTACTGAAGTGCAGGAGTGCACAACTGAAAGTTCTCTCTCACTCGCCCCACGCAACTCATAACAGATTTTTCTCTTGCACCCGAACTTAACTGAAACCATGTACATGTATGTGTAGTTACGGAAGTGGATAAACTTCTTTCAAAAGTTTTACTTTTTTCTTTTTCTCTCAGTGTTAGACACACATTCTGTCTATATTACTAGAAGTAGAAAATAATCACTTATGTCTAGAGGACTTTTTCGTCAGCTCTAATAACACTTCAACCCAACCCGACTCACAGCATCCCAGCCTGTATCTCATTTTCCCTCTCCCGGGGAGCACCATTATTTCACAATGTCCCGACAGAATCGTTAATTAGCGAAGGCACGAAGTTGTGTCGTGCAAATAGAACGAGCAACTTTATTACGATTATCGAGTATTTTATTTGGCTGCTTTTTGCAGTTTCTTTAAGTAATGCCTGCTGCAGACAGCTTTGGCCCATGATCAAATAATAAAATAAAAGCTTTCATAATTGACCTAAGTTGCCGACACTTCACTTGTACGCTCATGCGAGTATTTAGTGTTTTGTTTCTTGCTGAACTGGAATTTCCTGGAATCGCAGTCAGTTGTTGACATTTGGTGGTTTCCAATGTACCGCCAGCGTATGGCCAGTTTGCAAGTGGTGTCTAAAAAGTCTCACATAACTCTTTTCAACAGCCAGCAAGAGTAATATAGCAACTAATATATTTCATAGCCGCTTTACTTACGATTGACACAGCGAAAGAATTTTGAAAATATCATCAACATTTCAAAAGTTATGCTTCCTTAACTGCAGTGGGGTACTGCATCTCAAAACATGAACAGGAACTTCATTCCACTGGAAAAGCATGTCCTCACAATGGAATCTGCATACACCTGGCCTTAGGCATTGTGCTCCACTTGTCAACGAATTTTCAGCAATGCACCTCGCAGGGCACTGTCTGCGACTGCTGGCCTTCGCGCTAAAGAGGGGCAGCCACCACTCCATGGAGACCGCTGGCCACCGCTGAAGCAGCTGCCGGGTGTCCACCTTCCCTGCTAGAAGCAAAAAACTCCAAGGCTCACCGCAGGCGCTCAGCAGCATGCTAAACTTTTCACCCCGAAACCAGTGGTCAACAAAAGGGAGCTGAATCCAACTCTATAGCCATAGTTCTCCACTTTCTCCTCACCAGCCTAAGCTACATTTAGGGCTTTGTTACGCAAATTGCAAACAGCCACAGTTGAGACCAGAGCCGCGGCCATGGGCGTGAGTTGGGTCACTTGGGGCTGAGATCTGAGAACAGGTGTGGTGTTCGTGTGGCCCAGCAATCTGAAGTTTGTCTTCAGGCGGTTGCGTCCTTGCTTTCCTTTCAATCACTACTGGGTCACCTGTTTTGATGTCGCACTCACAAGCATTCCGATTAGCGTAGTTGGACATTTTTGTGTAGTCGGCGTCTTTATCTTTCTGCCCCGCCAACTGGTCGTTCATTTGAGGAAGTTTTTGTTGCATAGCCAAAGACTTGGGCTTTCCAGTTGTAGTTGCAAAGTTAATTTGCAAGGTGCGCTCAGCTGCTTTATTTATATTTTATCCACACTAGCAAAACTACGAGTACACTATCGATAAATCAATGTGCCAGAGATGTCACATGATCAATAATACATTATACAGATTATTTATCAACCACTCTACTGAAGGGGGTAGTATATGTAAAAGACCATAATAATATAGATATAGTTAGCATTTACGTTATACCATACTTATAGTATGGAAATACCAGCGGAACAAAACTGTCATTAAGTTAACCCGTCAATTCACAACACAGCGGTTTTGTCCGCGCTCCACCGAAAGAATAGGCTTGCTGGCGCTACGCCTGCTGCTCTCATCGGTGTTGTTCGGTAGGCGTGCAGCAAAATTTGCAACTCCTCTTCGAAACTGAATCCGTCCAGAATTCTGGACCTTCTGATTACTGCGATGTCTCATTGAACCTTTCCACCTCCCCATTTGCTGCTGGGTGACGTGGAATTAGGTGGCGAGTGAATCACGCCGCCTTGACTGTTGAGGTGTTCGCCAACGACGAATTCAGGAGTTCTGGCGCGAACTCTGCCAAGCAAATCAAGACACCAAGCGTTGCCTCTAGCATTTCAACGATTTTTTTGCTTTTCTGAGAAAGGCGCAGGAGATGAATGATGAGAATAAAGGAGACAGCCGACAGCTTTTTGGCTCTCGGCTTCTTTCTTCAATGACGGAGCCACCTGGATGGTGACACCTTGGGCTTTGGAGCTGTGGCGGCGGCCGAGAGCACATTTACTGCTGATGTGACAGCGTGCAATGACTGGAACTCAGGGCTCGAACCACTCGGAGTCACTGTCAATAAGCTTATAAAAATGCCAATAGATCTGCTGAGCCATTATTTTTGCTAAGGCATTGTCAATGTCGAACAGTCAATTTTGGCCATCTCTGTACCTTAATAAACTCGAAATGTACTAATACTCCCTGCCGTTTGTGATGAGATGTCTTCCAGACACAAATTATTCCAAAAAGCAGCTCTTGACTGATTTAGGAGTGTCAACTGGCCCTTGAGCTTGGAGCTAGGAATCGAACCCTGGGACCGATTTCATGATCGCTTAGCAGCTGCTGTTGAGCTGTTTCTGAAGTTTGGTTTCATGAGTGAACTGCTAAATGAGTTGCTAAGCTAGCAGGAGGTTGTGCCATAGACAAAACAGTGAGGCCTGATTTTTGGTGCTCCAGCGATCTTCCTTCCCTTCGCTCATCGCAAGCCAAACTCCGAAGCGAATATCAAGCAGAGCAGAAGGCATGGAAAGAGATTCGAGGTGTTATGGAGGCAACCAGCCTGTGCAAGTCTGTCGAGTACCTGAGCGATACGCCGTGGAAGAATATTCGCCTATAACTTCAATGAAGAAGATCGACGCTCACCGTCAGACATGCGCAGCCACAGAATACAACAGAATGCCCAATCAGTTGGCTTATCTTAAGTCGAAATAAAAAGCCATAGATATTACTTCTGAGGTGAAGAATAAAAAAGTAATATAAATTATTCCGCCCATCTTCATTACTTAGTGCTGAAGTTCTAATAGCATTTGAATTTTGCTCAAAACTACATAATGATAAAGTTACTTGTACGAGTATATACATTTATTTTAGCTGGATTGAAGTAAATCCATATATTAATCCACCTAAATTTAAGACTAAAACTGAACATCGAATGCTAAACACTAAACATTAAACGAGTGATTAGGCTATATGAGTTAAGAAGGTGCACTCAAGTTCCGATTCTGATCAGGTTGCACTTAGACGACGCAGCTTGCGCTGGTCGCCAGAAGCTGAGCAAAAACCGGAAGCGCTCCGCTTTTTGGAGGAGCGCAAGATCGTCTGCTGCGCCTTGCGCCAGTGGTGCACTCTCATGCGTGTGAATAAGAGCGATAGGCGGGTCAGCCATTCCTCAGTGTGCTCATCACTGTGTAATTTCAGAACTGAGGCAGCTGCCGCTTTAACGACTGGCTGCACGCAAGAGCTGATAGCTATTCCATGCCTCGCTCTGATTCTGTCCTGTACAATGCAGCAATTGCTAAGGGCTTGTTCCATCCGTAGTACTGCTTGTACGAGTATTAAGCTGGGAAAGCGAAGACCGCCACCAGAAATACTGATGTTTTTTAGTTCTAGAAAGAGCATTCCTGGACTTGCATTTTGAGTTTCCAAGAGCTCAGCCGTGCATGTTGCACAAGAGCCGCTTTGCAGCAGACGAGAGAGCAGCCAGCCGCCGATATACGCGTGTCCAATTGCTGGTGGGACAAATAACGGAGACGGAATGACTAACACTTACGAAGCTATATTTACGAGCGTAGCAACAGGCGGGCAGTGAAAGTTTTAAACAATCGCAAAAAGTCGGAAGAGAGAGATCAGGCTATATTCAAACGTAATAAAACTGGACCTCTTCGTGCGCCAAGCGCACGGAGAGGCCTAAATTATCGATCGTGCAAATACGAGTATTATACTGTACGAGCCGTTCTAAATACGCACACAACAAGCACAAAGTAAAACGGCCCAATTGGGAGCCACACCAAACGCAAATTGCACAGAGAAGAATGGAAATGATATGATTAATTGTCAGTTCATGTGGATAAATCTGACAGGATGGGGCGGCGGCCAGAAAGGGGAGAGTGAGAAGTGTTAGTCAAGACTCAAAGATAAGGTCACGAATCTTCTGGCGGTGGAGCGCACGGCGGACACAGGCAGACAGGCCAGAGGTGCCAGCGGACTGGCCGGCAGACGGGCCGGCGGTGGCAGCCGGCTGGCCGGCGGTGGCAGGAGGCTGACCAGTGGTGCCGGCAGACGTGTCAGCAGGTGGACCCGCGGTCAGAGCGGTGGGCTGCTCAGTGCCGGCCTTCGCACTCGAGAGGGACGAGGTGGGCAACGGACCGGCGGACCTCGTGGCCGGAAGCAGTACGAAGCAGTACGAAGGATTGCGTCTCGGCGTCGATGAAGAGCTGGGAGGCAGTCAGCATTGAAACTACCGGCAGGCAGGAAGGTGTCATCGTGGACCGGAAATAGCAGATGAGGGCCAACCCTGAGGAGGTGAGCCGGAGTCAGAAGCGACGGACCGGCAGGGTCGTTTGAGACGGTGGTCAGCCGGCAGCTGAGAATGGCCTCAATCTTGACGGAATTTGACGTGTCCCAGCTGAGTTTCAGGAGGCCGACTGGATTGTCGGCGAGGCGATCTTCTTGCGGAAGGTCGGCGAGGCAGTCAGGAAGGTTGATGGCAAACTCTAGGAGATGGAAGCAGGCTCGGTGGAAGAGCTCGCGGAGGCCGGAGACGAGATGGGCAGCATCATCCTTGGTGTCAGCGCCGATGACTATGCGAGTGAAGCGCCAGAGCTCGAAGTTGTCCTGCACCAGCGGCTTGGTGATGTCCTTCAGGAGGACGAGGGCGTCGCGGTGAGGCTCATGAACGCCTACCCGGTAGAAGGCGGCCTTGAGGTCAGATGAGATGCTGAAGCGGTGAGCACGGTATACTAGAAGGACTTGAAGCATTGAGGTCAGCAGGTTGGGCCCAGGCTCTAGGAGGTCGTTGAGTGTGGCGCCAGCGAGCGAGGTCTTGGCAGAAGCGTCGACGACGGAACGGATCTTTGTCGTGTTGGAGCTCTCCTTGATGACTGGGAAGTGCGGCAGAATCTGGATAACTTGACCAGCTGTCTGGCTAGGGTTGACTCGTTCCAGGACAACTTCTTGCTTGCGGTTTTCGGACTCGGCGTAGTAGGTCTCGCGCTCGGGAAGGCTGAGGCGGCGGTGGGCGGCTTGAGCACGACCAAAGGCCTGGCCAAAGTTGGAAGGTGGGAGCTCGGCACCAGGGTTGAATGGCAGGTCGACGGAGATGCGACCGTCAGGGCCGCGGGTGGCAGAGGCGAGGAGGCGCTGAGTTGGTCCGTCGTCCTGCAGGCATGGCTTTCCCGCGCCCTTATCGATGCCCAGAACCTCGAGATTGGACATGCGGTCGAGAAGCTTTTCAAGGCGAATTCCACCGTCTCCGAGGTAGACATTGGCGACGAGAACCTGGAGGAGCCGAGGAAGCCGTTGATGCGACGGGTGTTCATGCCGTCGAGGGAGACGTTGAGGGTTGGTCGCAGAGCCAGGGCAGGAACAGCGGGGCCGATCAGGAGCTGGTTGACCTCACCGCCGAGGATGAGATCGAGAGAGATTTCCTTGTCACGGGCAGGTGGAATGTTGCAGACGCCGTTCGGGACGCTCTTGAGGGTGTTGAGGACGTCTTTTGGAAGATCGACGGCAGGCATGTAGATCGGAGCTGCCAGCTGTTCAGATGCGAGGGCGGTGATCGGCCAGCGGCGGCCATCCGGAGCCTGGAGGTCAAAGCTTACAAGATCTGCGGTGACGGGGCGCCTGGACTCTGCATGAAAAGTAGAGGTGGCAATCGTAAGCTTCCTGGCAGCCTTGAGTCCAAGCTTGCGAGCGACGGCGCCGTCGAGGTGAGAGTAGGAGCACCCTGAGTCGAGAAGGATGTTGAAATTGACGATGCGGCCGTCCTTTGGGTTGACGGCAGTTGCACGAAGGGTCGCCATGATGGTCGGAGCGAGGCCTCCGTCTGCTGAGGCAGAGACGAGTGAGTTGACTGTCTCCTTGGAGGTCGCATCTTCAACGGCAGCGTTAAGGTTGGCGTTTGAACGAGTATTTGCCGATCGTTGACTAGAACTCGTGAAGGTGGCCCCGTGGAGAGTAGTGTGATGCGGCCCGTCGCACTCGCGGCATCGTCGGGTGTCACGGCAGTCCCGGGTGTGGTGGCTGGGGAGGCAGTTGCGGCAGAGATTTTTCTCTCGGACGATCTTGAGGCGGTCATCGGGCTTCGGCACCTCGCTGCAGAACATGGCGATGTGGTCGGAGCTGTCGCAGTAGATACAGCTGCGCCTGGGCTTCTGTTGCTGGCTGACAAAAGGGGCGAGTGACGCAGATGCGCAAGGCGCAGCATCGGTGCGAGGAGCAGGTCCGGCGCGAGGAGCTGCTGGCGGTCGGTGGCCGCATTGACTGCGAGTGGATTGCGGCCGGGACGCAGCGTTGCCCAGAAGACTGGCGGAGGCGAATGGCGCAGCTGGCACTGTGGCTGAGGCGGCTCTGAGGGTCTTGAGCTTGCAGTCGAGATGGTCCTGGAGCTCTGCCATGGTGGACACGAGAGGCTGCCTGTTAGAAGCGCGAAGATTGCGGATCTCGCTCTGGAATTCAGAGCGCAGCTCCAGAGCGCGTAGACGTAGCTGTCGAGGGTGCAGACAAGCTCGCCAAGTCGGAGAAGCTGGCCGGTGGCCAGACGGAGGGCGTCCGTGAATTCCTCGAGCTCACCCAGGTCGGAGGCAGAGCTGCAGTGAAGGGCGAGGAGACGCTGGAAGGAGGCGTTCTTTTCCTCCTGTGTGTCGGCGTAGTTGGCCTGAAGGACACGACAGGCCTCAGCGTAGGCGTTCGGCTGGCAGGCGTCGAGAGCACCGAGCTTCTTGAGAGCGGAGCCGGAGAGCAGACCGCGGAGTGCCTCGAGTTTGTCGACGTCGTTGAGGCTGGAGCGGCCGACGCTGTAGACGAAGGCGTCCCAGAAGCCCGGAAATGCAGCAGGGTCCATACGGTCGAAGGTTGGGAGATGCACTTTCTTGAGAATGGTGGAGCGGATGAGCCCAGCCGGATGGTGAGCATCTGATGCGGGCATTGAGACAGCTGGTTTCGAGGCTGGACGGACGGTGGTGGCGAGCTGTTGCATGAGTTTCTTTCTTTCTTATTCCCAGCGCGCCGTTAGCGCTGCGGCGCTAATATAGGCGGGGGCCATCGCCCCATCCCGCGGAGCAACGCGAATAACCTTCCGGCGGGGCCGTCCAGGGCGTCGTCGCCGCCGAAGATGCGGAGCCGCGGCGCATCTCCGCGGGGGCAGCGGCGGAGGACGTGGTCCACCGTGTCCGGGGCGCCACAGTCCGGGCAGGCCTCGTCGTCTTGCATGCCGAGGCGGTGTCAGGTGGAACCGCACAGGGTGCTGACATCGGCCCGGAGTTGGTTGAAAGTGACAAACTCCCGGCGATTGCGGAAGGAATGGGTATGGTGAATAGGAAGGCCGAGAATACGGGCGTCGAGGACGCGGCGATCGCGGCGGATGGCGGCGCGGGCCGAGGTAGTGCTGATAGGCACGTGCGCTTGCGCGAGAGTGGCGGCTTCGGCGGCCGCAAGGTCCGCGGCGGTGTTGCCGTCGATGCCGGCGTGTCCGGGGACCCAACAGAAACGGAAATCAGTGCGGCCGGAGGAGCCGGCGATGAGCTGCCAGCAGGTCGCTCCGGTAGCGGTGGACTGGCGGGCGGGCCCCTGCTCCAGGGCGGTCAGAGCGCTGAGGCTGTCAGTGAGAACCGCCATGCTGGGGGGCGGGGCCGGCCCCTCACGGAGGCAGTAGGACAGGGCGGTCTGGATCGCGACGAGTTCGGCCTGAAAGCTGCTGCACAGGGCACCGGCCGCGGCGCGGACGGTGACCGCGGGGCGACCGTCCCTGAACTCGATGACGGCGGCGCCGCCCCGTTGCTGGTACCCTTCTCAGCGGAGCCGTCCGTCCAGGCGATGACAGAGCACTCGCGGGCTCGCGCGATGCCGGCCTCGGCGGCGGCTGCCCGAACCTCGGCGGGGGCGTCCCTGCGGACACTACAGGCCTGGAGGTCGAAGCTGACGCGGGTCTGGCAGAAGTCGAGCCAGGGAGCGAGGCGAGGCGGGGTCTCGCGGTCAGATTCTCTGAGCGTGAAGGCGCAGACCGGGAGCTCCGAAGTGGCGCGGCGCCAGCAGCCGCGGAAGGGTCTTGCTCGGTCGAGCTCGAGGTGGGTGTCGTCGGGCGCAGGGGCTTCTTCGAAACTCCTATTTTTGAGGCGTGGACGGGTCGTGCGCATCGCAGTGCCGTGAGCCGGGCACTCAGGGGAAAGCCTGACGATGCGCTCGAAGAGATTGGCGGCGCGTTCCACGGCAACGGAAGCTATCGGGGGGAGATTCGCAAGGCGGAGAGACAGGTGATTAGGCGTCGTGCTGCAGCAACCAGTGATCAGCCGCGCACAGATCGCCTGCTGACTCGCAATGCCGCGACGGGTGCTCGGCGCAGCCACGTTAAACCAAATAGCACTGCCGTAGTCGGCACAGGCCCGGATGGTGGCAATGTAGGCAGTTCGCAGGACTCTGGCGTCAGCGCCCGTGCTGCGATGGGCAAGGGCGTTGAGGGCGCTGCGGCGTTGAGCCATCCTCCGGCGGACCTCCGAGCCCTGTTTGGCGAAGTTGAGCTGGCCGTCAATGGTGACGCCGGGCAGGCGAGGGTATTGGTTGAAGGCGATATCGTGGCCGTTAATTTCGAGCCGGAGGCGGACCTTGCCGTTCGTTTCGTACGGGCAAAGGGTGAAGGTCGAATACTCGCATTTGTCATAACTGAGGAGGACTTTCCAGCGGGCGCACCAGGCCGCTGTGGCATCGAGGGCTGGTTGGATGATGCGAGCACACGCGGATAGGCGGCGGTTGGTGGCGAGGAGGCTGCTGTCGTCTGCATACAGATTGATGCCGCATTCTGGGCTAACGGCCCTGATGGCAGCCGGGAGGTCGTTAGCGAAGATGAGCCAGAGGAGGGGGCCAGGACACTGCCCTGCGGGAGGCCGTCCTCGAAAACCCGTTCACGGCTGGTCCTGTTGACCCATTTGACCTCGGCGCGGCGGTCGCTCAGGAAGCGGTGGATCCAGAGCACGAAACGTGGGGGACCCCCAGGTCCCTCATTTTGATGCACAAGGCTCTGATCCAGACGCGGTTGTACGCCCTCTTGAAGTCGAGGAGGACAAGAGGATCTGATGGAGGTTGTCCTCCTCGGGAGAAACGGTGGAGTCCATGGCCGAGGCCGGGACGCCGTAGGGTTGATCACTGCTCCGCGGGATCTGGGTAGGGTGGGTCACTTCGTCACTCAGAGAGCGTTCGGGGCGCGGCGAGAACGCGGACCCAATGCCCGTCCCCGGACGGGATCCGGAGACGCCCCTCTTGGGGCCCGTTGCATGAGTTGCTGGTTCTGCTGCATCATCGCGGTCATGGAGGCGAGAAGGGCGTTGACTTCAACGTCAGGTGTAGCAGGAGAGGCGGCAGAGATCGGTGCAGCGGCCTGAGCAGCAGGAGGAGCCATTGCTCTGGATGAAGCAGCTGGCAACGAGCCACTGAGGTCGAAAGGCGGTTGCTGATTTCCGTCCCGGCCGCGCTGATTGCTGTTCCCACGGACGGCGTGGAAGGCTTCTGTGGCGGACTGTGCAGAGTCATCTTCGAGCAGACCTCCTCGGGGAAGACTGCGGCTGCGGCGGCTTTCTTCTATGTAGTCCTAGATTTATTTCTGTGAAAGACACTGTCAGAGTTTCTCTTGATGCTGTCCAACTCACTCCTGACGGGTTGCTTTCACAAACGCGAATTTCACAACCGCTAAATCACCTACTTTCACAACCGCGAAACTTCATAACCGCTAAAAAATTGCAGTCACTTTCATAAGCGCGAAACTTCACAACCGCTAAATCACCTACTTTCAAAAGCACTAAACTTCACAAACGCGAAACTTCACAACCGCTAAATCACCTACTTTCATAAGCACTAAACTTCACAAACGCGAAACTTCACAACCGCTAAATCACCTACTTTCATAAGCACTAAACTTCACAAACGCAAAACTTCACAACCGCTAAAAAGAGTGTTGTATATGAAAGTAAGTGCAAAAATTTTAGCGGTTGTGAAATTTCGCGTTTGTGAAACCCACCCCTCCTGACTCGCAGAGCTACTCTTGATGCCGTCCAACTCACTCCTGACTCTCAGAGTTCATTCTTAGAGTCACAGCTCGGTCACTACTAACTTTTGCGCTCCTAAAATCTTCCAGAGCCTCCTCAGCACTTTAATCTTGCTTCATAAGACGCACTTTGGGCTCAAGTGTTAGTGTTAGGAGACTACTCCTGCCGTCTTCCTACCTCAGCTTCTTTTGACGCAAAGCTTATCTAACAAAAAAGAGTCTTAGCAATTGTGCTTTAAAAACATGGTTTGCCGTGCGCCACCCCAACTCAGATTCAGAACTCTCGAGCGGCGGGCACAGTGAGCCATTCCGAACTTAAACGGCTTGATCATTGTGCTGAGAGAGAGTCAGAACTCCTGCTCAGAGCAAGTTGGCTCATTTGCATCTTGCTCTGACTACATAAGGTAGAGAAATGATTTGCGGGAATTAAGTTCATGGCAATGCTCTCAGTGACAATGTATGCTGTGCAATGACTGGAACTCAGGGCTCGAACCACTCGGAGTCACTGTCAATAAGCTTATAAAAATGCCAATAGATCTGCTGAGCCATTATTTTTGCTAAGGCATTGTCAATGTCGAACAGTCAATTTTGGCCATCTCTGTACCTTAATAAACTCGAAATGTACTAATACTCCCTGCCGTTTGTGATGAGATGTCTTCCAGACACAAATTATTCCAAAAAGCAGCTCTTGACTGATTTAGGAGTGTCAACTGGCCCTTGAGCTTGGAGCTAGGAATCGAACCCTGGGACCGATTTCATGATCGCTTAGCAGCTGCTGTTGAGCTGTTTCTGAAGTTTGGTTTCATGAGTGAACTGCTAAATGAGTTGCTAAGCTAGCAGGAGGTTGTGCCATAGACAAAACAGTGAGGCCTGATTTTTGGTGCTCCAGCGATCTTCCTTCCCTTCGCTCATCGCAAGCCAAACTCCGAAGCGAATATCAAGCAGAGCAGAAGGCATGGAAAGAGATTCGAGGTGTTATGGAGGCAACCAGCCTGTGCAAGTCTGTCGAGTACCTGAGCGATACGCCGTGGAAGAATATTCGCCTATAACTTCAATGAAGAAGATCGACGCTCACCGTCAGACATGCGCAGCCACAGAATACAACAGAATGCCCAATCAGTTGGCTTATCTTAAGTCGAAATAAAAAGCCATAGATATTACTTCTGAGGTGAAGAATAAAAAAGTAATATAAATTATTCCGCCCATCTTCATTACTTAGTGCTGAAGTTCTAATAGCATTTGAATTTTGCTCAAAACTACATAATGATAAAGTTACTTGTACGAGTATATACATTTATTTTAGCTGGATTGAAGTAAATCCATATATTAATCCACCTAAATTTAAGACTAAAACTGAACATCGAATGCTAAACACTAAACATTAAACGAGTGATTAGGCTATATGAGTTAAGAAGGTGCACTCAAGTTCCGATTCTGATCAGGTTGCACTTAGACGACGCAGCTTGCGCTGGTCGCCAGAAGCTGAGCAAAAACCGGAAGCGCTCCGCTTTTTGGAGGAGCGCAAGATCGTCTGCTGCGCCTTGCGCCAGTGGTGCACTCTCATGCGTGTGAATAAGAGCGATAGGCGGGTCAGCCATTCCTCAGTGTGCTCATCACTGTGTAATTTCAGAACTGAGGCAGCTGCCGCTTTAACGACTGGCTGCACGCAAGAGCTGATAGCTATTCCATGCCTCGCTCTGATTCTGTCCTGTACAATGCAGCAATTGCTAAGGGCTTGTTCCATCCGTAGTACTGCTTGTACGAGTATTAAGCTGGGAAAGCGAAGACCGCCACCAGAAATACTGATGTTTTTTAGTTCTAGAAAGAGCATTCCTGGACTTGCATTTTGAGTTTCCAAGAGCTCAGCCGTGCATGTTGCACAAGAGCCGCTTTGCAGCAGACGAGAGAGCAGCCAGCCGCCGATATACGCGTGTCCAATTGCTGGTGGGACAAATAACGGAGACGGAATGACTAACACTTACGAAGCTATATTTACGAGCGTAGCAACAGGCGGGCAGTGAAAGTTTTAAACAATCGCAAAAAGTCGGAAGAGAGAGATCAGGCTATATTCAAACGTAATAAAACTGGACCTCTTCGTGCGCCAAGCGCACGGAGAGGCCTAAATTATCGATCGTGCAAATACGAGTATTATACTGTACGAGCCGTTCTAAATACGCACACAACAAGCACAAAGTAAAACGGCCCAATTGGGAGCCACACCAAACGCAAATTGCACAGAGAAGAATGGAAATGATATGATTAATTGTCAGTTCATGTGGATAAATCTGACAGGATGGGGCGGCGGCCAGAAAGGGGAGAGTGAGAAGTGTTAGTCAAGACTCAAAGATAAGGTCACGAATCTTCTGGCGGTGGAGCGCACGGCGGACACAGGCAGACAGGCCAGAGGTGCCAGCGGACTGGCCGGCAGACGGGCCGGCGGTGGCAGCCGGCTGGCCGGCGGTGGCAGGAGGCTGACCAGTGGTGCCGGCAGACGTGTCAGCAGGTGGACCCGCGGTCAGAGCGGTGGGCTGCTCAGTGCCGGCCTTCGCACTCGAGAGGGACGAGGTGGGCAACGGACCGGCGGACCTCGTGGCCGGAAGCAGTACGAAGCAGTACGAAGGATTGCGTCTCGGCGTCGATGAAGAGCTGGGAGGCAGTCAGCATTGAAACTACCGGCAGGCAGGAAGGTGTCATCGTGGACCGGAAATAGCAGATGAGGGCCAACCCTGAGGAGGTGAGCCGGAGTCAGAAGCGACGGACCGGCAGGGTCGTTTGAGACGGTGGTCAGCCGGCAGCTGAGAATGGCCTCAATCTTGACGGAATTTGACGTGTCCCAGCTGAGTTTCAGGAGGCCGACTGGATTGTCGGCGAGGCGATCTTCTTGCGGAAGGTCGGCGAGGCAGTCAGGAAGGTTGATGGCAAACTCTAGGAGATGGAAGCAGGCTCGGTGGAAGAGCTCGCGGAGGCCGGAGACGAGATGGGCAGCATCATCCTTGGTGTCAGCGCCGATGACTATGCGAGTGAAGCGCCAGAGCTCGAAGTTGTCCTGCACCAGCGGCTTGGTGATGTCCTTCAGGAGGACGAGGGCGTCGCGGTGAGGCTCATCAACGCCTACCCGGTAGAAGGCGGCCTTGAGGTCAGATGAGATGCTGAAGCGGTGAGCACGGTATACTAGAAGGACTTGAAGCATTGAGGTCAGCAGGTTGGGCCCAGGCTCTAGGAGGTCGTTGAGTGTGGCGCCAGCGAGCGAGGTCTTGGCAGAAGCGTCGACGACGGAACGGATCTTTGTCGTGTTGGAGCTCTCCTTGATGACTGGGAAGTGCGGCAGAATCTGGATAACTTGACCAGCTGTCTGGCTAGGGTTGACTCGTTCCAGGACAACTTCTTGCTTGCGGTTTTCGGACTCGGCGTAGTAGGTCTCGCGCTCGGGAAGGCTGAGGCGGCGGTGGGCGGCTTGAGCACGACCAAAGGCCTGGCCAAAGTTGGAAGGTGGGAGCTCGGCACCAGGGTTGAATGGCAGGTCGACGGAGATGCGACCGTCAGGGCCGCGGGTGGCAGAGGCGAGGAGGCGCTGAGTTGGTCCGTCGTCCTGCAGGCATGGCTTTCCCGCGCCCTTATCGATGCCCAGAACCTCGAGATTGGACATGCGGTCGAGAAGCTTTTCAAGGCGAATTCCACCGTCTCCGAGGTAGACATTGGCGACGAGAACCTGGGAGGAGCCGAGGAAGCCGTTGATGCGACGGGTGTTCATGCCGTCGAGGGAGACGTTGAGGGTTGGTCGCAGAGCCAGGGCAGGAACAGCGGGGCCGATCAGGAGCTGGTTGACCTCACCGCCGAGGATGAGATCGAGAGAGATTTCCTTGTCACGGGCAGGTGGAATGTTGCAGACGCCGTTCGGGACGCTCTTGAGGGTGTTGAGGACGTCTTTTGGAAGATCGACGGCAGGCATGTAGATCGGAGCTGCCAGCTGTTCAGATGCGAGGGCGGTGATCGGCCAGCGGCGGCCATCCGGAGCCTGGAGGTCAAAGCTTACAAGATCTGCGGTGACGGGGCGCCTGGACTCTGCATGAAAAGTAGAGGTGGCAATCGTAAGCTTCCTGGCAGCCTTGAGTCCAAGCTTGCGAGCGACGGCGCCGTCGAGGTGAGAGTAGGAGCACCCTGAGTCGAGAAGGATGTTGAAATTGACGATGCGGCCGTCCTTTGGGTTGACGGCAGTTGCACGAAGGGTCGCCATGATGGTCGGAGCGAGGCCTCCGTCTGCTGAGGCAGAGACGAGTGAGTTGACTGTCTCCTTGGAGGTCGCATCTTCAACGGCAGCGTTAAGGTTGGCGTTTGAACGAGTATTTGCCGATCGTTGACTAGAACTCGTGAAGGTGGCCCCGTGGAGAGTAGTGTGATGCGGCCCGTCGCACTCGCGGCATCGTCGGGTGTCACGGCAGTCCCGGGTGTGGTGGCTGGGGAGGCAGTTGCGGCAGAGATTTTTCTCTCGGACGATCTTGAGGCGGTCATCGGGCTTCGGCACCTCGCTGCAGAACATGGCGATGTGGTCGGAGCTGTCGCAGTAGATACAGCTGCGCCTGGGCTTCTGTTGCTGGCTGACAAAAGGGGCGAGTGACGCAGATGCGCAAGGCGCAGCATCGGTGCGAGGAGCAGGTCCGGCGCGAGGAGCTGCTGGCGGTCGGTGGCCGCATTGACTGCGAGTGGATTGCGGCCGGGACGCAGCGTTGCCCAGAAGACTGGCGGAGGCGAATGGCGCAGCTGGCACTGTGGCTGAGGCGGCTCTGAGGGTCTTGAGCTTGCAGTCGAGATGGTCCTGGAGCTCTGCCATGGTGGACACGAGAGGCTGCCTGTTAGAAGCGCGAAGATTGCGGATCTCGCTCTGGAATTCAGAGCGCAGCTCCAGAGCGCGTAGACGTAGCTGTCGAGGGTGCAGACAAGCTCGCCAAGTCGGAGAAGCTGGCCGGTGGCCAGACGGAGGGCGTCCGTGAATTCCTCGAGCTCACCCAGGTCGGAGGCAGAGCTGCAGTGAAGGGCGAGGAGACGCTGGAAGGAGGCGTTCTTTTCCTCCTGTGTGTCGGCGTAGTTGGCCTGAAGGACACGACAGGCCTCAGCGTAGGCGTTCGGCTGGCAGGCGTCGAGAGCACCGAGCTTCTTGAGAGCGGAGCCGGAGAGCAGACCGCGGAGTGCCTCGAGTTTGTCGACGTCGTTGAGGCTGGAGCGGCCGACGCTGTAGACGAAGGCGTCCCAGAAGCCCGGAAATGCAGCAGGGTCCATACGGTCGAAGGTTGGGAGATGCACTTTCTTGAGAATGGTGGAGCGGATGAGCCCAGCCGGATGGTGAGCATCTGATGCGGGCATTGAGACAGCTGGTTTCGAGGCTGGACGGACGGTGGTGGCGAGCTGTTGCATGAGTTTCTTTCTTTCTTATTCCCAGCGCGCCGTTAGCGCTGCGGCGCTAATATAGGCGGGGGCCATCGCCCCATCCCGCGGAGCAACGCGAATAACCTTCCGGCGGGGCCGTCCAGGGCGTCGTCGCCGCCGAAGATGCGGAGCCGCGGCGCATCTCCGCGGGGGCAGCGGCGGAGGACGTGGTCCACCGTGTCCGGGGCGCCACAGTCCGGGCAGGCCTCGTCGTCTTGCATGCCGAGGCGGTGTCAGGTGGAACCGCACAGGGTGCTGACATCGGCCCGGAGTTGGTTGAAAGTGACAAACTCCCGGCGATTGCGGAAGGAATGGGTATGGTGAATAGGAAGGCCGAGAATACGGGCGTCGAGGACGCGGCGATCGCGGCGGATGGCGGCGCGGGCCGAGGTAGTGCTGATAGGCACGTGCGCTTGCGCGAGAGTGGCGGCTTCGGCGGCCGCAAGGTCCGCGGCGGTGTTGCCGTCGATGCCGGCGTGTCCGGGGACCCAACAGAAACGGAAATCAGTGCGGCCGGAGGAGCCGGCGATGAGCTGCCAGCAGGTCGCTCCGGTAGCGGTGGACTGGCGGGCGGGCCCCTGCTCCAGGGCGGTCAGAGCGCTGAGGCTGTCAGTGAGAACCGCCATGCTGGGGGGCGGGGCCGGCCCCTCACGGAGGCAGTAGGACAGGGCGGTCTGGATCGCGACGAGTTCGGCCTGAAAGCTGCTGCACAGGGCACCGGCCGCGGCGCGGACGGTGACGCGGGGCGACCGTCCCTGAACTCGATGACGGCGGCGCCGCCCCGTTGCTGGTACCCTTCTCAGCGGAGCCGTCCGTCCAGGCGATGACAGAGCACTCGCGGGCTCGCGCGATGCCGGCCTCGGCGGCGGCTGCCCGAACCTCGGCGGGGGCGTCCCTGCGGACACTACAGGCCTGGAGGTCGAAGCTGACGCGGGTCTGGCAGAAGTCGAGCCAGGGAGCGAGGCGAGGCGGGGTCTCGCGGTCAGATTCTCTGAGCGTGAAGGCGCAGACCGGGAGCTCCGAAGTGGCGCGGCGCCAGCAGCCGCGGAAGGGTCTTGCTCGGTCGAGCTCGAGGTGGGTGTCGTCGGGCGCAGGGGCTTCTTCGAAACTCCTATTTTTGAGGCGTGGACGGGTCGTGCGCATCGCAGTGCCGTGAGCCGGGCACTCAGGGGAAAGCCTGACGATGCGCTCGAAGAGATTGGCGGCGCGTTCCACGGCAACGGAAGCTATCGGGGGGAGATTCGCAAGGCGGAGAGACAGGTGATTAGGCGTCGTGCTGCAGCAACCAGTGATCAGCCGCGCACAGATCGCCTGCTGACTCGCAATGCCGCGACGGGTGCTCGGCGCAGCCACGTTAAACCAAATAGCACTGCCGTAGTCGGCACAGGCCCGGATGGTGGCAATGTAGGCAGTTCGCAGGACTCTGGCGTCAGCGCCCGTGCTGCGATGGGCAAGGGCGTTGAGGGCGCTGCGGCGTTGAGCCATCCTCCGGCGGACCTCCGAGCCCTGTTTGGCGAAGTTGAGCTGGCCGTCAATGGTGACGCCGGGCAGGCGAGGGTATTGGTTGAAGGCGATATCGTGGCCGTTAATTTCGAGCCGGAGGCGGACCTTGCCGTTCGTTTCGTACGGGCAAAGGGTGAAGGTCGAATACTCGCATTTGTCATAACTGAGGAGGACTTTCCAGCGGGCGCACCAGGCCGCTGTGGCATCGAGGGCTGGTTGGATGATGCGAGCACACGCGGATAGGCGGCGGTTGGTGGCGAGGAGGCTGCTGTCGTCTGCATACAGATTGATGCCGCATTCTGGGCTAACGGCCCTGATGGCAGCCGGGAGGTCGTTAGCGAAGATGAGCCAGAGGAGGGGGCCAGGACACTGCCCTGCGGGAGGCCGTCCTCGAAAACCCGTTCACGGCTGGTCCTGTTGACCCATTTGACCTCGGCGCGGCGGTCGCTCAGGAAGCGGTGGATCCAGAGCACGAAACGTGGGGGACCCCCAGGTCCCTCATTTTGATGCACAAGGCTCTGATCCAGACGCGGTTGTACGCCCTCTTGAAGTCGAGGAGGACAAGAGGATCTGATGGAGGTTGTCCTCCTCGGGAGAAACGGTGGAGTCCATGGCCGAGGCCGGGACGCCGTAGGGTTGATCACTGCTCCGCGGGATCTGGGTAGGGTGGGTCACTTCGTCACTCAGAGAGCGTTCGGGGGCGCGGCGAGAACGCGGACCCAATGCCCGTCCCCGGACGGGATCCGGAGACGCCCCTCTTGGGGCCCGTTGCATGAGTTGCTGGTTCTGCTGCATCATCGCGGTCATGGAGGCGAGAAGGGCGTTGACTTCAACGTCAGGTGTAGCAGGAGAGGCGGCAGAGATCGGTGCAGCGGCCTGAGCAGCAGGAGGAGCCATTGCTCTGGATGAAGCAGCTGGCAACGAGCCACTGAGGTCGAAAGGCGGTTGCTGATTTCCGTCCCGGCCGCGCTGATTGCTGTTCCCACGGACGGCGTGGAAGGCTTCTGTGGCGGACTGTGCAGAGTCATCTTCGAGCAGACCTCCTCGGGGAAGACTGCGGCTGCGGCGGCTTTCTTCTATGTAGTCCTAGATTTATTTCTGTGAAAGACACTGTCAGAGTTTCTCTTGATGCTGTCCAACTCACTCCTGACGGGTTGCTTTCACAAACGCGAATTTCACAACCGCTAAATCACCTACTTTCACAACCGCGAAACTTCATAACCGCTAAAAAATTGCAGTCACTTTCATAAGCGCGAAACTTCACAACCGCTAAATCACCTACTTTCAAAAGCACTAAACTTCACAAACGCGAAACTTCACAACCGCTAAATCACCTACTTTCATAAGCACTAAACTTCACAAACGCGAAACTTCACAACCGCTAAATCACCTACTTTCATAAGCACTAAACTTCACAAACGCAAAACTTCACAACCGCTAAAAAGAGTGTTGTATATGAAAGTAAGTGCAAAAATTTTAGCGGTTGTGAAATTTCGCGTTTGTGAAACCCACCCCTCCTGACTCGCAGAGCTACTCTTGATGCCGTCCAACTCACTCCTGACTCTCAGAGTTCATTCTTAGAGTCACAGCTCGGTCACTACTAACTTTTGCGCTCCTAAAATCTTCCAGAGCCTCCTCAGCACTTTAATCTTGCTTCATAAGACGCACTTTGGGCTCAAGTGTTAGTGTTAGGAGACTACTCCTGCCGTCTTCCTACCTCAGCTTCTTTTGACGCAAAGCTTATCTAACAAAAAAGAGTCTTAGCAATTGTGCTTTAAAAACATGGTTTGCCGTGCGCCACCCCAACTCAGATTCAGAACTCTCGAGCGGCGGGCACAGTGAGCCATTCCGAACTTAAACGGCTTGATCATTGTGCTGAGAGAGAGTCAGAACTCCTGCTCAGAGCAAGTTGGCTCATTTGCATCTTGCTCTGACTACATAAGGTAGAGAAATGATTTGCGGGAATTAAGTTCATGGCAATGCTCTCAGTGACAATGTATGCTGTGAAAAAAGGGAACTTCAGTTTTTGTCCAGCGCACACAGCACTCTGTGACTCGATGTGACAGCTGCAGTGCGCATCGTTGAGACATTATTTGTACCAATGTGCGCAACCGACCCAGCAGCCAACTCTGTATAAAGTTTCTCAACGCAAGGCACAAAATTTTTTTTGACATCTCCAGCCGGAGTTACTGCTGACTGGGTAGGCAGTGAAATTCTGTTTAGTCATGGCAGATGACCCACTGGACAGACTGGAAAAGGATATTAAGAGAACTGCAGAAGTTGTCAAGAATGTGAAATCGCTTCGACCCAAAATTAACAAGCTGTCCGAAGTCATTGACGCCTCTGGTTGCTATGCGGCTGATTTGACAAAAATAAACCTGCCCGGTGAGCCACTTCTGGATGATTTGAAAGAAGAGCTGAGAAAGCTGCAGGAGTTCGGATCGATTCTTAAAAGACAACTCGATACCTTCGGTCAGAAGCTCACTGTTTTGGAGGATTTCGTGCACTCAAAGTTCTCAGGAAGGAGAGAAATTCCTTTAAATAATATTCAAGAGCTCTGCCAGAAACTGATAGCAACTTACAACACTTCCAATGTTTCTTTAACGAACTTGACCAACTTCATCGGCTGCTTCAGCGATTCACAGCTGCTCGCACAAAAGCTGGAGGAGAAGCTGAAGCAGCAGTCTGAGGATATGGACAAGAAAGCCAGCAGCTCCAGGAACTGGGGAGCCGCTGGCGCCGTCGTCTTGGCGGCTGGTGCTGTGGCTCTCGGCTTCTTCACCGGCGGAGCCACCTGGGTTGCCGCTGGCGCCATCGCTGGTACCGCCTGTGGCGCTGGAGCTGGGGCGGTGGCCAAATATACGTCGCGCAGCGTGAAAGAGATGCGACGCATGGCTGCTGACATCAGAGAGAAGTCCAACAAGTTGCACGTGATCGCTAAGGAGCTGGAAGATGATGTCGGCAAGGCAATCCGCATGAATGGGGAAGCCACTCTGGACCTGCAATGTGTGCTTGAGTTCTTTAGTAAGGACGAACTCATTGCCCAGCAGCAAGAGTAGATTGCCCAGCAACAAAAGGAGCTTGCCGCCAAGGATGAAATGATTGCGCGGCTGAATAAGCAGTTAAGGCAGCACGGCAAAATTTGATTTTTTACTGAAGTGCAGGAGTGCACAACTGAAAGTTCTCTCGGACACGCCTCACGCAACTCATAACAGGTTTTTCTCCACTCCCGAACTTAATAGAAACCGTGTACGTGTAGTTACGGCAGTTGATAAACTTCTTTTAAAAGTTTTACTCTTTTCGATCTTACTCTTTCAGTGTTAGACACACATTCTGTCTATATTGTCTATATACTTAAAGTAGAAAGTAATAACTTGTCACAAAATTTTTCTTCAGCTCTAATCGTCATTCCACAATGTCCCATCAAAATCGTTAAATATCGAAGGCAAATTTCTTCTCCTAGACTGCATCGCGAGCAGTGAAGACTTGACATGAAGGTTTTTTACCGAAAGGCTGTGGGGGTGCAGACTTATCTGTCCTATTTGTTTGCTTTCACGTTTTTACAATTAAACAGTTTTAAACAGCAAATTACTCTTTGTTTTATCTTTTGTGAAATATTTGTCGTACAGAATTTTTTTAAGAATTACGAGAGAGACAGGCAGTTCCACACAGTTCTTAAGCACTCAGTGCTGCTTTGTCTGCGTGAAAAAGGCATGCACTGCTTTTGGATGGTTTAACTTCGCATGTAAGTAGCTTATGACTCTAATATTGACGCCTATTATGACGCATTTCTGTACAAAATCCTTGAATCGCGCAGCCGACCCGCTCTTAACCGAACTCTTCATTGAACTGAGGGTGCGTCAGAACGTTTTGAGAAAAGTTATTTTTCATTTTATTCTATTCATAGCAATTATTCATTCGCAGGCACTGGGTGCGGTTAATGAAACCCTAAGGAAACGCCAATGTACGCTATAAAAAGGGAACTGTTGGTTACTTGGGGCAGTCGGCTCGGATTTAACAGAAAAGCAACACTGCCTTTCACTCGTGCGCTCTCGGACTTTAAAGTGTACTGGGTGTACTCTGAAACACAAGTTACTCAAAATAGAAAGGGAACTTCCGTTTATTTCAATCTACACGGCTTATGCACTATTTAAGACCCCCAAAAGACTTCTCTGCATATTTTTAAGGCAAGAATAAATAGTGAAACTTTGCTGTTTAACGTCTAATCGGATCGGAGAGGCTGGTCGTGATGGACGAGGTGCTGATAAACATTGGTCAAGCAGCCAAGACCATGAAGCTGCTTCAAAGGAACAGTTCCGAGCTGTGCAACATTATTGAAAGCACGAAGGACAATGCCAGCAAAGTTGAAGCAATCAACCTGCCACAGGAGTCGCTGCTGGAGAGGCTGAAGCAGGAATTGCATAGGGTTCGGGAGTCCGGGGCAAAGCTTGAGGTCGGGCTCAAGGCATTTCTTGTGAAAATCAAGAAGTTCGAGGACTTGCTTCGTGCAGCAAGAAACATTCCTGTTAGAGAGTTTAGCGAAAAACTGGACAAGACCCACAACATGACTGAAAGCATCTACGACGCTTTCGACAGCTTCGTGGGCCACCTCAGTACGTCGCAGCAGCTCGCGGTGCAGCTGGAGGAGAAGCTGAAGCAGCAGTCTGAGGAGATGGACAGGGCAGCCAGCCGCTCCAGGAACTGGGGAGCCGCTGGCACCGTCGGCCTGGCTGTTCTTGAAGACTTCTTTACCGGCGGAGCCACCTGGGTTGCTGCTGGCGCTTTCGCTGGTTCCGCATATGGTTCCGAACTGGAGCAGTGCATGGCCACCCACACGGTGCTCAGCGTGAAAAAGACGCAAAGCATGGCCGCTGACATCGAAGAGAAGTCTAGCAAGTTGCACGTGATTGCTAAGGAGCTGGAATCATGTGTTTACAAGGCGCGTGAATGTGAAAGGGAAGTGTGCTTGAGTTCCTTAGTAAGGACTGAGAACTAAGGAGTTCCTTAGTTCCTTAGGGAGCACTGGTCAGCAACAAGAGATAGCACAACAAAATGAATGAATTGTGTGGCGGAGAAGTTAAAACAATAAGGAAAAAAAATTATAAATCTTTTAAATTTTTAATTCTTTTTTCGAGCTTTTTCATTGTAGACACGCATTCCTAGGTGAGGCCGAGTACTTTTTGTTCCACCTGGTATCTATATTGCTTGCAGTACAAAATTATCCCTTTTGTTACACAACTTTTGCCTCCGATATGTAATAAGCATCATTTTGTAATGTCCCCACAAAACCCTTAATAATCGAAGGCAAATTTCTGCTCCTAGATTGCATCGCGAGCATTGCAGACATAAAATGAAGTTTTTCATCAAAACTTATATGTAGTGTTAGTTTCTCGCTGAGCTGCGAATTTCCTGGAGTCGCATTCAGGGATAGACATTGATAGTTTCTAATGCACTGCCAGCGTATGCCCAGTTTAATAATTTCGCATAGGAGTTAGAGAGGCCGAGGACAACTGGATTTTCTTGGCCTGGATTTGCATTTTCCACTACTATTTATTTTCTTAATGCATAATTTTTTTGTTTTTTATTTAATTTTCGATGCATTTTCCTGGCTGGAGTTTGTGTATCTTTGTAGCTCTTGTGAAAAAAGCTTCATCAACTGTGCTTTAAAAACATGGTTTGCCATGCGCCAATTCTACTCAGATTCAGAACTCTCGAACGGCGGGCACAGTGAGCCATTTCGAGCCGCTCCGAACGTACGAGCTAAAACGGCGCGCTTCATTGCATTGAGAGAGAGTCAGAACTCCTGCTCAGAGCAAGTTGGCTCATTTGAATGCGGCATTATTAAGTTCATGGAAATGCTCTCCGTAACAATGTACGCCGTAAGAAAGGGAACTTCAGTTTTTGCCCAGCGTACACAGCACTCTGTGACCCTGTGTGGCAGCTGCAAGGCAAAGTGAGCCCTGCCGAAAAAGCAGTTGTTACAGACCCTAAACAAAGGCTCTGAGTTGAGTCAAAACAAGTTTTGCTATGCAGTCATTGGTTGGCTGGTGCAGGCATCGTGCAGAGTGCGACAGTCGCTTTTTTATTTGCGCGACATCGCCGTCCCCAAGTGTACTCGTAGTTCAGCAGTATGAGACTCTGAGATACATATACATGATTTTAAAAGAAAGAAATTAATGTTATAAGAAGGCTAAACAAGTAAAATCAAAAGTGAAAGTGAAAGTTTCCTGTTTAACTAATTGAATCATGTCAGAGAACCTGAGCAATATCGGCAAGGTGCTGGCTGGCCTTGGTGACGCAGTCAAGACCATGAAGCTGCTTAAAAAAAAAAATTCCGAGCTGGAAATTATTGCTGAAAGCACGAGGGA
Source organism: Macrostomum lignano (assembly GCA_002269645.1). NCBI lineage: Eukaryota > Metazoa > Platyhelminthes > Macrostomidae > Macrostomum > Macrostomum lignano. Next base: position 42,163 of record NIVC01000858.1, on the reverse strand, counting down.
CAATGCCAGACAAGTTGAAAAAATCAACCTTCCACATGAGCCGCTGATGGAGAAGCTGAAGCAGGAGTTGCAGATGGTTCTTGAATCCGAGGAAAAGCTTGAGGTTTGGCTTAAGAAATTCCCTGAGAAAATCAAGGATTTTGAGGACTGTCTTCGTTCGAAAATCTTGGGTCGCTTCAACATTCCACCTGCGAATATTGAAGAGTTTAGCGACGAACTGGACAAGGCCCATAGAATGGCCAAAGACTTCTTCGGTGCTTTCGACAGCTTCGTGGGCCACCTCAGTAAGTCGCAGCAGCTCGCGGTGCGGCTGGCGGAGAAGCTGAAGCAGCAGTCTGAGGAGACGGACAGGGCAGCCAGCCGCTCCAGGAACTGGGGAGCCGCTGGAACAGTCGGCCTGGCGGCTCTTGGAGCTGGCGCTTTGGCTTTCGGCTTCTTCACCGGGGGAGCCACCTGGGCTGCTGCTGGCGCCATCACTGCTGGTGCCGTCTGTAGCGCTGGAGCTGGGGCGTTGGCCGCCCATACGGTGCTCAATGTGAAAGAGATGCGACAGCTGGCCGCTGACATCAAACTCAACTCCGGCAAGCTGCACGCCATCGCCTCTGATCTGAAGAGCAGCGTCGACATAGCCGGAGCCATCCAGCTGAACGGGGAGACCGAGGAGGCCCTGAAAACGGCGCTGGAGTTTTTGAAGCGGGACCTGGAGAAGGATGACCGGATCGCTGAGCTGCAGATGGAGAGCAGTGCCAAGGATGCCCGGATCGCTGAGCTGGAGGAGAAGGTGAGGCGGCAAGGCCTGCACTAGGAAGAACTTCGCCAATCTGCACAGGAGGATCGCGATTTTGTTACTAGAAGTTCTAAAAAATTACTTTTTTAGTATTCGTAGCTCTTTATAATAAGTTTTCTGAACATCCAACTACACTAAATGTCTTATCCTTGTTTGTATGTCTGTCTGTCTGTATGTATGTACTAAGCTTCATTTCATAAGACACTGAACTCTACTTCCATTGCCAAAATTTTTTTACATGATTTCATGATCATGTACGCTGGTACCTAAGAACCCAAAACTGGAAATAGGCCCAAATTTACGCTTGGAATTCTGCTTCGAGTTCTAATAAATTCTTTTCAATCGCCTCCAAACTCTCTACCAGTGCTTTGTCCCCCTGCCAATTTGACTTGTAATTCAATGAAAACAATTTCGTCCGTATAATTTATTGGAATACATGTGCATGCTAAAAGCTGTCTTCCACTATACTATGACTGCCTATTAGACAAAATACTCGTAAACCCGAAAAATCCTCAACTTTGAGTTCGATTTCTGGTTTTCATTTCCTTTCCTGACCGACAGACAGACAAACAGACAGACAGACTTGGATTATATTTAGTTGGTTTCGCATTCACCTCTTGAATAAATTCCAATAAGCAGACGTAGTTGCACTACTGACAGTAGAGTAGTAAACTTATGCTTTTATTTACTCAGACTACAGAACGTATACCGAATAATTTGATTTAGGAATTTCAAAGAAAATAATCAGGACAAAATTATATGCACCACTGCAGACAGACCTTGCCTCTACTGAATTCACATTGTACTTTAATAAATCACAGAACCCGTGCAAACACATTGTACTTTAATATATCACAGAACCCGTGTGAACACTTTGTACTTTAATAAATCACAGAACCCATGTAAACTATTTGTACTTTAATAGACCACAGTCTCAGTGTCAGACTTTAGCGCGACGGCAGCTCGGAGCTCCTCAATCAAGACCGCGCAGCCCGAGCCCGCCGTCACTCTCCCAGCGAGATGTTGCCGCCGTAGACGGCCAGCATCAGGATGGCGACGAATCCGACCAACAGGCCGAGGTTCTGCAGGGCGAACAGCTTCGCCCTGCCGGACTGCCGGGCCTCCGGCTGCTCCAGCGAGCTGCTCACCGCGGGCAGCTGGAAACGGCGGAGGAGGCTTCACTGTTCCACACTGTCTCAGCAACTCCTTTATAATATCCAACAGTGCTGTTCTCAGAACCCCACCAGCAGATTTAAGATGGCCATCCCGGACCCACCAGACACCCCGCACCCCGGACCCCATCGGACACCCCGGACCCCATCGGACACCCCGGACCTCATCGGACACCCCGGACCCCATCGGACACCCTGGACCTCATCGGACACCCCGGACCCCATCGGACACCCCGGACCCCATCGGACACCCCGGACCCCATCGGACACCCGGATCTCATCGGACACCCCGGACCCCATCGGACACCCCGGACCCCATCGGACACCCCAGACCCCATCGGACACCCCGGATCTCATCAGACACCCCGGACCCCATCGGACACCCCGGACCTCATCGGACTCCGGACCCCATCGGACACCCGGATCTCATCGGACACCCCGGACCCCATCGGACACCCCGGACCCCATCGGACACCCCGGACCTCATCGGACACCCGGGACCTCATCGGACACCTCGGATCCCAGCAGACGCCCCGGAGCCCATTGGACACCCCGGACCTCATCGGACACCCCGGATCCCATCGGACACCCCGGACCTCATCGGACACCCCGGATCCCATCGGACACCCCCGGACCCACCAGACACCCCGGACACCACCAGACACCCCGGACCTCATCGGACACCCCGGATCCCATCGGACACCCCCGGACCCACCAGACACCCCGGACACCACCAGACACCCCGGACCTCATCGGACACCCCGGATCCCATCGGACACCCCGGACCTCATCGGACACAGGATGCCAGCCCCAAGCTCACCATGTCCACCAGGCCGATGTACAAGAACATGCCGCTGGCGATGGCGAAGATCCACACGCTGGCGTCGGTTTCGCCCAGTGCGACGCCCAGCGCGAAGCCAAGGTAGCAGGTGCAGGCGGACAGGAAGTTGCACAGCAGCGCCATCGGCATGGACATCCCGGCCGACAGCAGGATGGCGAAGTCGCCGAGCTCGTGCGGCAGCTCCTCGCACAGCACCGCCAAGGAGATGCTGACGCCGCTGAGGGTGGAGCGGCTGAAGGCCACCCCGATGCTCAGGCCGTCGACGAAGTTGTGCAGCGCGTCGCCCAGCAAAATCATCCAGGCCACCGGCTGCACCTTCACCAGGCGGGTGGACACGGAGCCCGCGTTGCCGCCGCTGCCGCTGCCAGCAGCCGCGCCGTCGCTACAGCAGGCGGCGCCGTCCTCCGCGACCTCCACCGGCAGGACGGTGGCCGCCCCGTACGCCGCCGGCTCCCCGGACGGCGGAGCCTCTTTTTGACGCGGCGACTCCGCATCGACTGGCGGGGCCGGGGAGACGCGGGCGGACTTGTAGCTGGCCAGGGCGGTAGACGAGTCCTCCTGCTGCAGCTGCGGCTCCGGCAGCGCGTGCGAGTGACCGTGGCCGAAGCTGCCGCCTCCCTGTGGGGAATTTGGTTGCGTCAGCCAATCAGAGCAGCCCAGCGATGTCTTGGAAAATGGGTTTTAAAAGCCGAACTCCTTTACAATATCCAACAATGCTGTTCTCAGAACCCCACCAGCAGATTCAACTTCTGATTGGCTGAAGTTGAAAAGTTATTATCGCTACATATCGGCAGCTTTTCAGGTGCTCTTGAATTGGACTTGCCTTCATCCGGATGAGCTCTTTGAGCAGGCGTTCGATAAGGAAGAACAGGTAGATGCCCCCGAACACGGTGCAGCAGCGCCACAGGTACCACGGGTGCTCGGAGAGAAAGTCCTCCCAGCTGGTGTGGGCAGAGCCATGGAACGCGTGGTGATCATGGTGATCATGGTGGTCATGGTCGTGATGGTGATGGATGAGGCTGGAGTTCTCCTTGTTCACCTCCTCGTGTATGAATTCCAGCTGCAAGCACTGCGGAGAAAAACATGGACTTTAATGTTTAAAATCTAGGCTGACCACAGACTGCACTGATCAATCTAGGCTGACCACAGACTGCACTGATCAATCTAGGCTGACCACAGACTGCACTGATCAATCTAGGCTGACCACAGACTGCACTGATCAATCTAGGCTGACCACAGACTGCACTGATCAATCTAGGCTGACCACAGACTGCACTGATCAATCTAGGCTGACCACAGACTGCACTGATCAATCTAGGCTGACCACAGACTGCACTGATCAATCTAGGCTGACCACAGACTGCACTGATCAATCTAGGCTGACCACAGACTGCACTGATCAATCTAGGCTGACCACAGACTGCACTGATCAATCTAGGCTGACCACAGACTGCACTGATCAATCTAGGCTGACCACAGACTGCACTGATCAATCTAGGCTGACCACAGACTGCACTGATCAATCTAGGCTGACCACAGACTGCACTGATCAATCTAGGCTGACCACAGACTGCACTGATCAATCTAGGCTGACCACAGACTGCACTGATCAATCTAGGCTGACCACAGACTGCACTGATCAATCTAGGCTGACCACAGACTGCACTGATCAATCTAGGCTGACCACAGACTGCACTGATCAATCTAGGCTGACCACAGACTGCACTGATCAATCTATGCTGACCACAGACTGCACTGATCAATCTAGGCTGACCACAGACTGCACTGATATTGATCCACTGAGACTGAGATGGTGGACTCAGACTGCAGGACAGTAACTGTTATCAATACCCAGTTACCTAGCGAGCAAAGCCCAATAAAGTCTGCAACGCACAGCTGTGCAATAAAGATTCTCGGCCCCAATCTAGCGAGCCCGCACAGCCCTGTTATCTCTAAGATAGCGCAGCGGTGGGAACGCAATTGGCGCAATGGGCATTGGTTTCTGCCGGTGTCCCTGGTGACGCAGGCGACATTCTCCAAGCGCGGCCTCGCTGAGCTCAAAGGTCCATCAGGCCATTGCAAACCGTGCGCTATCGCCGCTGCTGAGTTGCCATGCCAACAGGAAAATGAGCACAAAACTGGTCTGACTGTTGACTGGATTCTTTTGAAATGAGAACTGACTAAAATAACAGTTTTAGAAGACTCCTGATAAAAGTCGACTTGCGCTCGCTGCAGGTAAACGGGGCACCCAGTATTTCTATGATTTCTAGCGCTTTGCTGGCATGGATGGCCCTGCGCTTAGATTGGGTGGCATTGCAGTTTCATCGGGTTGAAGCTGATGGCATACATGGCAAACTGATGGCATGGCGCTCAAAATGATGGCATGGCACTCAAAATGATGGCATGGCACTCAAAATGATGGCATGGCGCTCAAAATGATGGCATGGCACTCAAACTGATGGCATGGCACTCAAACTGATGGCATGGCACTCAAACTGATGGCATGACACTCAAACTGATGGCATGGCGCTCAAACTGATGGCATGGCACTCAAACTGATGGCATGGCACTCAAACTGATGGCATGGCACTCAAACTGATGGCATGGCACTCAAACTAATGGCATGGCACTCAAACTGATGGCATGGCACTCAAACTGATGGCATGGCACTCAAACTGATGGCATGGCACTCAAACTGATGGCATGACACTCAAACTGATGGCATGGCACTCAAACTGATGGCATGGCACTCAAACTGATGGCATGGCACTCAAACTGATGGCATGGCGCTCAAACTGATGGCATGGCACTCAAACTAATGGCATGGCACTCAAACTGATGGCATGGCACTCAAACTGATAACATGGCGCTCAAACTGACGGCATGGCACTCAAACTGATGGCATGACACTCAAACTGATGGCATGGCGCTCAAAATGATGGCATGGCACTCAAACTGATGGCATGGCACTCAAAATGATAGCATGGCACTCAAACTGATGGCGTGACACTCAAACTAATGGCATGACACTCAAACTGATGGCATGGCACTCAAACTGATGGCATGGCACTCAAAATGATGGCATGGCACTCAAAATGATGGCATGGCACTCAAACTAATGGCATGGCACTCAAACTGATGGCATGGCACTCAAAATGATGGCATGACACTCAAACTGATGGCATTGCACTCAAACTGATGGCATGGCACTCAAAATGATGGCATTGCACTCAAACTGATGGCATGGCACTCAAAATGATGGCATTGCACTCAAACTGATGGCATTGCACTCAAACTGATGGCATGGCACTCAAACTGATGGCATGGCACTCAAACTGATGGCATTGCACTCAAACTGATGGCATGGCACTCAAAATGATGGCATGGCACTCAAAATGATGGCATGACACTCAAACTGATGGCATTGCACTCAAACTGATGGCATGGCGCTCAAAATGATGGCATTGCATTCAAAATGATGGCATGGCACTCAAAATGATGGCATGGCACTCAAACTAATGGCATGGCACTCAAACTGATGGCATGGCACTCAAAATGATGGCATGACACTCAAACTGATGGCATTGCACTCAAACTGATGGCATGGCACTCAAAATGATGGCATTGCACTCAAACTGATGGCATGGCACTCAAACTGATGGCATAGCACTCAAACTGATGGCATTGCACTCAAACTGATGGCATGACACTCAAACTGATGGCATGGCACTCAAACTGATGGCATGGCACTACAGGGACCCCAAGGCTGGAGCCCCCCTGACGTACCTCAGGCAGCAGGACCAGCAAGGCGGTGGCAGTCAGCGAGCTCACGGCCAGGGCCGTCATGAAGGCCATCAGCAGGTTGAACAGCCGGCGGCCGATGCACGGCAGGAAGCTGATGCCCACCAGGGCGCACAGGTTGATGAGGGTGACGAACAGCAGGCCGAAGCCCCACACTGCGGGCAGGGGGAGGGGTCGCCAATCCTGCTGAACAAGCCCGGTTGAGCAGCCCCAACTGGAGACTCAAATATTAACAGCGTCACGTTTCTCACCTTGAGCTGGACTTGGAGCACCGTGACTGTGCCCGTCTCCGTGACCGCCTCCGTGACCGCCTCCAAACCCGTTGCCCAATTCAAAGCCAGGAAGCGGCGCACCCGCGCTGAGTCCTGAAGTCGGCAGGCGCCCGTCGTAGCAGGCCGGGGTTTGAATTCCCGCCAGCAGGGTGGCGACCAGGTGGCTGGCATTGCGCGGAGTCCAAGCCAGGGGCATCAGGCTGGATGGCTGGCTGGGGCACTGCGAGGGGTTGCGGGTTGGGCTGGCGTCTATGAGGCTGAATTCAGTGTCTGAGCTGCATGGCAACCACTCTATGGGGCTGAATTGGGTAGCTGAGCTGCATGGCAACCACTCTATGGGACTGAATTGGGTGGCTGAGCTGCATGGCAAATGAGGCTGAATTGGGTAGCTGAGCTGCATGGCAACAACTCTATGAGACAGAATTGGGTAGCTGAGCTGCATGGCAACCACTCTATGGGACTGGATTGGGTAGCTGAGCTGCATGGCAACAACTCTATGAGACTGAATTGGGTAGCTGAGCTGCATGGCAACCACTCTATGGGACTGGATTGGGTAGCTGAGCTGCATGGCAACCACTTATGGGACTGAATTGAGTGGCTGAGCTGCATGGCAAATGAGGCTGAATTGGGTAGTTGAGCTGCATAGCAACCACTCTATGGGGATGAATTGGGTAGCTGAGCTGCATAGCAACCACTCTACAAACAACCACAAAACACGCGACCCCGCAAGCAAAGTCAGTTAAAGCAAGGCGCGTCAGATGGCGCGCCGCAGAGCCTGGGAGCAAACGAAGTCGCTCCGTTGGCAGTGTCGGGCGCCCCAGCGTCGCACAGCAGGCAGTCCACGTACGTGGACAACCACTCTATAGTTATGATTTGCTCACCTCCAGCTGGGCGCCGGCCGCAGCCGCCTTACTCAGCAGGCCGGGGCTCATGCTGATGCCGGCCAAGAAGTCGGTGACATTGCGGCCGTAGGCGATGCCGGAGCGACCGTAAAGGCGGATGAAGTCTGCGGCCAGCGCAGAGATCCGAGCTGCCTCTCCCGAGTTCGACATGCCTGCGGGTTGACAGGGGCGGCGAGTTGGCAATCGTTTTGAATCGATTGGGATGGGAATGTTCTATGGGCTCGACACCTCACAAACTCGAAATTCACAAGCTCAACCTTTACAAGCTCAACCTTCACTAGCTCAACCTTCACTAGCTCAACCTTCACTAGCTCAACCTTCACTAGCTCAACCTTCACTAGCTCAACCTTCACTAGCTCAACCTTCACTAGCTCAACCTTCACTAGCTCAACCTTCACTAGCTCAACCTTCACTAGCTCAACCTTCACTAGCTCAACCTTCACACAGCTCAACCTTCACAAGCTCGAACTTCACAAGCTCAAACTGTGAGCTACAAAAAATGAAACATGCATTGAACTCACTGTGCAATCCAAAACTCCCGCGGGCACTTGAGCTCAGGCAATCTCACAGATCTGACCGCAGTCTGCTTTAAACCGTGCGCCGCTCTGCAATGCACCTGAGCTGCAATTATAGGCAGCTCCAGAGGCGAAGTCCAACCTGGGTGCGAGATTTTCCCCAGCAACGCCTGAGCCAAACTTATCTCTAAGATAGCGCAGCGGTAACCGAGCATGCACTGAGCAGCTCGGCATGGCACACAATGAGCACTTGGAGATCTGCTGCTGCTGCTGCCGCAGGCGCCACTCTCCAAGCACGGCCACCCTCGGATCAAAGGTCCATCGCGCCATTCCCAAAGCAATCATTTGCAATCATTTAGTGCTGCTAGGTTGCCATGCCGACCGAAAAATACTTGAAGTAAGCATTCTGGATGAAGTCTTTGACCGCTAACCCGAAGCTGTGCAGTGCCAGCCAGAATTGGCAACGTTTTTCAGAAGGCCGTTGATAACTAAGCAACGTTATGAAACATGGAGCACTGTGATTCTACGAGCGTATTACCTACTAAATTTGTCTGTGTGGTATGGTGGAATTGTGCTTAGATTTGGTGAATTGCGCTTACACTGGGTGGAATTGCGCTTAATGGGTGGAATTGCGCTTATACTAGGTGGAATTGCGCTTACACTGGGTGGAATTGCGCTTACTGGGTGGAATTGCGCTTATACTAGGTGGAATTGCGCTTACACTGGGTGGAATTGCGCTTACACTGGGTGGAATTGCGCTTACTGGGTGGAATTGCGCTTACTGGTGGAATTGCGCTTAGAGTTGGTGGACTCGCACTTAGATTTAGTTGACTTTTGCCTCGATTTGGTGGTATTGTGCTTAGATCTTGTGGACTTTTGCCTCGATTTGGTGGTATTGCGCTTAGATCTTGTGGACTTTTGCCTCGATTTGGTGGTATTGCGCTTAGATCTTGTGGACTTTTGCCTCGATTTGGTAGTATTGCGCTTAGATCTTGTGGACTTTTGCCTCGATTTGGTGGTATTGCGCTTAGATCTTGTGGACTTTTGCCTCGATTTGGTGGTATTGCGCTTAGATCTTGTGGACTTTTGCCTCGATTTGGTGGTATTGTGCTTAGATCTTGTGGACTTTTGCCTCGATTTGGTGGTATTGCGCTTAGATCTTGTGGACTTTTGCCTCGATTTGGTGGTATTGCACTTAGATCTTGTGGACTTTTGCCTCGATTTGGTGGTATTGCGCTTAGATCTTGTGGACTTTTGCCTCGATTTGGTGTATTGCGCTTAGATCTTGTGGACTTTTGCCTCGATTTGGTAGTATTGCGCTTAGATCTTGTGGACTTTTGCCTCGATTTGGTGGTATTGCGCTTAGATTTGATGGACCTTCGCCTCGATTTGGTGGTATTGCGCTTAGATTTGATGGACCTTCGCCTCGATTTGGTGGTATTGCGCTTAGATTTGATGGACTTTTGCCTCGATTTGGTGGTTGTGCTTAGATTTGATGGACTTTTGCCTCGATTTGGTGGTATTGCGCTTAGATTTGATGGACTTTTGCCTCGATTTGGTGGTATTGCGCTTAGATTTGATGGACTTTTGCCTCGATTTGGTGGTATTGCGCTTAGATTTGATGGACTTTTGCCTCGATTTGGTGGTTGTGCTTAGATTTGATGGACTTTTGCCTCGATTTGGTGGTATTGCGCTTAGATTTGATGGACTTTTGCCTCGATTTGGTGGTTGTGCTTAGATTTGATGGACTTTTGCCTCGATTTGGTGGTTGTGCTTAGATTTGATGGACTTTCGCCTCGATTTGGTGGTATTACGCATACAGAATGGCAGGGCAATAGAAATTAATGTTGTTTCAAGTTTACACAATATTACAAAGGCAGATAACTTTAATGCATACAGTATAAAACCGAAGCACAAAGACGCCATACTCGCAGATCTTTCCAGTTGCAAAATGCAAAGGCGAGAAGCATGGCTTCTTTCAATTTTTTTAGATATGAAAATAGTCAAGTTTCTTTAACAAAGTAAAAGACCGCTACCTAAGCACAGTTAAATTTCAACTATTCTTATCTGTTGCATTTTTCGCCATAACTCTGAGGGACACCCCTCGTAGAGAGCACAGGTTTAAATTATCTTTATTTGATCTGCAACTCGGCAGCTCAGGTGAAATTAGCAGCTTAAGGCTTGAGCTGAAATATGCCCATCTCACTAATACCTTTCTTACAGCAGAGTTATCAATCAGTGTAAGCTTAGCTGAAAGTGGACTCGAACCCTGGCCATACTTGCCAGTTTCTTTCCCCATCGATTTTCCTCAGCTGGCCTGGCCAAGGCTCCACCAATTAGCCAGGCTGAACAAAACTACGAGTACATGCTTTATGCATTCGCGCCCTCGCATGAACTCCGCGCTGTCTGCTTATCAGCAGACGAACTCTGACAGTCAGTGCGGGAACAAATGCTGGAGTCACCTGCAGTCCTGCACGAGCCGCATCTTCAAATAGCGGCACACCAGCGACCCGGAGGCATGTGAAAGCTACAGAATCAACCGCAGTTCACACAGCACAGGCATGTGAAAGCTACAGAATCAACCGCAGTTCACACAGCACAGGCATGTGAAAGCTACAGAATCAACCGCAGTTCACACAGCACAGGCATGTGAAAGCTACAGAATCAACCGCAGTTCACACAGCACAAGCATGTGAAAGCTACAGAATCACACGCAGTTCACACAGCACAGGCATGTGAAAGCTACAGAATCAACCGCAGTTCACACAGCACAGGCATGTGAAAGCTACAGAATCACACGCGGTTCACACAGCACAGGCATGTGAAAGCTACAGAATCACACGGTTCACACAGCACAAGCATGTGAAAGCTACAGAATCAACCGCAGTTCACACAGCACAGGCATGTGAAGGCTACAGAATCACACGCAGTTCACACAGCACAGGGATGTAAAGGCTACAGAATCACACAGCACAGGCATGTGAAAGCTACAGAATCACACAGAACAGGCATGTGAAAGCTACAGAATCACACAGCACAGGCATGTGAAAGCTACAGAATCACACAGCACAGGCATGTGAAGGCTACAGAATCACACGCAGTTCACACAGCACAGGGATGTGAAGGCTACAGAATCACACAGCACAGGCATGTGAAGGCTACAGAATCACACGCAGTTCACACAGCACAGGCATGTGAAAGCTACAGAATCACACAGCACAGGCATGTGAAAGCTACAGAATCACACGTAGTTCACACAGCACAGGCATGTGAAAGCTACAGAATCACACGCAGTTCACACAGCACAGGCATGTGAAAGCTACAGAATCACACAGCACAGGCATGTGAAAGCTACAGAATCACACGTAGTTCACACAGCAAAAGCATGTGAAAGCTACAGAATCACACAGCACAGGCATGTGAAGGCTACAGAATCACACGCAGTTCACACAGCACAGGGATGTGAAGGCTACAGAATCACACAGCACAGGCATGTGAAGGCTACAGAATCACACGCAGTTCACACAGCACAGGGATGTGAAGGCTACAGAATCACACAGCACAGGCATGTGAAGGCTACAGAATCACACGCAGTTCACACAGCACAGGGATGTGAAGGCTACAGAATCACACAGCACAGGCATGTGAAAGCTACAGAATCACACAGCACAGGCATGTGAAAGCTACAGAATCACACAGCACAGGCATGTGAAGGCTACAGAGTCACACGCAAACTTAGCACAGAGCAAGCAGGTGCATGCTGCCTCGCTCAGAATTTAAATAAACAGCAACAGGAGCAACACAATGCTGACATGAGTTTGCAGCACAGCCGCTCAGTACGGTAGCCGACATTAATATGACTAGAACAGCCAATGATTTATTTACAAATACAATCAAACTTGAGCGCAAAGCGAACAGGGGACCAGTCAGGGAGGAAGCGAGAAAACAGTTAAAAAAATCAGTTAGCGAATCACATGGACACTGACTGCCGGCGTGAATTGTGACAGATTCAGGTCGATGATGGGGCACGAATGCGGGGTGACCCGGGCTCGAATCCCGGCGATAGCTGCCACATACGTAGGGGAATGGGGAGAGATTCAGACGGGGGGAGACTCAGACGGGAGGGGGGAGACTCAGATGGGAGGCGGAGACTCAGACGTAGGGGGATGAGACTCGGATGGGAGGGGGGAGACTCAGATGGGAGGGGAGACTCAGATGGGAGGGGGAGACTCAGACTGCAGGGGGGAGAGATTCAGACGGGAAGGGGAGACTCGGATAGGGAGACTCAGACGGGAGGGGGAGACTCAGATGGGAGGGGGGAGACTCAGATGGGAGGCGGAGACTCAGATGGGAGGGGGAGACTCAGACTGGAGGGGAGACTCAGATGGGAGGGGAGACTCAGATGGGAGGGGGAGACTCAGATGGGAGGGGGGAGACTCAGACGGGAGGGGGAGACTCAGATGGGAGGGGGAGACTCAGATGGGAGGGGGAGACTCAGATGGGAGGGGGAGACTCAGATGGGAGGGGGAGACTCAGACTGGAGGGGGAAACTCAGACTGGAGGGGAGACTCAGATGGGAGGGGGGAGACTCAGACTGGAGGGGGAAACTCAGACTGGAGGGGGAGACTCAGATGGGAGGGGGGAGACTCAGATGAGGGGAGACTCAGATGGGAGGGGGAGACTCAGATGGGAGGGGGGAGACTCAGATGAGGGGAGACTCAGATGGGAGGGGGAGACTCAGATGGGAGGGAGGAGACTCAGACGGGAGGGGGAGACTCAGATGGGAGGGGAGACACCGGAGACTCAGACGGGAGGGGGAGACTCAGATGGGAGGGGGAGACTCAGACTGGAGGGGAGACTCAGATGGGAGGGGGAGACTCAGATGGGAGGGGGAGACTCAGACTGGAGGGGGAGACTCAGACTGGAGGGGGAGACTCAGATGGGAGGGGGAGACTCAGATGGGAGGGGGAGACTCAGATGGGAGGGGGGAGACTCAGATGAGGGGAGACTCAGATGGGAGGGGGAGACTCAGATGGGAGGGAGGAGACTCAGACGGGAGGGGGAGACTCAGATGGGAGGGGGAGACACCGGAGACTCAGACGGGAGGGGGAGACTCAGATGGGAGGGGGGAGACTCAGACTGGAGGGGGAGACTCAGATGGGAGGGGGAGACTCAGATGGGAGGGGAGACTCAGACTGGAGGGGGAGACTCAGACTGGAGGGGAGACTCAGACGGGAGGGGGAGACTCAGATGGGAGGGGGAGACTCAGACTGGAGGGGGAGACTCAGATGGGAGGGGGGAGACTCAGACGGGAGGGGGAGACTCAGATGAGGGGAGACTCAGATGGGAGGGGAGACTCAGATGGGAGGGGGAGACTCAAATGAGGGGAGACTCAGATGGAGGGGGAGACTCAAAACGCGGAGCTGGTGGGGTCGGAGCGGACGGCCCAGTCAGGAGCTCCCGGGGCTGCCCCCGTTGCTTTCAGCGCCGTCGAAACGCTGGCAGCGGGCGAGCTGGGCGCGCTGCTTGACGGTGGCGAAGCGGGCATAGAAGGTGTCATCCAGGCGGCGCTTGATGTCGGCGACGGCGGCGGATTCCCACACCAGGCTGCGCACCCGCAGATTCGCCTGCTCGTCCTCGGCCTCACCGCTGCCTGAGGCGGTCTCGTCTTCCTCGTCTGAGGAGGTGAAATCCCGGGACAGCACGGCGCGGAACTGGTTGAGCTCGTCTGGGGACAGGTGCGGCAGCAGAGACTCGAATGCCTTCTGGCGCCGGCCGAGCTTCTGCGATGCGATGGGGATTGGCGATTCTCACTAGGTGTACGGGGTGATTCTCACTAGGTGTACGGGGCGATTCTCACTAGGTGTACGGGGCGATTCTCGCTAGGTGTACGGGGCGATTTTCACTAGGTGTACGGGGCGATTCTTGCTAGGTGCACGGGCGATTCTCAATTGGTGTAGGGGGGGGGGGCGATTTTTACTCAGTTAATGGGGGCTAATTCTGGCTAGCACCACGGTTAAGGACACAAATGAGAATCTGTATTCCAAAAAGCCTCACCGCCTTCATCCGGTTGCAGCGGGCAGCAGTCCGCCTGTTGCACTGGACCCGCTTGCTCTCCCGCAGGTAGTACTGGTACAGCTCTGCGGGCGGCATTCCGGTTTGACTATGACTGACTCGAGAGTCGCGCAAGCAATGCAGCAATAAAGACTGGCTAAAGACTCACTTTTCCAGGTGTCCTCGTCGGCCTCGATGCCAGATTCATCCCTCACCAAGTCCAAGACGCTGCGAGCCGCGTCCTGATTGATCGAGTGCTCCCAGCTGAGGGCGGCAAGGGAAAGCGGCTTGCAGGGCTTGGGGAGGTGGCTGAGTGAGCACTGATTGAGTAGCCAACTAGGCGCGCACCCTACCTCTTGGAGAAGTCGAACAAGTGAGGACCGCTGCCTCGGAGCTTCTTGTAAGCATCTTGCAGTATGTTCTGTGGGCAAATTTCTGCTTCTGCTTGATTTCATTCAACTGAAACTCTCAAACTAGAGTGCCCAGACACAGACTAGAGTGCTCAGACACTAATGAGTGCACAGACTAACGAGTGCACAGACACAGACTAGAGTGCTCAGACACTAACAAGTGCCCAGACACAGACTAGAGTGCTCAGACACTAACGAGTGCCCAGACACAGACTACAGTGCTCAGACACTAACGAGTGCCCAGACAATGACTAGAGTGCTCAGACACTAACGAGTGCCCAGACAGACTACAGTGCTCAGACACTGAGTGCCCAGGCACAGACTAGAGTGCTCAGACACTAACGAGTGCCCAGGCACAGACTAGAGTGCTCAGACACTAACGAGTGCCCAGACAGACTACAGTGCTCAGACACTGAGTGCCCAGGCACATACTAGAGTGCTCAGACACTAACGAGTGCCCAGACAATGACTAGAGTGCTCAGACACTAACGAGTGCCCAGACACAGACTAGAGTGCTCAGACACTAACGAGTGCCCAGGCACAGACCAGAGTGCTCAGACTAGCCAGGCCAGCAGGCTCACCCGAACGTTGCCGCTCCAGCAGTTGTTGGCAGAGCTGGAAAATTCTCCGCCGCTGCAGCTCAAGATTGATGGACAGCCGGCAGTTAGTTGCGCGGCAGACTCCGAATCGTCAACGAGCGCCGCTTCGTCGTCGGCTGCCTCGTTGAAGTTGTCGGCGGAGTTGACTTGGTGGACGAGAATGCCGCAGCCGCCGCCGCCAGCCTCGCCGTTAGTATCAGCCAAACGAACCTTGGACTCGCGGAATTCCTCAGCAGAATGTTGCAGAGGCCGCTTCCGATCTGCTGGGATCTGCGGCTCCGACTCCTGCGCAGACGGCTGCTGCACAGGCAGCGGCAGCGGCGCCGCCTCGGCCAGTCGGTGCTCGCGCGGACGAGCCGGAGCTGCACATCGGCGGCCGAGGGCTGCATGATGTCCACCAGCTGCAGGTGCAGGTTGTTGATGAGGCGCAGCGCGGCGCACAGGTCGTCCAGAGTCATGCTGTCCAGCAGCATGCCCGCGTTCATCAGGGTGGACTCGAACAGGGTCAGCGTAGAGAAAGCCGGCTGCTGCTGCTGCTGGTGCTGAAGGACGGCGGCGGCCATTGCTGGGCAAACTAGTCGGTCTGCATGAAAAATGGTTTTCAACACAGCTGTGACTACAAATCCACGCAATGCAAAAATGCATCTAGTTCTACTGGCCGACTTTTACTCATGGGCATATTGAGTGCGAATTACTGGCGGAATTTGCTAAGACGAGTCAGATTTGGTCATAGACAAAACCAACGAACCTCAGTGACTGAGCAGTTGGTCATAGACTAAACCAACGAACCTCAGTGACTGAGCAGTTGGTTATAGACAAAACCAACGAACTTCAGTGACTGAGCAGTTGGTCATAGACAAAACCAACGAACTTCAGTGACTGAGCAGTTGGTCATAGACAAAACCAACGAACTTCAGTGACTGAGCAGTTGGTCATAGACAAAACCAACGAACTTCAGTGACTGAGCAGTTGGTCATAGACAAAACCAACGAACTTCAGTGACTGAGCAGTTGGTCATAGACAAAACCAACGAACTTCAGTGACTGAGCAGTTGGTCATAGACAAAACCAACGAACTTCAGTGACTGAGCAGTTTTGCGTTGCTTAAACTGGCCATGAATCGGTTCTGGACTCTGACTGCTATCTAGGGATTAATAAGTAGTATTAAGCCTACTTACTGCTGAGGAATTCTGCAACAAATTCATATCCTTGCTTTACTGTCAAGTCGGTGGTCACAGAGCAGAGCAGTGTGACCGGGTGAGTAAATACAGGTGCTAAGATGATAGACTGGCCGTATATTTGAGAACTGATTGAGAACACAACAGCACAGCATAGTCAATAGCAGAAAAGTGACAGTAATGAAATACATAGCAGTAATCATTTATAATAAGCAAAGACGAACATCAGCCGCCAGGCAGGGCGGAAGCGAATTACAGAAGCGAAAATGCGCCCGGACTCCGGGCGATCAAGCGGAACCCAAAGGTTGCGGATGTGCCGGACAACCATTGGGGGAGAATTACAGTTGAACAATGGGAGGAAAATGCAAACAATTAGGGGGCTTGTGGCAGTGTTAAAAAGCAGTCAGTTCACAGCAATGAGCGACTTGACATTATACAATACTCAACTCGCGAATAGGGATTCGACCATACGGGGTGTGAGGGGTCCGGTTCTACTGCAGTGAAGGGCGCTGCACTCTCAATTTTGAGTTGGTCTCGTTAAATCAGTTTGCCAAAGGAAACAGTCAAGCTTGGCTAGGAATAAGTCCTCTGGACAAACATCCAGACCAGTCAACCGATTTTCTCAATCCTGCCAGCGCATTTTAATGGGGAGAGCCGCCAATGGAATTTGTATGAGCTGGGGGAGCAGCGCCCCATCTTCAGTAGCCAGAAAATGAGAATATGATGAGGACATTAGAAGGGGAATGAGGGGTTGGGGAAGTGAAGAGAGATGAGCAAATGAGGGGATAAGGAAAAAGGGATGGGGAAATGAAGAGCGATGGGGAAATAAGGGGATGGGGAAATGAAAAGATGGGGGATGAGGGGATGGAGAAAAAGAAGGATGGGAAATGAGATGGGGAAATAAGGGGATAGGGAAATAAGATGGGGAAATGAGGAGATAGGGAAGGTGGGAAAATACGGAGGGGTAGGGAAGGAGTCAAGTCAGTTCTCCGCAGTCCTTGGCGCCGTCTCAGTTATTGAGTGGCGCCGCCAGGCGGATGAGACGCCGTCCAGGCTGGGTCGCGCGCCCAGTCGAGCTGGTCGGCGGGAGGCGGGCGGCTGGACAGCACAGCTGGGTCCCGCTGCAGCCGCAAAACGTCCGCACGCTGCTTGTCGTCGGCGAGGCGTTCGAGGAAAACTTCGTCTAATCGACGCTTCATCTCGCGCAGCTCGGCGCTCTCCCAAGGGAGGCTGCGCACCTTCATCTCAGAGTCCAAGTCGGCACCGCCTTCTTCATCCGAGCTGGTGTAGTCCCTGTTGAGCACGCTCTCGTATTTTGTCTGGGCGGTCTGGTCGAGGTTGGGCTTCAGGGCCTCGTAGCTCTTCTGGCGCCGGTTCAGCTTCTGCGGGGGGACCGGCGGGTCAGGATGGGATTCTCGGCCTGGATGAGATGGGATTCTGGGGCTGGATGAGATGGGATTCTCGGGCCGGATGAGATGGAATTCTGGGGCTGGATGAGATGGGATTCTGGGGGCGGATGAGATGGGATTCTCGGGCTGGATGAGATGGGATTCTCGGGGCGGATGAGATGGGATTCTCGGCCTGGACGAGATGGGATTCTGGGGCTGGATGAGATGGGATTCTCGGGCCGGATGAGATGGAATTCTGGGGCTGGATGAGATGGGATTCTGGGGCTGGATGAGATGGGATTCTCGGGCTGGACGAGATGGGATTCTGGGGCTGATGGGATGGGGATTCTCAGGTAGGTGAGATGGAATTCTGGGGCTGGATGAGATGGGATTCTGGGGCTGGATGAGATGGGATTCTGGGGCTGGATGAGATGGGATTCTGGGGCTGATGGGATGGGGACTCTCAGGTAGGTGAGATGGGATTCTCGGGGTGATGGGATAGAGTTTCTCAAATAGGTGAGATGGGATTCTCAGGGTGATGGGATGGGGATTCTCAGGTAGATGGGATGGGATTCTCGGGCTGGTGGGATGGGGACTCTTAGGTAGGTGAGATGGGATTCCTGGGCTGATGGGATGGGGATTCTCAGGTAGGTGAGATGGGATTCTCGGGGTGATGGGATGGGGATTCTCAGGTAGATGAGATGGGATGGGATTCTCAGGTAGATGGGATGGGATTCTCGGGCTGGTGGGATGGGGATTTACTAAATTAGAAGCCAGTTACCAAGAGTTCTCGGCAGAACGCGGATAGAGCAGCCGGGAGAGTCGCACAATAGACTTACCCTCGGCAGTTTAAACAAGGAAAATAGCTTTAGCAGCAGACACAACTGAACCAGACAAATCAGGCTCCCACCCCTGCTCAGACAGTGCGAATGCTCACTGCTATTCATCACCACAACACAGCGCAAAGCCGAGTCCGCACTCACAGTTTGCACAAGAAAGATTGAGTTCAGCTTGCTCTGCTGCTGCTGCTGTTTAAAATCCCGCTTGAGATTCTTATTAAACCAGCTGCCAAGGTACTTGAATCCGGCCTCTATAAAGAATTGCTAACACAGAATTAGCCTAGACAAGCGCAGTGAGAGCTGCCCTTTCCGAGAGTTGCTGGGCCGATCAGCTCTAACAAACAAATCAGGAAACGCACTAACTGACCAGGCTAATCCGAACAATGCTTCGAGTGTCCGACTGCCGCTTGTTGACCTTAAATGCGCACTGCAGATTCTTGCGATAATGCCCGCCAAAGTACTTTAGCGACTGGGCTGCAGGGGCGGGGAAGGAGTTTCTTAGCAGTGATTTTCTCAACCAAGTGCAAGGGGAAGCATTGCAGGCGCCCGAGCCCCAACTGGCAGGGGAGGCGCAACTTACTATAAGACTGAGCACCGTGTGCCGACACTGCTGGCTGCGCTCTGAGCTGACATATTTAAACTTTAGGTACCTGCGATAGTAGGAGCTAAGGTAGGCGGAGCAGCCTCCTGCAACAACAGGCAGTTCAGGGTCAGTCAGCCCCCTAACAAACAATGGAGCAACAAAAAATTGGCTGGGACGTTGCAGAGAGCCGGCGGCAGAATGGAGGGACACAGCCTGGTCTGCCAATGCCCCGCTTCACTCAATATGCTATGCACATTGTTGATATCGATCGCCCCTCAAACCCTATCATTCCAGACCCGTGCTGCTTACCCCACTCTCATCATCGCCTCCTATCCACAAAACCCGCCGAATTTTCCGAGCCCCTATTGCCCTGTCTAGAATCAAATGTACTATTATCACATTCTGCCAGACACCAGCTGCTGAACTCTTCGCTTTACGAAGTGCCAGACATGCTCGATGGGGTTCGTGTTTCTCAACTTTCTCAATCACCGATGGAATGCAAAACTTTTGGCCCTTGTGGCAGCGTGAGTGGGGGGGGGGTGGTTAGCTGTTGCTGAGTATGCATCTTGTGAGCCAGACACGGTAGGGTTTGGCTACACGGGGCGCAGACACGTACCCAGATTCGATGGAAGCTATTCTTTAGATAATCCTGCCTATAATCGCGCCGCAATACGCAGCGGAAATAGCCCGAGTAGTAACTCAGCGCCCGCTCTGCAACAATACACATTATATGCATGGAATTGTGCATCTTCAAACACTCGCCAATCGGGCTAATGTAGCGGGCAGGTGCTGGGCGCTGATCAGCTGCGCACACCTACCAGGACGCGGTGGAACACTTTGTCGCAGATGCGCTGCTGGTGCTGCACTTTATAATCTCGTTTGAGCACAGCGCTAAAGTACACTTTAAAGTATTTTTCGGCTACAACTGGAAGTGCAAAAACAATTGAATTGCGGAGCGGACACAGAAATTGCTGGGGATTCGCTGCGGGCATTCCAGGCCTGGGAGCAAGTGCTGGTCACCAAAAGCTAAGCCTTACTGAGCCCAGGTATTTGAAGCGATCCATCCGCTGCTGCAGCTGCGCCTGCTCAAGGAGCTTCTTGGCCGATGGCTTCAGCGTCCAAGAGAAATAGGTGCTCAGGTAGCTGTAGCAGAGCCCTGCAAAGCAGCCCGACCCCACGAAGTGTTGCAGGGCTGCTACACAATTTCTACCCTAGACTGAGGTGCAAAGGGCGTTGCCAGGGGACAGGAGACGAGGTCGGCAGGCCGCAGGTCTTACCAAGCTGAAAAGGAATTGCCTCTTCCAGCGCGAGGCCATGTGCAGCTTCTTGACGCCGGGCTTCAGCGTGCAGCCGAAGTACACGGACATGTACCGGTTGCAGCCGCCTGAAACAGCGCCGGATGGCCAGCTGCGAGTCTCTGGTGATGAGTGCGAATTCCCCTGCCAGCTGAGCGAGAATTCCCCTGCCAGCAAAGCGAGAATTCCCCTGCCAGCTGAGCGAGAATTCCCCTGCCAGCAAAGCGCGAATTCCCCTGCCAGCTGAGCGAGAATCCCCCCGTTGCTTAGCGGAGGGTTTTTGGGAAGCGGCGACGCTGGATAGGCATTAATAAATTATGATAATTAGTTGATTAGGTTGTCATACAAGGAGAGCATTGGTGCAGCGGGGGCGGCCCCCGATACCCCCCGATTTGCAACGGGGCCGATTATTATTATTACTATAGTTATATTTTAAAGCTCCACAGCGCGGCAGCTGCACGGCTCAGCCAATATCGCAGCATTTTTTTATTTCGGACCAACTTTAAATATTTGCACAACTCATCAGGCCCTGCAACGCCCTTTTTTGTAGTCTGTTTTATAGTGAAATTAAATTCGATAATGCACAGACAATCACATGCTAATATGCAATGAGACCGCTGGGGAGGCACACTTCAGGCCAAGGTAGTGATCAATGGATCATTGGGCACAAGTGCAATAATAAAGGCATTTAATTTTTGCAGTATGCATTATTCAAATAGTTTGATTTTAATTCCAAATTTAGATAATCTCTTTATGGTGGCAATATACCGCCAACAGTGTGCCAACCCGCCGCTCCCAGATATAAGCGTACTACTAGCAGTAGCCTACACAGAATATGACAGGAAATGACTTGAAAGACCCACTTCTCCAGGCGGACAGGTTCGCGGGCTGGTATTGGCTGAGGCTGAGCGCTCGGTCGATCACGCGGTTGGCGGCCAGGACGTTGACGCGGGCGGAGTAGGGCAGGGAGAAGTCAAACACGTTGGTGCCAGTCTCGTCCTTCAGCACTCGGTAGGCCTTGCGCAGCGTGGCCTTCCAGTCGTTGGACAGCTCGCCGGAGTCGGACAGGTCGGAGCCGCCGCCGCCGCCGCCACCGCCGCCTGGGCCGAGACGGGGCAGCTTGGCGGGCGGGCTCTGGCCGAAGGCAGCGGCGCCAGCACCGGAGCCGTCGTACACCAGATCCGCCTCCATCAGGACGCAGTCGTCGTCGGAATCGGCGCCCGGCTCCGACTTGACACCGGAGAAGGACGGCTCCGGCTTGCCCAGCTTCGACGTGCCCGGAGCTCCGGCGGCAGCGGCAGCGGCAGCAGCGGCGGCCACACCGGCCAGGCCGCCAGAGCCGCTTGTTGATCGCGAGGCGGGCGGCGGGCACTGCGAGGGATGGCGAGGGAACCCATGGGCTGGTTTCCTGCTGTTTGGGCCTGGGCGATTCCAAAGGGGTGGCGCAGGGGTGATTCCATAGGGGTGGTACAGGGGCGATTCCATAGGGATAGCAAAGGGGCGATTCCATAGGGGTGGTGCAGGGGCGATTCCATAAGGGTGGTGCAGGGGCGATTCCATAAGGGTGGTGCAGGGGCGATTCCATAAGGGTGGTGCAGGGGCGATTCCATAGGGATAGTGCAGGGGCGATTCCATAAGGGTGGTGCAGGGGTGATTCCATAGGGGTGGTGTAGGGGTGATTCCATAGGGGTGGATCACGGTCAGTATATCTTGGGCCAATCCCGAGGCGGTGGTCAAGGCACAGTTTACAGGTGATCTACACTGCACTGGATTGAGCTTACCTGGCTGTGCTCATCAGCCACAGTAGCCAGCCGCTGCACAGTGGGGTCCAGCACCTCCAGCAGGTGGCCGTGCAGCTGGGCCACAATCTTGAACGCCATGAGCAGGTCTCGCACTGCCATGCTGTCAATGAGCATGGTGGCGCTGCTGATGGTGCACTCAAACATGGTCAGCGGAGAGAAGCTGCCGCCGCCCTGGCCGCCGGCCGGGGTAGGCGGAAATCCCATAGCGATTGACATGACGGAGATTTAGGCTGGTTGGATGGCGGAGGCCGCGAGGCTGCACTGCAAACGTGGCGGTGGGTTTGGAAGGGGCTGCCTTGGTGACTGAACTCCGTGCATGCTCAAGCCTTCACTAGATGGCTAGTCTCTAAACACAAGGTGCTGAATACTAGCTAAGCATGAGACAACTTAGCTATTTATATAGTAGTCTAACCAACAGCATAGAATTGGGTAGTGGTACTGAGATATCCAGATATGAAACTATTTGATACTTGGCCGCATTGTGCATTTAACCCTAAGCAGGGGAGGGAAGCGCCCTTCTCGATTCCGCTTTATAAGTGCCAATGTAATTTGGGAGTCGATCCAAAGCTTAAACACAATGGATTATATAAGATGGCCATCATGCTAGCAGTTCTTCACGATGAATTGTATTGATGACGGCTCCGTTACTTCCGTGAGTGACGGATGGCAGAAAGGCAACCTACTTAAAAAGCAGATTGCGGAGTGACAGCTTTCATACTAGTAGCTGACAACTTTCTTGCTGGGTGACAACTTTAGGGACTGATTAGAGTGACAGCTTTCCTAAGTGACGGATTGCCGAGTGACAACTTTAGGGGCTGATTAGAGTGACAGCTTTCCCAAGTGACGTATTGCCGAGTGACAACTTTAGGGGCTGACTAGAGTGACAGCTTTCCTAAATGACGGATTGCCGAGTGACAACTTTAGGGGCTGATTAGAGTGACAGCTTTCCCAAATGACGTATTGCCGGGTGACAACTTTAGGGGCTGATTAGAGTGACAGCTTTCCTAAATGACGGATTGCCGAGTGACAACTTTAGGGGCTGATTAGAGTGACAGCTTTCCTAAATGACGGATTGCCGAGTGACAACTTTAGGGGCTGACTAGAGTGACAGCTTTCCCAAGTGACGGATTGCCGAGTGACAACTTTAGGGGCTGATTGGAGTGACAGCTTTCCCAAGTGACGGATTGCCGAGTGACAACTTTAGGGGCTGATTGGAGTGACAGCTTTCCTAAATGACGGATTGCCGAGTGACAACTTTAGGGGCTGATTAGAGTGACAGCTTTCCCAAGTGACGTATTGCCGAGTGACAACTTTAGGGGCTGATTAGAGTGACAGCTTTTCTAAATGACGGATTGCCGAGTGACAACTTTAGGGGCTGATTAGAGTGACAGCTTTCCCAAGTGACGTATTGCCGAGTGACAACTTTAGGGGCTGATTAGAGTGACAGCTTTCCCAAGTGACGGATTGCCGAGTGACAACTTTAGGGGCTGATTAGAGTGACAGCTTTCCCAAATGACGTATTGCCGAGTGACAACTTTAGGGGCTGACTAGAGTGACAGCTTTCCTAAATGACGGATTGCCGAGTGACAACTTTAGGGGCTGACTAGAGTGACAGCTTTCCTAAATGACGGATTGCCGAGTGACAACTTTAGGGGCTGATTGGAGTGACAGCTTTCCTAAATGACGGATTGCCGAGTGACAACTTTAGGGGCTGATTAGAGTGACAGCTTTCCCAAGTGACGTATTGCCGAGTGACAACTTTAGGGGCTGATTAGAGTGACAGCTTTCCTAAATGACGGATTGCCGAGTGACAACTTTAGGGGCTGATTAGAGTGACAGCTTTCCCAAGTGACGTATTGCCGAGTGACAACTTTAGGGGCTGATTAGAGTGACAGCTTTCCTAAATGACGGATTGCCGAGTGACAACTTTAGGGGCTGATTAGAGTGACAGCTTTCCCAAGTGACGTATTGCCGAGTGACAACTTTAGGGGCTGACTAGAGTGACAGCTTTTCTAAATGACGGATTGCCGAGTGACAACTTTAGGGGCTGATTAGAGTGACAGCTTTCCCAAGTGACGTATTGCCGAGTGACAACTTTAGGGGCTGATTAGAGTGACAGCTTTTCTAAATGACGGATTGCCGAGTGAGAAATCCACTAATTTACACATTGACAACTTTAATCCCGAGTAAAGTGACACATGCAGCGACGGATCACATAAAAAATATTATCTGCTGCAGATGGACGGCTTTAACAAGCGGCTTGTTCAAAGCTAACTAAGCCAAGTCAAAACTACTAACTGAGAAGGCAAAAATCAGTTTAAAAGCACCGGGGTGGTGAGGAATTTTGCGACATCTGACAACTGGGGAAAAGCAGATGCAATCATCCACACGAGAACACAAGATTATATCCTTAATTATATCAATTGATACCAAGAGTATTTACCAGGCTTATTTTTGACAGCGTGTAACAGCAAAGTCAACTGACATTCCTGTGAACTAGCACAGCAAAGCATTGATCAAACTTTCTTACCCGACAGCTCGCCATGATTGAAATTCGTTGTGCGCATAGCGACAGAATCAAGCCTGTTGGTCCAGACTTGCCGACAGTGAGCGGTAGTCAAAACTGTACATAGGGTTGCCTACATTCTAAATTTTTATGACATTAGGGCTGAGATGATCGTTTGCTACACATCGCTAGTGACCCATGTGGCTACGCTCTGGCTGATACTAATGGACAAAAATACACTGAATCAAAACTTACAGCAGACAAGTATTGCCGAAGCAGTCTTTTACTGTGAGACCGTTGGACAGTCCTCCAATAACTATCAATGCAAAGAAGTTCCCAATATTTTGATTTCCCTCAGCACTTCGGGTGCTTCGTTAAGGACGCACGCCAATTTAGGACCTAAACGGTGACTTTAAGAATACTTTCAAGTCTTTTGTCATCACGAAGAGACCCAATAGCCTCTGAAACTCTTGCTCTCTCTAGGTCTGCGACCCCCTGTACAAGTTCCCTGCCTTACCCAGTTTAAGGCGCGCCCCTGCACGGCACCAGACATAACTGCTCTGCGGCAGGGGTGCCCGCTTTGCACTCCTCAGTGGCACCGCGATTACAAAAGTATAAGGGATAATGCAAGTATCAGGATGCCAGCCACTTTGTGTTAATACGAAGTCATCTAAATAGCAAAACAGGGACCCGTGATAGAAATAGAAAATAACTTTAAGCATTGGCTCTAGACAAGCCTTTTTACTAAAGCAACAGAACCCGAGCTCTGAGCCTATAAAATTCTCAGACCTTGACCCAAAACCATTAAAAAAGTCAAACGACTAAGCAGTCGAAGCCCAGTAAGTAAGCCCAAATGCGTCAGCATAATGTGCGCTGCGCTGTGGTAAGGAATGAAATCGGACTTTAAGGACAAATAAAAATAAAACTAAGGATAAACTTTGAGAATCCTCAGCATTATCGTTTTACCCGCCAACTATGCACCTTAAACTTTATGGATAAAGGACAATCAATAACGCAGAGTTCGCTCAAATCGCCCAGAATCGTTATTAACAACATTGGGGTCGCTTGTATTTCGAGTACAAATTAGTTATTGAACTTTTCAAGACAAATAGTTTAAAACAGAACATTTAGGCAGGACTAATGGGCCAGGGCGATAATTATTAGTACACTATATATACGAGTAGAAACAGTATGATATAAGCATAAAGCCAACAAAAAACAGGTGAGTCAGTTCGAACATGCAGCATTTCTGCAAATTTAATTTCACAAATTAAGGATTCGACTGAACAATAAGTACAGAAAAGCAACAGGGACGTTGAACTAATAATAAGGGTTACTAAATTTGCACACAGTATTTGTACGACTGCGATGACAGAAGGCTTAGGAAACAAACAATAGAAATTAGAGTAATATATGGGCAGTATTTCAATTCAAATCACTGGTATGCAAAGGGGGAGATTAAGCAAAGATTATCTAAAAGCTATTAAACTAATTGCAAAATTTTATAAAGATTATAATAACTTGATCCTCATGGCCTACTGCGTCCGAATCTAATAGTTAGTTAAAAAGACAAACCAAAAAGCTACAATCCTGCTTGTAGGACATACACCAATCCGTTTTTACAATTTAATCTGAGTTTAACCCTAACTGATGGGACCTAATTAACAAGAGCTTATGGGGGGCATAAGTTAAAAAGCGAATATTTGCTGCATGAAAATGATAAATAGCATTTCATAATGCGAGTTTGCAGACAAAGCTGTCACAACTACCGGTACGCTTGCCCCTTAAAACCGAAAAGGACGAGGTGGAGGTGCCGACTGTCCAAATCTGGAATTCGCCGGAGGCTGCAGCAGGCCCTGGTTGCTTACAGGCCTAGGAGTTCCAAAGGGTCTGATGCCTGGGCCGGCTGGCGCTGGATTGGCGTAGGGCTGGCCAAATTGCGGCCCGGGAGCAGAGCGGCCAGTCTGCTGTGAGTACTCCGGACCTCTGCTCATGTCGGACCTATCAGCGCTGCCGGATTCAAACGAAGCATTGCGCCCGGGAACGTAGCCGCGGCCCACAGGTTGCATGGGTTCATCCATGCGCGGTCGTTTTATTTCGCCACCATGGGCGCTGTTCGAATCTAAGGAATTCCTTTTCCCAAAAGCAGCGTTCTGCTGTTGCTGCTGCTGTAGTTGAACGTCAGGTACGTTTCGTGACTGACGCGGAAAAGTTGAATGCTGCTGGCCAATATTTGAAAAACCTGGAGCAGGCGCTCTTGAGGCTGGTGACGCAAAAGGGTTGCTTAGCTGCTGAGCAGATCCAGCAATACCAATGGATGGCGTCGAACCGTATGGACGAACCTGCTTTTGCTGCTGGCCAGCTTGAGGCATGGACTGCTGCGGAGGATTGCTGGGAGTTGCAAAGCGAGGACCAGCTGACTGAGCAGGCGTGCTTGACTGAGGCTGAGTCGGTTTAGTGAAGTCGCTAGCAAACAAGCTCGGAATGTCTCCTTGCGACCGATTTCCATGCCTAGCAGAGCCTCTTGCTGACGGACCAACTGATTTCTGATTCGATCCCGATCCAAAAGATGAGCTAGTGCTCTGTTTGGAATTTTGCACATTGCCAGAAGCCTTGTTACCGGAGAAACTACCGGCTGGACTACCAGCAACATTCCTTTGCGTAGGAGTGGTTGAAGCACTCTTAGAGACAGGGGCATTCTTGTTTGCTGGACTAGCTTTGCTAGCCGAGCTGGGTGCGGCTGCAGAGCCAGACTGGGCCGCTTTGCTGCCAGCCGTTGCTGAGCTAGATGCGTCAGCATTAGCTGCGTTGCTAGCTGCAGGTTGCTGCCCTTTGCCTAATAGCAGCGCCCCGCCAAGCAGCAAGTCCTTCTGCTTCATCCAGGGGAACATGCTGATAGGAATGAAAGTGGCGCCATCGTTCGCATCCCAGTACTTTTTGAAGTAAGAGTTGGCAATGCCAGAATTCAGTTCCCAAGAAACTGACAATGGTCGAGTTTTTGGAACGCCAGAAATAGCCTTGAATGCTTCAGATCGGCTCTTAAATGTTACTGCTGCTGTGTTTAAGAACGCCTTATAGTCGATGCGGGTCACTGTGCCAAATTCTTCTGCTCTCTCCTTCACCTTCTTTTCGCTCCAAAACTTTGGTATCTGCTTTATCATGATGGAGGTACTGCAAACAGCCACGTGACCATCTCTGGGCTTCGGGAGACCAAGCTCTTCAACGCTAGAGTCCCCAGACTTGCTTACGCCATTAGCTGCGTCTTTCGAAGCTGGGGTCCCCTGGGCGGTGGATGAACTTTGCTCGGCCTGCTTTGCTACTGGCTGCTTAGAGGACGAATCACTAGATGACTGTTGCTGTGATTGACTCTTAGCGTCAGGGGCGGTGGTTTCAGGCTTCTCAGCAGCTGTCGCTGAGGTGTCTTCACTACTAGCTTGGGCCATTTGAGCCCCCATCTGTCTAAAGGCATACTCATTCACGGTGCTAAAAAACTGATTAACTTCTTTTAAGCCTGTAACTAAGGCATCGCCCTTAGATGACTTAATGCACTCAAGAACCTGGCTCAGAAGAGTTGGGATTTTTGTCGAATTGTCCGCTGCCATGGGCTGAAATAAAGCAAGAAGGAAAAACTACTTTACTAAACTACTAACACATTATTTTAAACCCACTCCAGACCTAATGGATTACAATGATGCTTGCAATAGAATACAAATAAATTTCATAGACTAACTTCCTGGCCAATGAAAACAAAAGAAAATTAACTATAAAATTACACCCTTTCTTTCCAAATTTATTGCTGCATCTCAAGTTGAAGGCTTCAGTTTTTTGTAGGAAGGCAATCTAAATTTGAAAGAAAAAACTATATGCTTAATCATCTATTCGGGTCTCTTACAATCTTAGCCTCTCAAAGTAAGAAATTTCATCACCAATGATTACACTTTTAACAAGAGATTGGGGAATTAATGCAAGTTATTTCAACCCTATGTACTTTATAAAGCAATCATACACTTTTGTAACTTAAAGTATATTTTTTCAAGATTCATTAATTTTTAGAAGATAGATTTTTAGTATATAGAGGTACATTTTACTTTTTGCTTTTGCTTTATAACCCTTAGATTGTGCATATTTGGGCATATTATAAAGGCTTGTCAATTTTTGCATGTAAAACAGACATAACCAAATGATGTCTCATTTAGAAGAGCATATCTCTCCAAACAAAACTATTTTTAAGTCTAATAAATGCTTCCAATCACTGCAATGCTGCTGAAATGAGTTCCACTAGCTGTGACAATCTGAAACACTATTAGAAGCTTGGCTTTATAGAATTTATGTAGCTTATGTAGTTTAGACCTTGGCTGCAATAGTGCTCTACAAGACAATACAATTGACTATTAATTTATTGTCACTTTTCAAACTTTAATTTATAAATAAATAAGCTGTAAGACATACAGATTTTGAACTTGTGGAATTCCAATCCCTGGAAGTATTTTAGCATACATTCTTAAATTTGAAGTCTTACTCAAACAAAAACTTATTAATAAAGTTAGGATAAGGTTTGAAAAAATAATGAATTTGTGCTAAAATAAAAATTTTAGGCAAGCATTGATCTTATCAGCTGGGATACCACATAGAATGAGTCTCTAAATGTGTCTATCTAAAGCAAATGTTGGCAAACTCTGGCTTTTGACTCTTTCTGTCTATCTAGTTCTTTGAAACTTCTCTTCTCTCTCCTTTGTTTTCTTATCTCATCTATCATGTTGCCTTTTTTCTCTTCTTTCTTCTTTTCTCTCTTATCCTTCCTTTTTTATCTCATCTCAGAAGAGGTCATCTTTGCCTTTTCCTATCTACTCATTTTTCCCTCTCCTTTCTTCTCTCTTTTTCTTCTTTCTTTTCTTCCCTCTTCTTATATATATATATATTCCTTTATCTCCCTTCACTTTTATCTCTATTCTCATTTTTTTCTCTTTTCTCCTCTCTTCCCTCTCGTATCTTACCTTATCTCTTCTCTTATCTCATCTCTCTCATCTTGCTTCTCCTCTCCCCTTCTTCTCCCTCCCTTTCTCTCATTGTCCTCACCCCCTTATTTCTCTTATCTTCTCTCTCTCTTTGAATCATCTATTCTTTTTTCTTTCTGTTCATCTATTTTTTAGCCATGAGCTAGATTCTTTAACTGGCCTTTGAGGTAAAAGTCTGCCTATCTCTGGTTGGAAAGCCAGTTTGTAGGACCTAGTACTCTCATGGTTGTTTTCATACTTTGATTATGTCATCTTTCTTGCCAATTTTTCTTGCCTTGAAAGGAATTTGTGTATTTTCAGCTCCACTGCAGTCTGCATCAGTCTAACAAACAAGGAAATGCACATTTCTTAAGAGGCCATTCAAGTTTTTAAGTACCTTTAAGAGAAACTTAAAATTTCCATGGTATGACTAATTTAATAGGGTGGTATTGCATTGCATTGCCTTTTTATAAATATTTTGCTTTTACAAACCATGCTAAATTTCCTTGATTTGCAAAGTTTAATTGCTGCGGAGTTTACCTATAGAAGGCAATGGTTAGATTTTTCTCACTAAATAATTATGGCTCAATAGCCTCTCCATGAGGTGCATAGGCTATAAATAAAGTTATTCTAGAACATTCTACATTTGATATATATATTCAGCACTATGGCCTAACCCTTGGTCTGGCTTTAGGGGAATAAGTGGATGGCACAAACAACAGAAAAAGCAGACTAACTTAAAATGCTTATAGTTTCTATTCTGATTGAGTTACAAAGTTGAAACTTTACATTTAGACAAAGAATGTCAATGAAAAATTGTGAAGTTTGAAGTCTATTCTTTTATATGGAGCAAACTTGTAGCAGCCAAAAGTTAGCCAATTTTACAACCTTTTTTATACACCTAGGCCTAGATTGGAAAAGAGGCAAGTGGGCAAAGGTTGGGATGGTAGCTTTGCTAACAAAAAACAGCTAAGTTTTTGCACTACTAGGTAGGAAGACTTAATTTAGGAAATTTTACTAGCTATTTAGCCCCTTTCTAGGTGGCTTTTTAGCATTTAAGCATTGGTCTATAAGCAGTTTTATATAGTTGCTAAACAAATGACACTAATCTCCAAGCAGTTCTGCAATAGCAAATCTTTAAGCAATTTATACTGAGACTAAAAAAATCTTAGAGGTATATTTTCAATGTTTATAACTTTGAAATGTAAATTAATTTATAGTTGTCTTATTGTTATTGATATTCTTTGTATAAGTTAGTCTAATTATGTATTATTATTAGTATTAAATTATTAGTTTTATGTATTATATTACATTTTGCAATAATTGACAATAAACCTAGCACAAGGATTACTATTAGAGTTGCTTTACTCTCCCCAGTTTAGTACCACTGCTATCCTGATTAGTACCACTCCTTCAGATAAGCTCTACTCCTTTAGATTAGCTCCATTCCTTCAGATGAGTTCTATTCCCCTAGATTAGCTCCACTTTTTTGGATTAGCTCTATTCCTTTAGATTAGTTCCACTCTTTCATATTAGTTCCACCCCTTCAGATTATTTCCACCCCCAGATTAGCTCCACTCCTTTAGATTAGCTCCACTCCTTTAGATTAGCTCCACTCCTTTAGATTAGCTCTACTCCTTTAGATTAGCTCCACTCCTTTAGATTAGCTCCACTTTTTCAAATTAGCTCTATTCCCAAACTGCCATTAGGCTATTATTATTGCCTCAGAAGTTGAAATTAACCAACCCTCAATTTGCAATTATCCCCACTGCAGCCTAAAATTATCCCCTTTAATCCCCTATAATAGACTATAAACATACTCTTAGAAGCCTGCAATCATCTTCTTTTTAGTCTACAACTTTCATTAGCATTAAGTCTTTATCCCCTTAGTGGCCTAGAATTGTTCCTACAGCAAACTAAAAAATTTGTTTTGTAGTTGGCAGTTATCCTCCTAACTTGCATTTAATCCTCTATAGTTAAAAAATCCTTCAAAACTCTATAGTTATTTATCCTCCACAGAAGTCTACCATTATCCTTTAAGTAGTCTGCAGTTACCTTTCCTCTAGCAGTTTGTAGCAATATATTCATAAATCTGGAAGTAGTCTCATTTATCTTTTTAGCAATCTGCTTAGCAGCAATTTCCTATAACATAGCATTTAGCAATGCCTTCAGCAGTTTAGCAGCAATTTTATACTTTCATAGAGCTAGGCAATACCCATTGATGTGATCAGTAATAATTAAGGTAGTTTTTTACAAATATAATTTTGCTTAGCAACTTGTGGCAATTAGCCAAAATAATTCATAAACTCTGCTTAGCTAATTAATCAAAAAATGTTTCAGTTGGTTGAGGCATGAATAAATTCAATTTTAATTATCTACTAGAGTCAGGACTTGAACCTGGAACATTTTGCTTAGCCTAATGCCTATAGTGCAGCTACTCTGCCTATTGATGGGAAGGAGATAAAATCAGCCATATATGCTTTGGCACTGCAATAAAATACATAACAGTGATAGGCTGTTCAGTGTGCAAACAGAGCCAATGTACAGTTGCGTGAAATCTATAAATAGCTAAGAATTATCAATGTAGTCCATCAATTAATCAGGGTTAGAATATACACACAGCCACTGAGCATTATTTACCCTTGCACATGGCAGCTAGTTTTGAGGCCTATACTACATAGTAAAAAGAAAAGTTATGGCACAATCTCAATTGGGATTGAATTCAGTCAGTCAAGATTTTGACCTTTTCTAGCTGCCTATTGAAAGCATTGGGAAAATTCATTTTTCAAATATTTAACCATCTTCCCATTTAGATTTTTCAATGCAATTTGATCTACACAATTTCATAGGAATTTGCAATTAAATAAAGCAAGTTTAAAAAAATTGGTTTAGGCATTCAGGCTATAGACTGAAATACTAGTCAGACAGACATAGCTTAGAGATTTAGTATATTGATGAATGATGATGAAGGTAGCCTATAACACATTCTGTGGTGAATTTAGAATGGATACAAAATTTGGTTGAACAGTTTGAGAGTCTATAGCAAAGTAATTTCTACATAGATAGACAGACAGTAAACATGGATTTTTAGTTTTTTTAGGTATAGATAGATTAATATATTTCTAATTCTTTAAAGAGAGCCTAAAAATGCCTAACATGAGGCAAAGTATATTGCTTATTAGAAGATGTTAATGCTTGCATTTTTACTACGCTTTAAGTAAATATAAATACAAAAGTTATAATAAACCTAAACTCTAAAATAAAAAAGTATTAGCTATTAAATTTCATTTTAAGCTACACTAAAAAAACAACTAAGATATTTACAATTTAGAATAGGATAGGATTTAGACTAAGGAAGTCTAGAGTAGGGAGAAATGAAAAACTTTGGTGAGTTTATCTTATTTTTTGAAAACATTTCTTCAAGATAAACAGTATAAAGCTTTAAAATATTATATAAATATACATATTTTTACTTTTAAAACTTATATACTAAGTATCAAATATAATAAATTATGAATATAAAAATATAGAAATAACTTAATTCATGAACCAAAATATATATATTTTTACAAGCTGTTGAAACCCGCTGATTTTGAACCCGGGGAACTCTATTCCCCAGAATTATTTTTTGCATGTATTCTAAAATCTGAGGTCAAACTCAAACAAAAACTTGTTTATAGTTAGGACAGAGTTAAACATAAAATAGAGTACATTCGTGTAAAATTAGGATTTGAGGCAAACATTTGTATTGTTGGCTGGAGTGCTGCATAGAATGTCAGGCAAACTTTAGTCTCTGCCTCTCCCTGTCCCTTGGATCCTTTGGAGCCCACGGGCAGAGGTTAGGGTGGCTATTTTTACAAACTGGCTGCAGCCCTAGTCAGAGTGGCCAAAGAAGATTGTTGTGGGTTAAAAAAAGCAGTTTTCTGCTTTTTTAGGGATGTTAAAATGTGAAAATTAAAAATTAAAATAGCCTAAAGCCTGCTCCGGAAAATTTGCAGTTTTCCCATATAAGTTTTGATGCTGACTTGGCAGAATTGTAGGAGTTCACTTGCTACATACATACAGACAGACAAACATCGCGTCAGTTTTAGTATTAGGAGAGTTGAAATATTTGATAATTAATTTGGCTTTTTTAAAATATATAGTCAAATTTGATTTATTCAAAATTTATTTCATTTTATTTCATTTAAAAATTTCAAATTTCAAGATTGCAATTACAAAGAATCTAGCAAATAGTTATCTAATAATTGTTAGGCCTATTATTTTATTAGATTTACTTTTTTCAATATAAGTATATAGTTCTTGGTTTGCTTTGCCATTAGAAAAAGCCTAGGTTAGTTATAATAAAACTAAAATAAAATTGGTGGTTATCTAATTTATCTTGCTTTTAATATAGTATAGGGCTTATTATATTATATGTTATAAGTTATATTATATTATATTATAATTATAGTGATGAATATAGAGATATCAATAGACAGCAAAGAAATTTATTTTATTTTTAATAACACAATCAATATTTATAACATCATTATATAATCATAATTAGAATTACTTTACTATATATATTTCTACTATCAGTTCCAACTATCTACCAATATAGACAAAAAACAACTTTAATACAGTATTTAATATATTTAGACTATTATTTTAATTTAGGACTTTTCATATTAACTTTATTTTATATAATATAGGCCTATTATAGAATTTTAAAGTTTTATTATAAAGATATTCAATTTATTTACTGCTTTACTACTATAGCCTATAGACCTAAACTATATTATAGCCAATGGCCATTATTATAAACTATGTTTAATGAAAATTGCAAATTGGTTATCAGCAATCTAATATTTTTATAAATAATGTGTTACATAAGAAAAAACTTAAAAAAGGGTATCTGGCATAGTTTTAACCTTGGCTATAATAGAGTAGAGAACCTTAATTTTTATGCATGTTTATATTTAATTTTTTATTTGTTTTTCAAAAATGTTCACTTTTGATTAGTTCATTATTATTATTATCTTAATTAATTGTTAATAAATTTTTAACATTTATTTTTATTAAAGTTATACATATGATTTAATAGCTTTTTCAATATAACATAGTTACTTGATATAAGGAATATTAGTAATATTAAAACCTTATCTCTTATTATACACCAAGACTAAAACAAGAAATATAATAATAAAAATATTATTAAATTTACACCTTTATACCTATACATATAACTTAGGGCTATATTATTCCAAATTTAGCCACTAGTATCCTAACAACACAATATATATAAGGCATTGCTCAATTTTAAGGGACTAAAGAGCTCCCCTTGCATTAGTTATCTGTTACTGAAGAACCTGTTACCAAAAGCAAAATGACCTGCAACTGCAATTATTTGCTTTTGCACTTGCCTTATAGTACAGAGTTACAGAATACTTTCTTTTAAAATAATGAAAATTATATACTGTGCTTATACATGAAATTAATAATTACTACTAATAAGTTATGATCAAATGAATCATTACTTAGGGCCTAGGCCTACATTACAAAAAAGAAACGTCACTGCAAATGTTTGAATATAGCTTTCTGCAAAATCAGTTTATTAGGCCTATTAAATCCAAAAGTGATGTAACTTTTCGCAAACATTCAAACATCGATACATATATTTTTAGAGTAAGTGAACGACGTAACCAGTTTCCATCCAACAAAATACGCGGGAGTAGTCACCCTATAGCGTAAGCTAGAATGATACAACTAAATAAAAAACACCAATTGAATTAGTTCGTGAATAGTGGACAGCAAGCACTACAAATTTTTGTCGTTAAAACAAACTATACTAACAATGCGAATTAATCAGCCACCATACAATATTTGTAATAGGTTATAAATATTAAAATCAGTACTTTTTATTTTTTATACTTTAATAACATTGGCACATTACCGTTAACGATCCTAAAAGAGTTGTCCACCTAACGATAACGTATTAGTATAAGTCTGACTGAGTATATCCGTACTGCACTGTGCGGAATAGGACGACTTAAGTATAGTTTATTAAGTGGTTTTTCTTAAGTATAGCCCTTGTGGAACGATCCTGAATATTTTTGCGGGTTGGCCAACCTTAAGACAAATTGAATTTCATGTGTCTATTACTAAGCGCCCTCTAAAAATATTTATCATCATAGCTCGTATCAACTAAATAATAAAGTTCTTTGTTAAAATGCTAAAATGATGTAGCGAAAAATTGCCCGCAATGCTCTCTTTGCTCACCTCTGGATCCGCCACTGTGACCGCGCAGGCAAACTTTTTTGTGGTCTTATGCAATATTGTTAATCCCTTAAAAACAAAAACAACATGGACTAACCAATTGATATAGGATGCTGTCAAAAAGAACAGCGAGTCCGCGAGGGTCAGAGAACTCAGCGTCTCTTAGAAGCAGCCAGGTCTAGCAGTCGTTGAGTTCCTTAAGCTGAGAGCTAGACAGCTTGTGCAGCGCTTGGTTTGTCCGCGTACGCTAGGACGGAGAGTCGCTTCTCGGGGTGTCGTCTGCAATTTTTCTACGACGTCCAGAGCAAAAATCCGTTGGGAGTTGTCAGGGAGGCCAGTGTGCAGTACCAGTCCCAGGACCAAGGACGAACAGAAATGAATGGGGCCAAGTAGGTATCCCCTTGGATAACGCGCTGAAAGACGTGTCGAAAAAGTCGGAATTAGGCCATCCAACTGCCGCCTTAGTCGATCCTGGTACAGAGCGATCATCTCACAGCCGTCACCAGATGTTCAGGTACACTGTACGTGATACACGCGGAGGATATTCGCCCCTCCTCGACACTGAGTCAAAGGCCTTCGACAGGAAGTCCACAAAGATGCAGATGATGGTCGACTGGTGGATCCAGCGGGTCCGCGGGTCCAGCACCGGCTGCAGCCGCTACAGCAGAACCCTGTTCAACAACTTGCGTGAGCCGTGCAGGACATCAGTTATAGTGAGATCCTGAGATACTCTTCGATCTTGACGGAGCCTGGTTTCTTTGGGATCCCGACGATATGCGCAGTCCGCTCCCAGCTAGCACGCAGTTCATCACGATCGCGTGACTCCCAACGCGACCTTCTGCGGGAAGCGCAGCACCTAGACGAACACATTTTCGGGCCCAGTAGCCTTGTTGTCTGGCGTCTTCTTTGTAAGTTGGAACACCGATCGTCGATGGTGATGGGGCTGGTGTTAAAAGAGCTGTCCTCTGCATATCAGCGCAGCCTCTCCATGGGCAATGACATATCGTCCCTTTGCGGCCGCGGAGGTACGTTGACGATACCAGAGGAAGAAGGTCCGCAGCTCGTTTCGCCTCTTCGTGCGCGGGCACCCGCCAGGTTCAGAGCTGAGGACATGCAGGGAAAACAGGGTGGGAACAGGAACAGAGAGCAAAAAAAGGTGAGCTGTGCACCAGCGGCAGCTGGCGACAGCTCAGAGCTAGGGCACGGGACCTGCTGACTAGTGAGACACCAAACAGTAGTTCTAATACCCCAAATAAAAAATTTCGACTAAAATTTGACTAAAAGTCATCTTGTGCAAGCTTCGAAGATGACTTTTAGTCAATAATTTTTATTGTACATGTTACAATAAGCGGAGCCACTACATTGTACATGATTGTACATGTTGTGGCTCCACTACAAAATTAAAAGATAAAGCTGTGTGCAATCATGTGATGATCATAAAATATTTTCCTGATAATTGCATCAAATTGTCAATCAAGCATTATATTCTTGCTAGTGTATTTTTTTATCGAAAACCAGCCTTATAATAGTGGCTCCCTTCCTGAAAATGCGATTGTCGTGTCCTTTTTTAGTACGTACGTCATCCTTGAATCAAAACTTGCGGCAAAAACTGAATCTGCAGCCTTCTACGGTAGTATAAAACTAACTTCAGGAAACGGTTCATCGCTGTGAAGAATGTGAATAAATGTCCCACAAAATGCTTCTGTTTTTATTTTTTCTATTTTTTCGAAAGTCAAAACTTTGACTGATGTGTCCAATGTCCAATTGACGAACTGCACACCGGAAAACTAATACTAGCCAAACAACGTTTAGATTTTTTTCTTGCAAAAGGTTTTGTAAAATTTCTGCTCGGATGCTTTAAGGATAAAGCATAATATTTATTAAAAATATGCTCATAAAATATACTCGTGAGGTATGTGCATAATGTAAAACTAATGTACATAGACATTCCGAACGTTGTCTATCGATCCATTAATGTCAGTCAACGTTTTCGTGTAAAAGCAATTATCTAACCAGACAAAAGGCGCCAGGCTTCAGATTGAATCTTTAATATGACACTCTCTTTGACCTTGGATTGGATAATAGAAAAATTGGAGTTAAAAGAAGAGAATCTTGGTAAGATTTTCATTTTAATAGCTTGAAGCTTTGTATAAAAGAAACCTTGCCTTGGTAGCATAAATTCCTTTTAAATTCCCAAAATGACCATGAATATTTATTGTAAGAGTAAAAAAAATTATCATCCTTTTCCTTTAGGTTTCATATAATAATAGCAGTTGCCGAGACATTTTATTGTCATTTAAGATTCTTCAGAATATGGAAAAAAATTGACCTTCACTTACTGAAATATTTCACGATTTAACAATTAGTTTGCGAAGTTACGCTCGTAATATAAAGTTTTTTTGTTAAAAGACATAAAAGGTGGAAACAAAAAAACTATAAAAAAATTCTGACTTTGAATTGTCAATTCTAAACTTGATTTCCATATTTAATTATGGCATATGCTTTCGAACTTTATAATTTAATACTTTTCAGATAATATCAAATCACTTTCATTACCCGGCCGGTACGATGAGAAGATTTCTGTCCTGGGTTCATCACTTGTTATGTTTAGCCGTTTAAAAAATCTCGACCTTTCAAGAAATGCGCTGTGCTCGCTAAGTGTGAGTTTTGACAAAATTTTATTTTCATAAAAGTCTCTAACTTGGGCATGTGAATGCCTGTTCCCCGCAGGTGTTCTGAGATTTTATTCTAATTGCATTCTTCTCGGTTTTCCCACCTAAAATGCGCTAGACCTAGCTTGCCCGTGCATCAGCAATCAATTTACGAGTATTACAAGCTTCTGAGATAAACCTCAGACTACCTGATTTCACAAACACGAGCGCCATTCCCCCAGTACTTAGCTTTGTGCTCTGTTTGCATTAGCTTGAAAAATGGCTTACGTAAAGAGAATTCTGTCAAAGAAGTTTGACTATGTAAAAGCAAATACCGCCGCTCCTGACTTCGGAAGAAAAATTAAGCGCAGTTATAGGCTTGAACAAATTTGACTCATTAGCAAATTGACCTAAACCGATTTCGGGGTCATGACTGAGGCTGTGCTGCATGCCATACCTGTTACCTCTGCCCAAGCCAGTACATGTGTATCAGGCAGTGCATACAGCGACCACCTGTGAAAGTGCAAGAAAATTTCACTGCCAAAATCCTCACCGGAGCAGGGCCTGGATAGCCTGGCCCAGCTGGAGTCGCTAAATCTCTACTATAACTGCATCGACTCAATGTCCGAACTGCTCAAGCTGAGGAAGAATGTCCGCCTGCAGCAGCTCGATCTGCGGCTCAACCCAGTGTCACGGAGCGAGCCAGACTACAGGCTGTACCTCATCCAGATGCTGCCCGACCTCAAGCGGCTCGGTAGGGCTCGCAGGTTTTCAGAGTTTCACTTGAGCGAGAATACCATGAAAGAAATATCAATCTAAGAAACTTAGTGAATCTCATCCTTTAGGATAATCTCATTCTTAAAATCCTATCCTCAATACATTTTTATTTATCTCAGCTGGGAAAACCTTCACAATCTTGTCATCTTGATAATCCTACTTAACAATCTCACCTTGATAATCCTAATCAAAAATCTCACCTTGATAATCCTGCTTAACGATCTCACCTTGATACTCCTACTCAACAATCTCACTTGGATAATCTCACTCAACAATCTCACCTTGAAAATCTTACTCAAAAATCTCACTTTGATAATCCTACTCAACAATCTCACTTCGATAATCCTACTCAACAATCTCACCTTGATAATCCTCTACTCAACAATCTCACTTCGATAATCCTACTCAACAATCTCACTTCGATAATCCTACTCAAAAATCTCACTTCGATAATCCTACTCAAAAATCTCTTCTTGATAATCCTACTCAACAATCTCACCTTGATAATCCTCTACTCAAAAATCTCACTTCGATAATCCTACTCAACAATCTCACTTTGATAATCCTACCCAAAAATCTCTTCTTGAAAATCCTACTCAACAATCTCACTTCGATAATCCTACTCAACAATCTCACTTCGATAATCCTACTCAACAATCTCACCTTGATAATCCTCTACTCAAAAATCTCACTTCGATAATCCTACTTAACAATCTCACCTTGATAATCCTCTACTCAAAAATCTCACTTGGATAATCCTACTTAACAATCTCACCTTGATAATCCTACACAAAATCTCACCTTGATAATCCTACACAAAATCTCACTTCGATAATCCTACTCAACAATCTCAGTTCGATAATCCTACCAAAGAATCTCACTAATAGTCTATTCGTACCTTGATAATCTCTCCCGGATAGCGGCACCCTGATATTATCCCCAGCCAAAGCTTTCCTTGATAATCTCGCGAATAAATAAGCCAGAGCTGGCCAAGTGAATGCAGGCGCGCCTGTTTCGCCATCGCCTTCGTCGTTCCAGACGATCGCAGCGTGGCCGAGACCGAGCGCAACTCGGCGTTGCTGCACTTCACAACTGAGCAGGCGGCCGGCCTGCGGGGACTTCGGCCTGGCAGAGATTCCCGGACTCCCAGGTGCGAGCGGGGCCAATACTGTGGGAAACTGGTGGGGTACCGACTTGTGGAAAACTGGTTGTGAGATTAGTGGGGAACTGGTTGTGAGCTTGGTGGGGAACCGGGTTGTGAGATTGGTGGGGAACCGAATTGTGAGCTTGGTGGGGAACCGGGTTGTAAGATTGGTGGGAACCGGGTTGTGAGATTGGTGGGGAACCGGGTTGTGAGATTGGTGTGGAACCGGGTTGTGAGATTGGTATGGAACCGGGTTGTGAGATTGTGTGGGAACTGGGTTGTGAGATTAGTGGGGAACTGGGTTGTGAGCTTGGTGGGAACCGGGTTGTGAGCTTGGTGGGGAACCTGTAGGGAACCGGGTGGGGAACACTGGGGGCAAATGGATTGGCAAACCGGGTGCTTTCTCAACCTAGTGAAAAGTAAGCTAAGCTCCAAATTATGAGCTCCTGACACTTGGGAAAGCTCCCTGTCCTATTACTACTAGCTAGCAGCATGGTGCACAAATTCTATTTTATTTGCCCCTGTACTTGCAATCTCAACTGACTCTGCAGCGTCATCGAAGACGACTTGGAGGAAGCTGCCAGCGAGCCCGCACCCTCGCCGAGGCAGCCACAGTCGTCGCCGTCGCCGCCGCCGCCTCCGCCGCAGTCTCGATCGCAGCAGCCCGCCCCTGGCAGCCACTCGAGTCTCCAAATCGTCAAGGTCGAGACGAGGCCTACAGCGAATGGCTGTCCGAGGTGCAGGCTCAGGCCCGCTGGACGGCCGCTGACGCGCCGACGCCGCAGCCTCAGCAGCGGCACCAGCAGTCAGCGTCGCAGCCTCAGCAGCGGCACCAGCAGTCAGCGTCGCAGACATCAGCGACGGCACCCCGACGGTTCCACTTGGAGACCTACGGCAGCCGTGAGTCTGCGAGGCTCTCTGGTTTTTACTGAATGTTTTCATCAGAGGCATTCATCCTCCGCCATCTGCAGCCTCCCTGTCCTCCGCCATCTGCAGCCTCCCTGTCCTCCATCTGCAGCCTCCTCGTCCTCCGCCATCTGCAGCTTCCCTGTCCTCCGCCATCTGCAGCCTCCCCGTCCTCCGCCATCTGCAGCCTCCCCGTCCTCCGCCATCTGCAGCCTCCCTGTCCTCCGCCATCTGCAGCCTCCCTGTCCTCCGCCATCTGCAGCCTCCCTGTCCTCCGCCATCTGCAGCCTCCCTGTCCTCCGCCATCTGCAGCCTCCCCGTCCTCCGCCATCTGCAGCCTCCCTGTCCTCCGCCATCTGCAGCCTCCCTGTGCTCCGCCATCTGCAGCCTCCCTGTCCTCCGCCATCTGCAGCCTCCCTGTCCTCCACCATCTGCAGCCTCCTTGTCCTCGCCATCTGCAGCCTCCCTGTCCTCCGCCATCTGCAGCCTC
>NIVC01000857.1:101815-163141 GCA_002269645.1 Macrostomum lignano | reverse complement strand
CTCTGCGCAGTTTGCATCTTAAAACAAACAAAATGCTTTAAATAGAAATATATAAGCCTATTATATTTTAATTGGGTTCATTAAAAATGCAAAGTTAGGTTGTAAGACACTATATTCTAGTTTGCTTCATTGGGATGTTTAAATGCAAAGTTGCTGTGTAGATTAAATGAACACTTGCTGACAGGGAAATAACAGCAAAATTAGCTCTCGATTAATAGTAGGCATACAATGGCCTTCAGTCAGCCGCCCTGTCTACTTGCACCCATCAACTTGCAGCCGTGTCAGTGGGTCCCGGGTCCAAGCAGCAGCAGCAGCAGCATGAGCTCAAGGCACGCGACTGGTTCGCGTGTACTTCACAGCCTCGAGACAGCACGGTGCACTGCCACCAAGACCTGACTTGCCGCGAGCTGGTTGAGAAAATTTTATCCAAGCGGTTCCCGGAGACGCCGGACATTGTGCGACACTACTGGATCAGCACCGAGCGGCGCATGGCGCCATCGTGTGTCCGAACCTCACTTACTCGGAGGCCTGTGTTGTCTACGGCGGCCGCATCGCCGCCTTTTACCTGAAACTGCGCTGGCTGCCCGCCTGCAACCAGCGGGACCTGGCGGCTCTGGAGCTCAAACTGCTCGAGTTTATTTATAAGCAGGCCAAGGAGGAGCACCTGCTCAGCGTCTCCACCACCCATGGCGGCCTTCGCCTTGGCGTCATCAACATCGCCCTGAACCAGGAGCGCCCGCCTGGCGCCAGCGAGAGCGCCATTAAGCGCGCGCCACAGCGGAGAGCAAAGCTATTTATAAGGGCGCACCCACGGGCATCACATGTTTCCCAGGTTGTGCTGACCGACGTCAAGCCGAAGATTCTGCGCGGTACACGGCTGACAGCCTGTGCGACCTGTGGCGCAGGTGAGGTTCATGCCAGTGTCATTATTTGCATGTAAATCCTGTTTGGCGCTGCCAATTGCTTGAAATGCCAAATATTTTAGTCTTAAATGCGCGTCGGTAATTGCAACCGGTCTTGTGACTTCCTGTGAATTTTATACTTTTCAGTATAGTTTCCATTAACTGCAGTTTGGGCTGCTATTAATAGCTGCTGTTGATAAGCGGATGGTGGCTGATGGCGAACTTTTATGCTTTAATTGGCTGGCTTTGACTTTGGCAGACTGTGCTGTGCACGCAAAGCTTTTTGGGCTTCAGTTTGAATAAACCGAACAAATGCCTGTCTGTTCTCCGTCTGTCTGTCTTTCTATCTGTTCTCTGTCTGTTCTATCTCCTGTCTGTCTGTTCCATCTCCATCTGTTCTATCAGTCTGTCTGTCTGTCTGTTCTATCTCGTCTGTCTGTCTGTCCTGTGTCTGTTCTATCTCCATCTATCTGTCCTGTGTCTGTTCTATCTCCGTCTGTCTGTCTGTCCTGTGTCTGTTCTATCTCCATCTGGCAGTCCTGTGTCTGTTCTATCTCCATCTGTCTGTCCTGTGTCTGTTCTATCTCCATCTGTCTGTCCTGTAGCTGTTCTATCTCCGTCTGTCTGTCTGTCCTGTGTCTGTTCTATCTCCATCTATCTGTCCTGTGTCTGTTCTATCTCCGTCTGTCTGTCTGTCCTGTGTCTGTTCTATCTCCATCTGGCAGTCCTGTGTTTGTTCTATCTCCGTCTGTCTGTCTGTCCTGTGTCTGTTCTATCTCCATCTGTCTGTCTGTCCTG
Organism: Macrostomum lignano; assembly: GCA_002269645.1. Lineage (NCBI taxonomy): Eukaryota > Metazoa > Platyhelminthes > Macrostomidae > Macrostomum > Macrostomum lignano. The sequence continues at coordinate 161,441 of NIVC01000857.1, read as the reverse complement.
TGTCTGTTTTATCTCCGTCTGTCTGTCTGTCCTGTGTCTGTTCTATCTCCATCTATCTGTCCTGTGTCTGTTCTATCTCCATCTATCTGTCCTGTGTCTGTTCTATTTCCGTCTATCTGTCTATCCTGTGTCTGTTCTATCTCCATCTATCTGTCCTGTGTCTGTTCTATCTCCGTCTGTCTGTCCTGTGCCTGTTCTATCTCCATCTGTCTGTCCTGTGTCTGTTCTATCTCCGTCTGTCTGTCTGTCCTGTGTCTGTTCTATCTCCGTCTGTCTGTCCTGTGCCTGTTCTATCTCCATCTATCTGTCCTGTGCCTGTTCTATCTCCATCTGTCTGTCCTGTGTCTGTTCTATCTCCGTCTGTCTGTCTGTCCTGTGTCTGTTCTATCTCCATCTGTCTGTCTGTCCTGTGTCTGTTTTGTCTCCGTCTGTCTGTCTGTCCTGTGTCTGTTCTATCTCCGTCTGTCTGTCCTGTGCCTGCTCTATCTCCATCTATCTGTCCTGTGTCTGTTCTATCTCCGTCTGTCTGTCTGTCCTGTGTCTTCTATCTCCGTCTGTCTGTCCTGTGCCTGTTCTATCTCCATCTATCTGTCCTGTGCCTGTTCTATCTCCGTCTGTCTGTCCTGTAGCTGTTCAATCTCCATCTGTCTGTCTGTCCTGTGTCTGTTCTATCTCCGTCTGTCTGTCCTGTAGCTGTTCTATCTCCATCTATCTGTCCTGTGTCTGTTCTATCTCCGTCTGTCTGTCTGTCCTGTGTCTTCTATCTCCATCTATCTGTCCTGTGCCTGTTCTATCTCCATCTATCTGTCCTGTGCCTGTTCTATCTCCGTCTGTCTGTCCTGTAGCTGTTCAATCTCCATCTGTCTGTCTGTCCTGTGTCTGTTCTATCTCCGTCTGTCTGTCTGTCCTGTGTCTGTTCTATCTCCATCTATCTGTCCTGTGCCTGTTCTATCTCCGTCTGTCTGTCCTGTGTCTGTTCTATCTCCGTCTGTCTGTCTGTCCTGTGTCTGTTCTATCTCCATCTATCTGTCCTGTGCCTGTTCTATCTCCGTCTGTCTGTCCTGTGTCTGTTCTATCTCCGTCTGTCTGTCTGTCCTGTGTCTGTTCTATCTCCGTCTGTCTGTCCTGTGCCTGTTCTATCTCCCTGTCTGTCTGTCCTGTGCCTGTTCTATCTCCGTCTGTCTGTCCTGTAGCTGTTCTATCTCCATCTGTCTGTCCTGTGTCTGTTCTATCTCCGTCTGTCTGTCTGTCCTGTGTCTGTTCTATCTCCGTCTGTCTGTCCTGTGCCTGTTCTATCTCCATCTATCTGTCCTGTGTCTGTTCTATCTCCGTCTGTCTGTCCTGTGCCTGTTCTATCTCCATCTATCTGTCCTGTGTCTGTTCTATCTCCGTCTGTCTGTCTGTCCTGTGCCTGTTCTATCTCCATCTGTCTGTCCTGTGTCTGTTCTATCTCCATCTGTCTGTCCTGTGTCTGTTCTATCTCCATCTGTCTGTCCTGTGCTGTTCTATCTCCGTCTGTCTGTCTGTCCTGTGTCTGTTCTATCTCGTCTGTCTGTCCTGTGCTGTTCTATCTCCATCTATCTGTCCTGTGTCTGTTCTATCTCCGTCTGTCTGTCCTGTGCCTGTTCTATCTCCATCTATCTGTCCTGTGTCTGTTCTATCTCCGTCTGTCTGTCTGTCCTGTGCCTGTTCTATCTCCATCTGTCTGTCCTGTGCCTGTTCTATCTCCATCTGTCTGTCCTGTGTCTGTTCTATCTCCATCTGTCTGTCCTGTGTCTGTTCTATCTCCGTCTGTCTGTCCTGTGCCTGTTCTATCTCCATCTGTCTGTCCTGTGTCTGTTCTATCTCCATCTGTCTGTCCTGTGCCTGTTCTATCTCCATCTGTCTGTCCTGTGTCTGTTCTATCTCCATCTGTCTGTCCTGTGTCTGTTCTATCTCCGTCTGTCTGTCCTGTAGCTGTTCTATCTCCGTCTGTCTGTCCTGTAGCTGTTCTATCTCCATCTGTCTGTCCTGTAGCTGTTCTATCTCCGTCTGTCTGTCCTGTAGCTGTTCTATCTCCATCTGTCTGTCCTGTAGCTGTTCTATCTCCATCTGTCTGTCCTGTGCTGTTCTATCTCCATCTGTCTGTCCTGTGTCTGTTCTATCTCCATCTGTCTGTCCTGTGTCTGTTCTATCTCCGTCTGTCTGTCCTGTAGCTGTTCTATCTCCGTCTGTCTGTCCTGTGTCTGTTCTATCTCCGTCTGTCTGTCCTGTAGCTGTTCTATCTCCGTCTGTCTGTCCTGTAGCTGTTCTATCTCCATCTGTCTGTCCTGTAGCTGTTCTATCTCCATCTGTCTGTCCTGTAGCTGTTCTATCTCCGTCTGTCTGTCCTGTGTCTGTTCTATCTCCGTCTGTCTGTCTGTCCTGTGCCTGTTCTATCTCCATCTATCTGTCCTGTGTCTGTTCTATCTCCGTCTGTCTGTCTGTCCTGTGCCTGTTCTATCTCCATCTGTCTGTCCTGTGTCTGTTCTATCTCCATCTGTCTGTCCTGTGTCTGTTCTATCTCCATCTGTCTGTCCTGTAGCTGTTCTATCTCCGTCTGTCTGTCTGTCCTGTGTCTGTTCTATCTCCGTCTGTCTGTCCTGTGCCTGTTCTATCTCCATCTATCTGTCCTGTGTCTGTTCTATCTCCGTCTGTCTGTCCTGTGCCTGTTCTATCTCCATCTATCTGTCCTGTGTCTGTTCTATCTCCGTCTGTCTGTCTGTCCTGTGCCTGTTCTATCTCCATCTGTCTGTCCTGTGCCTGTTCTATCTCCATCTGTCTGTCCTGTGTCTGTTCTATCTCCATCTGTCTGTCCTGTGTCTGTTCTATCTCCGTCTGTCTGTCCTGTGCCTGTTCTATCTCCATCTGTCTGTCCTGTAGCTGTTCTATCTCCATCTGTCTGTCCTGTGCCTGTTCTATCTCCATCTGTCTGTCCTGTGTCTGTTCTATCTCCATCTGTCTGTCCTGTGTCTGTTCTATCTCCGTCTGTCTGTCCTGTAGCTGTTCTATCTCCGTCTGTCTGTCCTGTAGCTGTTCTATCTCCGTCTGTCTGTCCTGTAGCTGTTCTATCTCCATCTGTCTGTCCTGTAGCTGTTCTATCTCCATCTGTCTGTCCTGTGCCTGTTCTATCTCCATCTGTCTGTCCTGTGTCTGTTCTATCTCCATCTGTCTGTCCTGTGTCTGTTCTATCTCCGTCTGTCTGTCCTGTAGCTGTTCTATCTCCGTCTGTCTGTCCTGTAGCTGTTCTATCTCCATCTGTCTGTCCTGTAGCTGTTCTATCTCCATCTGTCTGTCCTGTAGCTGTTCTATCTCCGTCTGTCTGTCCTGTAGCTGTTCTATCTCCGTCTGTCTGTCCTGTAGCTGTTCTATCTCCATCTGTCTGTCCTGTAGCTGTTCTATCTCCATCTGTTTGTCTGTCCGTCTGTTATGGAAGTGCCGCTGCTATGCATGTCCTACATGCTTCACTTTCGTCACATCGCTCCGGGCATGCAGCCTCATTCTCCCTGATCCCTCGTATGGCTGCAAGGACTTCATCCCGAATTCCAGGTCGTATTGTTTCTCATTCCTGTCCCCCCCCCGCAGGTCCCGCTCGACACTGCTGGCCGAGTGGTTCTGCCTGATGTTCTCCGAGCTGCCCGCCGCCTTCTTGCCCTCCGTGCCCTGCCGGGTGCTGCTTGGCGCTCGCGCCGACGCCCGCCTGGCCGTCACCCGCGACGGCGACATCCGGCTGGAGCTCCGCGACTCCGCGCCAATCAGCGTCGGCCGAGTGCAGAGCCTTCAAGGACTGGAGCTGTGCAAGAGTCCCGAGGATAGCGGCGTCTCCCTTACCATCGCCTTCCAGCCTCCGCTGGCCTCCCTGACTGTTGAGCTAGACAACGCCAGGCGGGCGGACGCTCTGCTGCACCTGCTTCTCGATGCCGCTCACCTCACCGGCTGCCCGGAGGCTGCCGTGACTGCCCTGCACCCAGCGCACAGGTGAAAATATGCGTGCTGAAATAGGTGCTGAAAATATTTGACTAAATGGCTTATCGTTCGAGCTCTGACACGTTTCGAATCACACTCAAACTCCTTAATCGCAGGTGCCAGCGCCTGCTCGAGTGCGCCCCTGACTCCGACTACTCGGACCTCCAGCCGCCCCCGGAAAGCGGCGCTGCCGCCGCCACAGGAGCCGGTGGATGGTGAGTAACGTTGATTCTTGTGACCCACTGATGCAGTCCGTTGACTCACCTTGACCCACTGATGCATTCCGTGACTCACCTTGACCCACTGATGCAGTTCGTGACTCACCTTGACCTACTGATGCAGTCCGTGACTCACCTTGACCCACTGATGCAGTCCGTGACTCGCCTTGATCCACTGACGCAGCCAATGACTCGCCTTGATTCACTGACGCTCCAGTGACTGACCTTGACCCACTGATGCAGTTCGTGACTCACCTTGACCCACTGATGCAGTTCGTGACTCACCTTGACCTACTGATGCAGCCAATGACTCACCTTGACCCACTGATGCAGTCCGTGACTCACCTTGACCCACTGATGCAGTCCGTGACTCACCTTGACCCACTGATGCATTCCGTGACTCACCTTGACCCACTGATGCAGTCCGTGACTCACCTTGACCCACTGTGCAGTCGGTGACTCGCCTTGATCCACTGATGCAGCCAATGACTCACCTTGACCCACTGATGCAGCCAATGATTCACCTTGATCCACTGATGCAGCCAATGACTCGCCTTGACCCACTGATGCAGCCAATGACTCACCTTGACCCACTGATGCAGTCCGTGACTCACCTTGACCCACTGATGCAGTCCGTGACTCACCTTGACCCACTGATGCAGTCCCTGACTCACCTTGACCCACTGATGCAGTTCGTGACTCACCTTGACCCACTGATGCAGTTCGTGACTCACCTTGACCTACTGATGCAGTCCGTGACTCACCTTGACCCACTGATGCAGTCCGTGACTCGCCTTGATCCACTGACGCAGCCAATGACTCGCCTTGATTCACTGACGCTCCAGTGACTGACCTTGACCCACTGATGCAGTTCGTGACTCACCTTGACCCACTGATGCAGTTCGTGACTCACCTTGACCTACTGATGCAGCCAATGACTCACCTTGACCCACTGATGCAGTCCGTGACTCACCTTGACCCACTGATGCAGTCCGTGACTCACCTTGACCCACTGATGCATTCCGTGACTCACCTTGACCCACTGATGCAGTCCGTGACTCACCTTGACCCACTGATGCAGTCGGTGACTCGCCTTGATCCACTGATGCAGCCAATGACTCACCTTGACCCACTGATGCAGCCAATGATTCACCTTGATCCACTGATGCAGCCAATGACTCGCCTTGACCCACTGATGCAGCCAATGACTCACATTGACCCACTGATGCAGTCCGTGACTCACCTTGACCCACTGATGCAGTCCGTGACTCACCTTGACCCACTGATGCAGTCCCTGACTCACCTTGACCCACTGATGCAGTTCGTGACTCACCTTGACCCACTGATGCAGTTCGTGACTCACCTTGACCTACTGATGCAGTCCGTGACTCACCTTGACCCACTGATGCAGTCCGTGACTCGCCTTGATCCACTGACGCAGCCAATGACTCGCCTTGATTCACTGACGCTCCAGTGACTGACCTTGACCCACTGATGCAGTTCGTGACTCACCTTGACCCACTGATGCAGTTCGTGACTCACCTTGACCCACTGATGCAGTCCGTGACTCACCTTGACCCACTGATGCAGTCCGTGACTCACCTTGACCCACTGATGCAGTCCGTGACTCGCCTTGATCCACTGATGCAGCCAATGACTCGCCTTGATCCACTGATGCAGCCAATGACTCGCCTTGATCCACTGATGCAGCCAATGACTCGCCTTGATCCACTGATGCAGCCAATGACTCGCCTTGGTTCACTGACGCTCCAGTGACTGACCTTGACCCACTGATCCGGTCCGTGACTCATCTGGTTTACGTCATCATTTTAACGCCCCGCAGGTACATCGATCGTCGCGACCTGGACCTGCTGGAGCAGCTGGGCTCCGGCGAGTTCTCCGTGGTGCACAAGGGCCTCCTGCAGCTGCCGGACGGCCGGCAGCGCCTCGTGGCCATCAAGCAGCCCCGCAGCAACATTATCTCGGGGCTCTGGTGACCGAAGCAGAGAGCATGCGGGAGCTGCGCCATCCGCACATCGTTGAGGTTCTGGGCATCTGCAACGACTGGGTGGTGCTGGAGCTGGCGCTGCTCGGCGAACTGCGCGCCCACCTGCAGACGCGCGCGCCCGAGCGCTGCGACCCGCGTCAGCTGACCTCCTTCTGTGTGCAGCTGGCCGACGCCATCCAGTATCTGCACAGCAAGGATCTGCTGCACAGGTAGGCGGCTGGGTATATTGTCTGCTTTCAGGTGCCATTTCTCTGCATTCGGGTGCAATTTCTCTGCAATCAGATGCCATTTCTCTGCATTCAGATGCCATTTCTCTGCATTCAGATGCCATTTCTCTGCATTCAATTGCTATTTCTCAGCATTCGAGTGCCATTTCTCAGCATTCAAGTGCCATTTCTCAGCATTCAAGTGCAATTTCTCAGCATTCAAGTGCAATTTCTCAGCATTCAAGTGCAATTTCTCAGCATTCAAGTGCAATTTCTCAGCATTCAAGTGCAATTTCTCAGCATTCAAGTGCCATTTCTCTGCATTCAGATGCCATTTCTCACCATTCGAGTGCCATTTCTCAGCATTCAAGTGCCATTTCTCAGCATTCAAGTGCAATTTCTCTGCTATCAGATGCCATTTCTCAGCATTCAAGTGCCATTTCTCTGCAATCAGACGCCATTTCTCAGCATTCAATTGCCATTTCTCAGCATTCAAGTGCAATTTCTCTGCAATCAGATGCCATTTCTCAGCATTCAAGTGCCATTTCTCTGCAATCAGACGCCATTTCTCTGCATTCAGATGCCGTTTCTCAGCATTCAAGTGCCATTTCTCAGCATTCAAGTGCAATTTCTCTGCAATCAGACGCCATTTCTCTGCATTCAGATGCCATTTCTCAGCATTCAGATGCCATTTCTCAGCATTCAAGTGCCATTTCTCAGCATTCAATTGCCATTTCTCAGCATTCAATTGCCATTTCTCAGCATTCAAGTGCAATTTCTCTGCAATCAGATGCCATTTCTCAGCATTCAAGTGCAATTTCTCTGCAATCAGACGCAATTTCTCTGCAATCGGACGCCATTTCTCTGCATTCAGATGCCATTTCTCAGCATTCAAGTGCCATTTCTCAGCATTCAAGTGCCATTTCTCAGCATTCAAGTGCCATTTCTCAGCATTCAAGTGCAATTTCTCTGCAATCAGATGCCATTTCTCTGCAATCAAACGTTATTTCCCTGCATTTTTACGTCATCCTATATCCTAATAGCAACGCGCCCACGCATCCTGACCATTCGCAGAGACGTGGCCTGCCGCAACGTCCTGCTGATGCAGCCGACGGTCATCAAGCTGGCGGACTTCGGCCTGAGCCGCAAGCTGGCAGCCAATGAGGAGTACTACAAGGCGTCCGGCGGCAAGCTGCCAATCAAATGGCTGCCGCCCGAGGCCTACAACGCCAGGAAGTTCACGCCAGCTTCGGACGTTTGGATGCTGGCCGTCTGCTGCTGGGAGATCTACAGCTGCGGAGAGAAGCCCTGGGCCGGCCTGAGCAACGTTGACGCCATCCGCAAAGTGGAGGCCCGCATGCAGCTCGCCAAGCCGCTGCTGTGCCCGCTGGCCGCCTACAATCTGCTGTGCCTGTGCTGGACCTACGAGCCCCGGCTGCGCCCCACCGCCGAGCAGTTCCGGGCTCGCATGGCCGCCCTGACGCCCGAGCAGCTCCAGGTGCGGAACACCGCTACGCACAACAACAACAACAGCAGCGTCAGCAACAACAACGCCAGCACAGACTATTATTCATCCGCTACCGCCTCTCCCGCCAACGCCGCCGCCACAGTTTCGCGACCCGACTCGGCTGGCAGCCTCGATGACGTGTTTGATCGTCACTCGGCTTCGCCTTCGCCAGCAGCTGCGTTAGCTAAGGCTGCTTCTGCTACTGCTTCTGTTGCTCCTAGCGCTGCGCCTCCAAAGCCACCGATGCCGCCGCCTGCGGCCGCTGACTCGCCCGCCGTCTCACCGGTGCCTAAAGGCGTTGCCGCTGCCGCTGCCACTGCCGCCGCTTTGCCGGCGCACGAGGAGGCGGTTGTGGCTGCCGCGGTGTCGCTGGTCCGCTCGCTGAACAGCCTGGTGCAGGCCTACGTTGCCGCGGCGCCCGCCGACCCGCGCCAGCTGGTTGGCCATCTGCGCGCCACCGGCGCCGAGTTGAAATCGCTGCACCAGCTGGTGGAATCGGCGCCCCAGCTGGCCGGCAGCGTGGCGGTGCAGCGCCAGTGCCAAGGCCTGACCCGCGACCTCGCGCAGCTGGTGCGCTGCTTCCGGGCGGCCCAGGCGGCCTACGCGGCCAGGGAGGCGGCCAAGTTCCAGGCGCTGATGCGGGAGATGCTCAAGTGCGCCGCCGCGCTGGGCACCGCCGCCAGGAGCTTGGTCAAGGCCATGCGGTGACGCTCTGGCATTGAGGCTGAAATCTTTTTTTGATTATTGGGCTGTTGGACCTGGTTAGGTGTCTTTGTACCTGAAGGATTAATTTAGTAGGTGGGGCGGTCTTAAAATAAGAAAGGATTTGGGCACCCGTTAAAAACGATATTGGGACAAGAATCGCTAAACAGTCGTTGAAAACGAGTCTCTAGCGACTCTTGTGACTTTTTAGCGACTCAAACGCGTCTGATGGGACGGAGGGGTGACTGTTGCGTCACAAGCGTCACCCCAGAGTCGGTCGTTGAAGGTAACAAAGGTGCAATAGAAAAGCAGATGACTCCTTCGCGGCTCTTTAATGATTCTCTAACTCACGTGACCGTTTTCGTCGGGCACCACTCGTACACACGCTCACCCAGGGTCAGGCATGTACACTCAGTGCCTTGCACCACTCGTACACACGCTCACCCAGGGTGAGGCATGTACACTTAGTGCCTTGCGCCACTAGTACACACGCTCACCCAGGGTCAGGCATGTACACTCAGTGCCTTGCACCACTCGTACGCACGCTCACCCAGGGTCAGGCATGTACACTTAGTGCCTTGCGCCACTAGTACACACGCTCACCCAGGGTCAGGCATGTACACTCAGTGCCTTGCACCACTAGTACACACGCTCACCCAGGGTCAGGCATGTACACTCAGTGCCTTGCACCACTAGTACACACGCTCACCCAGGGTCAGGCATGTACACTCAGTGCCTTGCGCCACTAGTACACACGCTCACCCAGGGTCAGGCATGTACACTCAGTGCCTTGCACCACTAGTGTGCCTTGCGCCACTAGTACACACGCTCACCCAGGGTCAGGCATGTACACTCAGTGCCTTGCGCCACTAGTACACACGCTCACCCAGGGTCAGGCATGTACACTCAGTGCCTTGCACCACTCGTACGCACGCTCACCCAGGGTCAGGCATGTACACTCAGTGCCTTGCAAGAGTCAGGCGCGTGCATTCTTGGGTAGTCTTGGTACCTGAGAGATGAAATCTGATTGATTTTGTTAGTCTTTGTACCTGCCGGGTCGCTCGGCAGAATTGATATTTTATTCACGCATTGGAGTCGCAGTGCACTGCGCTTCTCCCCTTTTGTTATCCGGGCTTCAGCCGCAGCGCTGCCGCCCCATATCCTGTTTGCTTTCTTTGCCTGCTTGTGGATAACAAAAAATCTCAGCTTCCCCTGAATGAGCTTCAAACCACCTGCGGCTGGAGAGCGTTGTCTCCCCAGCTATATTTATTGTGCACAGAACGCATTGTCTATCAAGTGTAAATTGTGCGTGATTCGAGTACATAGAACCCTTTTCAATATCCTTATTTATCTATATGAAACCGTGTACATACTGACGGAATCATTGTGCTTCCGATCCTAACCAACCCGCACCCGCTGTTTAAAGTGCTCATTAATTATGCAAATTGGCGCTTATTCACCTCACTGATTCTGACAATATGCTAATGAGCCTCCAGGTTTCTCTCGGCTGTCAGCTGGGGCAGACTGCCCAATGTTGCTACTGCCAGTAGCCGGTGGCAAATATGACAGCTGGGGCAGACTGTCCCAATGTTGCTACTGCCAGTAGCCGGTGGCAAATATGACAGCTGGGGCAGACTGTCCCAATGTTGCTACTCCCAGTAGCCGGTGACAAATAATGCAACAGATTTCCACCCATAATCATTGACTCAGTTCGCACTGGTGCTGCCGTCTGCCTGAACTAATAGTTGTTGAAAATTAACTGGAATTCTAACTGCTTTTTTAACACAAGTTTTAGCCTTTTATCCGACTGATTGCCTTTTGCTACTGCAGATCTTTTCTTGAGCAGAAATTAGCAACAAATTTTATTAAAATTATTTTGCTCACGTATTTTTTGCGTTTTAAATAAATCAATGAGAACTGCTTTCATTCGGTTTCTACTTGCTAATGACTATCACAGAATCAGACTGCGGAACCCCCGCTTCACACTGGTGCTCATTTTATATATTAATTTTATCGATTAATTCTGCGATCAGCTCTTACCAACCCGACCCCAAATTGCTTTCCGCTTTGCTAGTGTCTGTCTGAAATCCCTTGGACTAATCTCGCCCGATTGCCGAGTTATAGCGGCTCAACGCGTGGTGCCCGCCTTTAGTAGGGAAAAATACAACCGGCTTTGGGTGCTCAGCAATCCTGTGCGTTACACGATTTGGTATTCGGCTTCTTTGTTATTTTCATCCTGCTTTTGTTTGTTATTCAGTCTGGGACTCGAATCCACTGCACCTGTTCACTCTGCCCACTGCAGCTGTTCACTCTGTCCACTGCACCTGTTCACTCTGCCCACTGCACCTGTTCACTCTGTCCACTGCACCTGTTCACTCTGTCCACTGCACCTGTTCACTCTGTCCACTGCACCTGTTCACTCTGTCCACTGCACCTGTTCACTCTGCCCACTGCACCTGTTCACTCTGTCCACTGCACCTGTTCACTCTGTCCACTGCACCTGTTCACTCTGTCCACTGCACCTGTTCACTCTGTCCACTGCACCTGTTCACTCTGTCCACTGCACCTGTTCACTCTGCCCACTGCACCTGTTCACTCTGTCCACTGCACCTGTTCACTCTGTCCACTGCACCTGTTCACTCTGTCCACTGCACCTGTTCACTCTGTCCACTGCACCTGTTCACTCTGTCCACTGCACCTGTTCACTCTGTCCACTGCAGCTGTCCACCCTGTCCACTGCAGCTCTTCTTAATGAGTCACTCACCTGTCCTCAAACAGCCGCTTATCTATCTATTTCTAAATTACCTGTCCAAGCAGACAATCGAATTGCTTCTGCGACCCTTCCAGCAAGCCGGCCTAAGCAAGCAAGCCAGCAAGTTTTTCACAATGGGCAGTTTGGCTTCTACCCAGCGGCAGCAGCAGTCAGCTGCTGAGACTTCGTCGGCGCCAACCGCGTCGCCCCAGTCGGTGCTGGTGGCCGTTGACGGCTCTCTGCACAGCCAGCAGGCGCTGGAGTGGTTCCATGGTCGTCCGGACGTTGACATCGTCCTGCTGCATGCGGCCGGCCTGTCGCTGTGCTTTGGCGCCCCCACGGCCGTTGTGCCGTCCGCCGCGGACGTGGACCTGGCGCTGGAGGACACGCGGATGCGGGTGGCCCGCCTGCGCCAGGCGATGCTCGCCCGCTGCGACAGCCTGGCTGTGCGCTGCCGCTTCCGGTTTGTCGAATCGCTGAACCCCGGCGCCGCCATCGTTGCCGCGGCCGAGGCAGAGAAAGCCGCCCTGGTGGTGGTCGGCATCCGCGGCCTCGGCAACGTCAGGCGAACCCTGCTGGGCTCCGTCAGCAATTACGTCATCTCGCATTGCCGTGTGCCCGTGCTGATTGTGCCGCTGCAGAACGGCCAGCAGCCCGCCGGCTGATTTTGCAGGCTTCTGGCGGCTCTGCTCTGTGTTGCACTCCTGTGGTCCTCGTTGTTAGGCACTTTTGGTTCTCAGTTGCTGCGCTTAGGGATCCTCATGATGAGCAGCCAGCTCCCAGATCTCCCAGACCAGCCAGCCTCCCAGATCCTCATGCTAAGCAGCCAGCTCCCAGATCCTCAAGCTGACCAGCCAGCCTCCCAGATCTTCATGCTAAGCAGCCAGCTCCCAGATCCTCAAGCTGAGCAGCCAGCCTCCCAGATCCTCATGCTAAGCAGCCAGCTCCCAGATCCTCAAGCTGACCAGCCAGCCTCCCAGATCTTCATGCTAAGCAGCCAGCTCCCAGATCCTCAAGCTGACCAGCCAGCCTCCCAGATCTTCATGCTAAGCAGCCAGCTCCCAGATCTCCCAGATCCTCAAGCTGACCAGCCAGCCTCCCAAATCCTCAGGCTGAGCAGCCAGACTCCCAGATCCTCAGGCTGAGCAGCCAGCCTCCCAGATCCTCAGGCTGAGCAGCCAGCCTCCCAGATCCTCAGGCTGAGCAGCCAGACTCCCAGATCCTCAGACTGAGCCTCCCAGATCCTCAGACTGAGCCTCCCAGATCTTCATCTTGACCCTTTTATTATAGACTAGAGCTGCACCTGTAAGGTGATCGCTGATTGCTCATCAGAGGGTGCCTAAAATCTGTCAGGTTTCAGGCACCCTCTGAGTTAATTAATCGTTGCAGTAATTAATTTCAATTTCTGTGATGCATTGTGCTTGCTCTTGTTCATTTTGTTTTTGCACCCCGCATCTCTGTACGCTCTACGCAATTTAATCCTCTGCGTTTATTTAATGAATTTGTTGTACATTCGTGATTTATTGAACTCACCTGCTTCCATTCTATGCCCGAGGGTACTGTAGCTGTGAATACAGTATGACTACACTGCATTGCACCAGTCATTTTTCTTTATTTTTCATCTTCGCTTTTTTGGTCTTTTAGTACGTACAGGTAAATATACAGTTCATTTTGCTGGTTTTGTTTTTATAAGCGACAAGAGTGCATTCGAGCTGATCAATAATCACGCTTTGTAATTTTTATTTCCTAATTGATGCTAGGATCTTAAAGCTGCCATATATACGCGATAAGATCAGTTTCTTAAGCTTCATCTTCATATTTAAAAAATTGAATATTTTAGCATATTTACTTTGTCCATTTTATTCATTTGCATGATTGTTATCGTACTACTAACGATGACTCCTAGTCAGTAGTATAAAAGCGATGATTTCCAGACTGAAGCCGCTCGCCTTGGCCCAGCTTGCAGTCGGCGGCGCAGTGAGCGGTGCAGCTCCGGTCCGCTGTCTGCTCTGCTGCCGCTCTGTGCGGCTCCTGTCCACTGGTGAGTGCCGGCCCCTGCCCCCCTTAATACCTGTGGCTCAGGGGACAGAGCAGCTTAACGGTAGCAATACGCCTTACTCCCGTGTTCGAATGTCAAGACAATGTCAAGTGGGCACACATTGGATATAGCTTTGGATAATCCCAAGGCAGGGATTGGGCGCATTCCTAAAGATATCCGAGTTCGTGCTCAAAGGTCAGGGCCTCTGAGTTCGTGCTCAAAGGTCAGGGCCTCTGAGTTCGTGCTCAAAGGTCAGGGCCTCTGAGTTCGTGCTCAAAAGTCAGGGCCTCGCTGGCCCCAGACCGCCTGTCGCCTTGATTTGCGGCAGCGTCCGCAGCCTTCAGCTCACTCCCCCACCGCCCCCGCCCGCAGCCAGACCGAAGGCTAAGCCGGCGCCGGCTTCATCGCCAGAGCCGATCCAGCGGCCAAAGTCCCATCCGCCATTGGCTGCTCCGTCCGCTGCAGCAGGGCGAGCCGCCCCGTTCCCCCTGTCCGACCCGGCCGCCGGCCTCACCGACCAGGCGCAACGCCAGCCGCTTAAGCACCAGTGGCTGACGGTTGACCGGGACTTGGCGAGCCCCGGTGCCTACCTGGCCTTGGCCAAGTCCCGCCTCACGCTGCTCGTGGTGGCCACCGCGGCCGCCGGCTACGCCATGGCGCCTGGGCCTGTGGACCCGCTGACCCTCGCCGCCTGCTTGGCCGGCACCGCCGCCGTATCGGCCAGCGCCAACTCCGTCAACCAGCTGCTGGAGATGCCCTACGATGCCCAGATGAGCCGCACCCGCGCCCGCCCGCTCGTCACCGGCCGCGTGTCGCCGGCCACCGCCGCCAGCTTCGCCGCAGTCAGCGGAATCGGCGGCGTCGCCCTGCTGGCCAGCCTGGCGAGCCCCGTCAGCGCCGGCATCGCGGCAGCGAACCACCTGCTGTACTGCGCCGCCTACACGCCCGCCAAGCGGCGCACAGTCGCCAACACCGCCATCGGCGCCGTGGTTGGCGCCCTACCGCCGCTGATTGGCTGGAGCTCTGCCACCGGCGGCTCCCTTGACGTCGGCGCCCTCCTGCTGGGCCTGCTGATGTTTCACTGGCAGTTCCCGCATTTCCACGCGCTTAGCTGGTCGCTGCGGGACGACTACAGCCGGGCGGGCTACTGCATGGCCTCCGTACTGCAGCCCGCCCGCTGCCGCCGCTCCGCCATGGCCAACTCCATCATGTTCTCCGCCGTGTGCTACTGCCTGCCCCTCAGCGGAGTCACCTCCTGGTTTTTCCTGGTGGACACTCTGCCGTTCAACCTGGCGCTGCTGTACTTTGCCGCCGCCTTCTACTGGCGCGGCGACAGCAACAGCGGTCGCAGGCTGTTCAAATTCACCTTGGTCAACCTGCCTATCGTGTTCGTGCTCATGCTGATCAGCAGGACTCCGGACAGCGAGCGGGAGCGGGCCAAGCAGGACTCGGCTAGGGATTCTGGACAACATCATCAGTTTGGCTTTTGGCGGTTTTGACTTCTTTTTTACTGCGTTTTGAGGGCTCTGATTGGTTGGTTTGTAGATAGCTTCTGATCGGTCAGTTGTAGATGGCTTCTGATCGGTCAGTTGTAGATGGCTTCTGATTGGTCGGTTGTAGATGGCTTCTGATTGGTCGGTTGTAGATGGCTTCTGATTGGTCGGTTGTAAATGGCTTCTGATTACTTGTTTGTCTATGTATGAGTAGATTGCTTCTGATTGGTCGGTTGCAAAGGGGTTCTGATTGGTCGGTTGCAAAAGGGTTCTGATTGGTCGGTTGCAAAGGGGTTCTGATTGGTCGGTTGAGATTGCTTAAGCAAAGTAAAGAAGTGCATTTCTCGCCTGCCAGATTGATTGCTCGTGTGATGAAAAGTACAGGCGAGGTATCCCTGAAGGAGATTGCAGTATGTAAATTTCCCAGGACTGCCTTGCTTCAACTGCAGTAGAATAATTGCATTAATATTATTTGATATAAAATTGCGGACAAAATAAATAACTTGCTAGCCTTATCTGTGTGCAAATGTTTTAACAAGGAAATTTGTCTCCAACTTTATCTGTGTTTGTCTTGCGTATTTTTGTTTATAAAGCACTAGAATGAATTTACGTTTTCTTTCCATACTACTTACCCGACCAGCATTTGTGAGTAGCACGTGCGCATATCAACCGCAATGTTGTATTTCTTACAGTTCCTGTCGTCAATGCTGCGTCGGGCCTCCGCCGCTCTGCTCCGCCAGCTGCACCGGGCGGGCTGCGCCGCCAGCCAGCAGCCGCCGCCCCGCCGGATGGCGCACATCGGCCAGAATCCCATCGGCCTGTTCCCCAACTTTCCCAGCGTGAAGAATCCCTGGGTTGAGGACCTGCAGCAGCTGGGCGAGCAGCAGCAGTTCGGCCCCGCCCGCTCCGTTCCAGTCGAATTCGAGGCCAGCTCCGAGGACTTCGAAGCTTTTGTAACCCCGCTGCTGGCGGCCGACACCGTGCCAGAGCCGCCGCGCCACGCCTCCTACCCGACGCCGTCCGGCTGGTCGCCACCCTCGCCGGACGCTCTGGCCGGCCGGACCGGCCGTCCCTACGCGGTGCTGCGGACCCGCAACCACATGCTGCCCATCTACTACGCGGAGACGGACAGGCGGCGCACCGAGAACGTGCCCGGCACCCGCCGCATGACCATCGTCAAGCGGATCCAAGGTGACACCGCCGCCCTGGCCCACGACCTGCGCCGCCTGCTCGAGCCGGACAACGACGGCCCGCTGTTCGTCCAGGTTGACGACGTGTCCGGCACCATCAGAATTGTCGGCCAGCACGAGCAGCGGGTGGCCAAGTTCCTGATGGACTGCGGCTTCTGAGGGACTGGAATTGTTCTGCTGCCGTCATCCTAACTGTGGCTTCATGTGCTAAACTCCCAGATCCTCAGGCTGAGCAGCCAGCCTCCCAGATCCTCAGGCTGAGCAGCCAGCCTCCCAGATCCTCAGGCTGAGCAGCCAGCCTCCCAGATCCTCAGGCTGAGCAGCCAGCCTCCCAGATCCTCAGACTGAGCAGCCAGCCTCTCAGATCCTCAGGCTGAGCAGCCAGCCTCCCAGATCCTCAGGCTGAGCAGCCAGCCTCCCAGATCCTCAGGCTGAGCAGCCAGCCTCCCAGATCCTCAGGCTGAGCAGCCAGCCTCCCAGATCCTCAGACTGAGCAGCCAGCCTCCCAGATCCTCAGGCTGAGCAGCCAGCCTCCCAGATCCTCAGGCTAAGCAGCCAGCATCCTATATCCTCATAGCCAGCCTCCCAGATCTTCATCTTGACCCGCCATGCCTTCACTTCTTAGTAATGGGGTACTCTGCTTAGTACAAATCGCAGCGTTTTTTACAATTTTAGGCGTTCCTTATTTTGTTAAAATGCTTATTCGCTACTTGTAAGTAGATGGTGAGGTTTTATTTTCAGCGGCAGTTTTTCCAACTAGTTGAATTGGCTTGTCAGCGCCAGTGGGCGCCCCGGCAGCTTGAATTGAGCATCATACAGCAATGTTCTCTGCATGTTGTGAGCGCGCCTTGCTGTCCCAGGAGTCGCGGAGACTGTGCATTCGTAATTTACACACAGAGAGCACCATTGCTCCTCTGCTTGCGTATCCGTTTCTCATTAATAAATTATTAATTATGCGAATATTGCCGGCTCTTGTCGTTGCTTTCATTTGCATGCTTGATAGGCTGGGCAGGGGTTGCTGCACTGCTCTGAGGACTCGAGAGTAGCGCCAGGATTCCGCCACCCAGCAGCCAGCCTTCATCTTTCCCTTGCCTGTAGTTTATTTTCATCCCTGCGTCTCCTCCAGCTTCCTTCACCCTTGAGTTATCTGGCAGGGTTGGAAAACTTTGGGAATGCCGTGGCATGGCTGTCTGTTGTGGCTGCACTTTTGTGTGTTGTTTTCAAATAAAATTGCTGCTGCAATGGCCTCTGTTGGCGCATATTTTGCACCAATTCAGATGCCTTAGGTGTGATTTTTATCTGATGCCTGCAGCGGCTCTGATCTGGACTGGGAGTGACTCTGAGCTGGACTGGGAGTGACTCTGATCTGGACTGGGAGTGACTCTGATCTGGACATGGAGTGACTCTGATCTGGACTGGGAGTAATTCTGATCTGGACTGGGAGTGACTCTGATCTGGACATGGAGTGACTCTGATCTGGACTGGGAGTGACTCTGATCTGGACATGAAGTGACTCTGATCTGGACTAGGAGTGACTCTGATCTGGACTGGGAGTGACTCTGATCTGGACATGGAGTGACTCTGATCTGGACTGGGAGTGATTCTGATCTGGACATGGAGTGACTCTGATCTGGACTGGGAGTGACTCTGATCTGGACTGGGAGTGACTCTGATCTGGATTGGGAGTGACTCTGATCTGGATTGGGAGTGACTCTGATCTGCATTGGGAGTGACTCTGATCTGGATTGGGAGTGACTCTGATCTGGACTGGGAGTGACTTTGATCTGGACTGGAAGTGACTCTGATCTGGACTGGGAGTGACTCTGATCTGGAATGGGAGTGACTCTGATCTGGACTGGGAGTGACTCTGATCTGGACTGGGAGTGACTGATCTGGACTGGGAGTGACTCTGATCTGGATTGGGAGTGACTCTGATCTGGACTGGGAGTGACTCTGATCTGGACTGGGAGTGACTCTGATCTGGATTGGGAGTGACTCTGATCTGGACTGGGAGTGACTCTGATCTGGACTGGGAGTGACTCTTCAATGGGGTTAGTATGTGTTTAGCAGGCTGCGGTTGTCCTTTCACGTATAAGCGAAATACTGCTGGACATGGGTACTGCCCCCCCCCCCCAGTAGCAGTCTAAGTGGGCCGTTTCTGCTCCAATTATGATTGCAGTATCGCTGATAGCAGCAAGTGCGGCCTGCTTGGCCGGAGGTGAACTTTTCTCTCCGTCCTTCCTTGCATCCACCGTCTCGGCCAGACACCGTGAAATTGATGGGGGGAGCCGGGAGCTGCTGCGAAATCGAATCGAGATGGGGATTGGAGGAGTGGGGATTCTGTGACGCTCCGGCATCCTGCGGTGTCGCTGCTCAGTGTTTTTTTAAAGGATATTCGTGCTGCTACTGCATCGATACTGTTATATTAATATTATTATATTTTATACTAATGCGGTTTAGGTACAGAGTGAACTGCCGACAGTGCCCAGTTTAGCCACAGAGTGAACTGCCGACAGGGCCCAGTTTAGCCACAGAGTGAACTGCAGGCAGTGCATCCTGGCCTCCCCCACCCCGCAGCCCGCCATGGCCTCTGACAGCCTGTCGGACGTGGTCAGCAAGCTCCATGACATCGAAGCAGTGAAGTTCGGCGAGTTCAAGCTGAAGAGCGGCCTGATCTCGCCGGTGTACTTCGACCTGCGCGTCATTGTCTCGCACCCGGAGCTCATGCGCACCATCAGCCAGCTGATCTTCGCGGCCTGCTCGGACCTGAAGTTCGACTACGTCTGTGGGGTGCCGTACACCGCCTTGCCCATCGCCACCTGCATCTCCGTGGACCGCGGCATCCCCATGCTGATGCGGCGCAAGGAGACCAAGGACTACGGGACCAAGAAAATTCTGGAGGGCAAATTCGACCGCGGCCAGTCCTGCCTCATCATTGAGGACGTGGTCACCAGCGGGTCCAGCGTCCTTGAGACGGCAGAGATTCTCCGCCGTGAGGGCCTCCGGGTGGCTGGAGTCGGCGTCCTCCTTGACCGCGAGCAGGGCGCCGCAGAGAACCTGCGCAGGGCCGGCCTGCCGCTGCGCTGCGTGCTGCGCCTCACCCAGCTGCTGCGCCAGCTCGAGACCAGCAAGTCGGTGTCGGCCAGCTTCTGCGTCACCGTGCGCACCTTCGTGCTTGAGAATCAGGTGCACCTTCGCTGAGACTATGCTTAACCAAGTTTATCCTCTATGTCTCGCATCGACTGCCTGACTCAAATTTATTTTGCTCTGAATTAATCTGAAATTGCCCTGGCCCAAACTAACTGACCCAACTAGATCTGACCCAAACTAACTGACCCAACTAGATCTGACCCAAACGAACTGACCCAACTAGGCTTGACCCAACTATATCTGATCCAAGTTAACTCTGAACCAGTCAGCTTAACAGACCCTGTCATTCCCCTTGCTACCCGCAGGTCACCATCCAGACCAACGACAACGACCGAGAGGCCACCGGCGACGCGGCCGAAGCTCCCAGCTTGTCGCGGCTCAGCGCCCGCTGCCGGATGCCGTTCGAACAGCGCGCCGAGGTGGCCACCCAGCCGCAGGCGCGCCGGTTGCTTGCCCTCATGGCCGAGAAGGAGACCAACCTGTGCGTGGCCGCAGACCGGACCCTCGGCAGGGACGTCCTGGCGCTGGCCGAGCAGGTAATTTGCGGGCTAATGGCTGACTGACTCAATGACCCGGGCTAATGGCTGACTGACTCAATGACCCGGGCTAATGGCTGACTGACTCAATGACCCGGGCTAATGGCTGACTGACTCATTGACCGGGCTAATGGCTGACTGACTCAATGACCCGGGCTAATGGCTGACTGACTCATTGACCTGGGCTAATGGCTGACTGACTCAATGACCCGGGCTAATGGCTGACTGACTCAATGACCTGGGCTAATGGCTGACTGACTCAATGACCTGGGCTAATGGCTGACTGACTCAATGACCTGGGCTAATGGCTGACTGACTCATTGACCTGGGCTAATGGCTGACTGACTCATTGACCGGGCTAATGGCTGACTGACTCAATGACCCGGGCTAATGGCTGACTGACTCAATGTCCCGGGCTAATGGCTGACTGACTCATTGACCTGGGCTAATGGCTGACTGACTCATTGACCGGGCTAATGGCTGACTGACTCAATGACCCGGGCTAATGGCTGACTGACTCATTGACCTGGGCTAATGGCTGACTGACTCATTGACCGGGCTAATAGCTGACTGAATCAATGACCCGGGCTAATGGCTGACTGACTCATTGACCTGGGCTAATGGCTGACTGACTCATTGACCGGGCTAATGGCTGACTGAATCAATGACCCGGGATAATGGCTGACTGACTCAATGACCCGAGCTAATGGCTGACTGACTCATTGACCGGGCTAATGGCTGAATGAATCAATGACCCGGGCTAATGGCTGACTGACTCATTGACCGGGCTAATGGCTGACTGACTCAATGACCTGGGCTAATGGCTGACTGAATCAATGACCCGGGATAATGGCTGACTGACTCAATGACCTGGGCTAATGGCTGACTGACTCATTGACCGGGCTAATGGCTGGCCCAATGACCCTAAGGCTAATGATCAAACGGAAGACCAAGAGCTATTCAATAGCTGATTGGCCTGAGTTGGCCTGAGTGAGCTAATTTACTATTTGAGTCCCAGCAAAGCAGCGTTTAATTGAGCACAAAGCATGATTTATTACCCAGCCTTAGGATGGCATAGCTATTGATCGGCTTTAATAAGTTGGGCAGATGGTTTTTATTACCTTCACAATGTCCAGTAGGCTTTATCATTTTTGGAATTTATTCTCCATTATGGACCCCCCCCGAGATGCAGGCCTGGCAGCTGACTCAGGCGGGGAGGCAGGTGTGGCAGCCCAATTAGACCTGAGCGGCCACCGTTGCGGGCATAATTTTTATCTATCGGAAAAATTCCAATCGCTGAATTGCCAATCAGACAAACTTTGATGCAATAAAATACCTGGCTGGGGAGGCGGGGTGGGCGGCTTGAGCTGAGGGCTCTGACAGTCAGTTCTGCATTGCAGCCTGCCCAGTTTAATGCGGTGGCGCCTGCGGATTAACAATGTTTTAAATTCAAAGAGTTGGCTTTCGTGTTGCTAAACCATCGTATAATAGTCTAATTGGATTCAGGAGTCTCATCTATTAGTCTAATTGGATTCAGGAGTCTCATCTATTAGTCTAATTGGATTCAGGAGTCTCACCTATTAGTCTAATTGGATTCAGCTATTAGTCTAATTGGATTCAGGAGTCACCCATTTTTCTAATTGGGTTCAGAAGTCTCACCTATTAGTCTAATTGGATTCAGGAGTCTCATCTATTAGTCTAATTGGATTCAGGAGTCTCATCTATTAGTCCAATTGGATTCAGGAGTCTCACCCATTTTTCTAATTGGATTCAGGAGTCTCACCCATTTTTCTAATTGGATTCAGGAGTCTCACCTATTAGTCTAATTGGGTTCAGGAGTCTCACCTATTAGTCTAATTGGATTCAGGAGTCTCACTTATTAGTCTAATTGGATTCAGGAGTCTCACCTATTAGTCTAATTGGATTCAGGAGTCTCATCTATTAGTCTAATTGGATTCAGGAGTCTCACCTATTAGTCTAATTGGATTCAGCTATTAGTCTAATTGGATTCAGGAGTCACCCATTTTTCTAATTGGGTTCAGAAGTCTCACCTATTAGTCTAATTGGATTCAGGAGTCTCATCTATTAGTCTAATTGGATTCAGGAGTCTCATCTATTAGTCCAATTGGATTCAGGAGTCTCACCCATTTTTCTAATTGGATTCAGGAGTCTCACCCATTTTTCTAATTGGATTCAGGAGTCTCACCTATTAGTCTAATTGGATTCAGGAGTCTCACTTATTAGTCTAATTGGATTCAGGAGTCTCACTTATTAGTCTAATTGGATTCAGGAGTCTCACCTATTAGTCTAATTGGATTCAGGAGTCTCACCTATTAGTCTAATTGGATTCAGGAGTCTTACCATTAGTCCAATTGGCCTCGGCAGCTTAATCACCCATTAGTCAACTCTGCCACCAACCCGCCAGGTGGGCCCGCACATCTGCGTCCTGAAGGTGCACTGCGACATCCTTGATGACTTCAGTCCGGACTTCGTCTCCAGACTGCGGGACCTGGCCAAGCGGCACAACTTCCTGATTATGGAGGACCGGAAGCTGGCCGACATCGGTCACGTGACCCGGCTGCAGGCCACCGGCGGCCAGTTCCGCATAGCTGACTGGGCGGACCTGGTCACCGCGCACGCCCTGCCGGGCCCCGGCCTGCTGTCCGGCCTGGAGGGAGCCCACGGCATGGCCGCGGTGCTGGTGGCCGAGATGAGCTCCGAGGGCAGCCCGATCAACGAGGAGTACTCGGCAGCCGCCCTGGCCATGGCCGAGACGCACGGCCACCTGGTGGCCGGCCTGGTGTGCCAGTCCGACCTGGCCACCGACCCCGGCCTGCTGCAGTTCACGCCGGGCGTCAGCTTCTCCGGCGGCGCCTCGGACGGCCTCGGCCAGCGCTATAGGGAGCCGGGTCACGTGGTCGGCCGGGGCGGCTGCGACGTTATCATTGTTGGTCGTGGCGTGGCCGAGGCCAGCGACCCCAGATCGGCTGCTGAGAGCTACCGGCAGGCCGCTTTCCGGGCCTACAGAGAGCGGCTGAAGACCGAGTAGCCTTTCGAGGACTCACCGCGCCCTGGGCCTGCGTGTAGGCATTTCCTGTCATTACTGTTACTGCCATTTCCGGGAGGCTTTTAAACTACATGCGTTTGTCCCATAGATAGTGTGGCGAGTGCGTCCGTTGTGCCGGCTTTGATCTGTCGGGAAGGGGTTTGGGCCATAGACTCAGCCATATACAGGAGCTTGAACTACGGATGTATATTTTTCCAGCAGTTAATTTCGAGCATATTTTACTGAAACCGGTTTCAACTATTTGCTTCTCCCGCCGCCTCTTGTATTTCGTCGTGTTAAATTAAAAGTACTCAATGTTCTATTTTGTGCTTAGCACCTGAAGTCTAATGCGAGTCTAAGTTTCCCGGATGTCAATTCGCTCACCCTCATCGTATCGCTCAGTGTCAGTTTTCTGTATTTTTGCCAAACACCTCCCCGAGTCAGCTGCTGCTTGGCATTTTTATTCCCTAATGTGGCTATATTTTCCTGTTGCCATGGAGAGGCTCGCTTTTTATCCTTCGCCCCAGTTCCTCCTCCCGGCAATTAGCGTGGCTCCTTTGCCTGTCTTATTCTGCCAGCTCTCCGCAGCCCCTGTGCAAATATAGTGAGGGCCCTGCGGCACTACAGCCGCCTGCTGAACAGGTGAACAATGAACTGACATTGTCTTCCAGGTTTTCACCCCTTTTTTCAATTGAAGCTTTGGAAATTGGCATTGTGGGATGTGGGATAAATAGAACACAATGGCAGAGCTGATTTCTGAGTGGCTGGGGAGGCTGTTCGGTTTTGTGTTGAGCAGTTTGCGATCAAGTCTCGGGGTCGCGGCCTGCTGCTTACGCGATCAGCGGTCCTGGCGGTGACTTCAAAGCGATCGGATTAATTCTGCGGCACCGTTGAATTTATTGTTTCTAACTGCGGCCGAAATCCAGCCTCACCGCTCCTCAGATCTCCCAGGTCTCACGGTGCAGCTGATGATGGCGCTTATTTATCTCTGCCGCTCGCAACTTCTGCTTTCTTAGCGCCTGATGAATCTGATGGATCCCGAGCTGGAGGCTGACATGAACATCGCTGCATGCCTGGCAGCGATCGGCGATCTCGATACTCCGGTATCGGGGAGAGATCTCTGATAGGGCAGCGCTCCTTGGGCACCCTGCGTGCTGCCGCGGGACCTTTCTTAAGATTTGAACTGTATTAAAATAATCGGTGCTAAACACAGAATTCCATCGAATCATCTGAAAAGATTCATGGTGAATCGTTCCTGAACTTCCCCTGGACAGTCAACGAATTGCCTTAAACTTGTCAGATTCTCCCTCTGAACTGTACGAGAATCGCTTGAAACTGAAACTGTCCGATCGTATCGCTCCTAAACTGTCCCAGACTCGCCCCTGAACAGCCTTGAGAATCGCTCCTGAACAGCCTTAAGAATTACTCCTGAACAGCCTTGAGAATTACTCCTGAACAGCCTTGAGAATCGCTCCTGAACAGCCTTGAGAATTACTCCTGAACAGCCTTGAGAATCGCTCCTGAACAGCCTTGAGAATTACTCCTGAACAGCCTTGAGAATTGCTCCTGAACAGCCTTGAGAATTACTCCTGAACAGCCTTGAGAATTGCTCCTGAACAGCCTTGAGAATTGCTCCTGAACAGCCTTGAGAATTGCTCCTGAACAGCCTTGAGAATTGCTCCTGAACAGCCTTGAGAATTGCTCCTGAACAGCCTTGAGAATCGCTCCTGAACAGCCTTGAGAATTGCTCATGAACAGCCTTAAGAATTACTCCTGAACAGCCTTGAGAATTACTCCTGAACAGCCTTGAGAATTGCTCCTGAACAGCCCTAAGAGTCGCCCCTGAACTACCTAAGAATCGTCCTCAGAATCAGAAGGAATTGTCTTGAATTGTCACTGCTGCATTGACCAGCGAGAGTGCAATAACCCCGAGCTCTGAGAGTCGCTTCCAGGTTTATCCCAATAACGATAGTTTCCCATCGCTCTGATAAAAGCTACTCGATTCAAGTGCGCCAAATTTTGCATTTGCCAGCCGATGCACTTTGAGCTCCCTGAGGAGGCGGAAACTTCTTCAATCAAAGTCCCTCAGCAGCTCTCCGATCCCACCCCCTTGACAAATTGCGCGGCAACCATGGGGGCAGTTTGGCGACTAATTGGCAGGGGACTCGCGAGTTCGGAGTGCCCCGAGAGCCTGCCATCAGTCATAACTTCTGTCGGTGCATTTCCCGCTCAGTGTCAGCAAGTGTCTGCATTTATTACCCAATCAATGGGTATTGCGCATCCACAGTCGATTCCCAACTGGGAAGCTGGGGAGCTCGGGTTGCTGCGAGCAAATCCTCTTTGCAAAGCTCCTGACACTGCGGCCAGCCCTGTGTTATTCAATCCAGTTGTGCATGAAAATCCCAGAGCTCAGGTTTGCAGAGGAGAGCCAAGATTAGGAAAAAAGTGCCTGCTGTTTCCAAGTTGGAGAACTCACTGAGGAACAGGATGGGACGGGCAGATTGTGTCAGGTTTAAGCAATGCAAGAAGTCGAAGCAGTTTAAAAAGGAAACTACAGTTCTCGAGGGCGCACTGGGCTTTCGGATGGGCCGCCTCTCCCAGTTCGTCTCGGCACCAGGCTGCTTGGAGAATAGCAAGAAGGCAAAGTTTTTGTTCACGCGGTCATCGCACAGGCATCGCTTCATCGCAGTGAGGCTGAGCGAGTCTAAGAATTCTTTATTTAGCAACTTGTGCTCATCCAGCCAAGCTCTAATGAAATAGCGAAATAGCATTTGATAAAGGACCGAGCCGTGCGAAGTGCCGGCTCTTTGCCTCGCTCTTCGAGTCACATTTGGGAATGAATTCACACAAATTATATGTTGTAAAGCTAGTTGATTGGGAGAGGCGAGATGGCAAACGGAGGCTGGGGTTTGTACAAGTACAGACAGACAGATGCGCGAGTCGGGGAGGAGGAGCGGGGGCGCCAGACTCAGCCGCCTGGGAGGGGAGCCCTGCCCGCGCACATGGTCACAATGTTGTACAGCAGCTCGATGATCTCCACGATGCATACGAAGGTGAGGCCGACCCAGATGGACAGCAGGCCGCCGATCTGGCTGAGCAGGGAGGTCAGGGAGATCACCGCCTTCTCCTCGATGCGCTCGATGTCGAAGTTGGACTTGCCCCGGTTGATAAGGATCTCGATGAAATTGCTCTGCACGTAGTCGATCTCCTTGAGCATCTGCTCAGCCTTGGCGGGGTTCCGCCGGGCCTCCCTGTACACCGGGCCGTAGATGTGCTGCAGCTTGGCCAGTATGGGCTCCAGGTAGCTGGAGTTCCTGCCGGTGGTGCCCCTGCTGTACATGGTGTCAATTCGGCTCTTCAGCTGCTGGAAGTCATTGACGATCTCGTACAGGTAGGCTTTGGTTGGCCAGTTCGTGGTGCTGATGGTGGTCTCGTAGGTGTAGTAGGTGCAGGGCGTGAAGCACTGGTCATCGGTGACCTGGCCGGCAGTCTTGAAGATCTCCATGTTGCAGGTGACCCGACGCAGGAAGTCCTGGAACTCCTCGTTGAAGAGGAAGCTGGGCAACGCCACGGACGAGGCGTTGAGGCCGTAGAAGTCGCCGACTGCTCGGGCGGCGGCGGCCAGCTGGGAGTCGCTGGTGAGGGTGGAGGCGTTGTGCACCAGCGAGAACTGGCGCTCCGGGATGCGGCCGCAGTAAATGCTGCCCGGGTGGCTCAGAGTGTCCGGCAGGGGGACGGTGCTGTCCAGGCAGCCGCACTGGCTGTGGATCTGCTCGTGGAGGATCTGCGGGCCGAGTGGGGGTTCCGCTTGAACGGCCGCAAGTAGAGTTTGGGGCTGTGCTTGACTGGCCGCAAGTAGAGTTTGGGGCTGTGCTTGACTGGCCGCAAGTAGAGTTTCGGGCTGTGCTCGACTGGCCGCAAGTACTCACACAGTTGGGGGGCTGTGCTTGACTGGCCTCAAGTACTCGCACAGTTGGGGGGGGGGGGGCTGTGCTTGACTGGCCGCAAGTACTCGCACAGTTGGGGGGGGGGGGGGGCTGTGCTTGACTGGCCGCAAGTACTCGCACAGTTGGGGGGGGGGCTGTGCTTGACTGGCCGCAAGTACTCGCACAGTTGGGGGGGGGGCTGTGCTTGACTGGCCGCAAGTACTCACACAGTTGGGGGGCTGTGCTTGACTGGCCGCAAGTACTCACACAGTTGGGGGCCTGTGCTTGACTGGCCGCAAGTACTCACACAGTTGGGGGCCTGTGCTTGACTGGCCGCAAGTACTCACACAGTTGGGGGCCTGTGCTTGACTGGCCGCAAGTACTCACACAGTTGGGGGGGGCTGTGCTTGACTGGCCGCAAGTACTCACACAGTTGGGGGGCTGTGCTTGACTGGCCGCAAGTACTCACACAGTTGGGGGGCTGTGCTTGACTGGCCGCAAGTACTCACACAGTTGGGGGGCTGTGCTTGACTGGCCGCAAGTACTCACACAGTTGGGGGGCTGTGCTTGACTGGCCGCAAGTACTCACACAGTGAGGGGGGACTGTGCTTTGAGTCTACAGTGCTGCCAAATCCTATAAGTTGTAATAAGCAGGCTTTAGTTTTATGCCTGAAATCCGATCCCTTGTTGCAGGTGAAAGAGGTGGAGTGGGAATCTCAGCTGGATGAGGTGAGCACGCGCCGCGGGAGCTGTTGACACCGGCTGTGCCATTTTCTTTGTTTAAGCAGCCCCTCCAATTCGTCTCAGTCTGCCTGGTTCTCTCCTCCCCTTCCTATTGTCATTGAGATCTCGGTTTCCCAGCCGCCCAGCTGCAGGGGGGGGGGGGCTTCCGCAGGTAAGGCTGCGCGCGGGCAATGTGGGTGGCTTCCTGCACTTTCTGGGGATTCAGCCTCGGCCGGTTCAACCAGTGGAAGCAATCAGCTCGTTCGGCCAGCCAGCATCCGCTGCCCCTGCCGATCTACGATTTGCATGAGAAATGTTTCCAGTCGGCTGACCGCTGAACCCTTGCAGGACCTCGGTGAGGCATTCGGGTAAGTCTTTGCAGTGCATTGGCACTGATTTTGCACTTCTCACTGCTGGCGCCCCTGGTGCTTGGCGCTGCTGGTGCTTGGCGCCCCTGGTGCTTGGCGCCCATGAAGTCATCGCTAACCCAGGTGAATCGCACATCCAGTCAAACACATGGCACAATTTGGCCTTCAAAAATCAGCTTCCATAGACTTGCAGTGCCGCGTCCTCTAACTGCCTGAGGTCAGTGGACAGAGCTACTGACCTACTGGCTGCGGCTGACTGACAAGCTGACGACTTCAGTTGAGTTGCAACAAAATTCTATTAGAAATTGCTTGCTGGCTGCCCAATGACAGGCCCGGAAGCCGCCATTCCGGAAGTAAATTTCTTTTCAATTCGATTCCCATCAACCTGGCACCCTGCCAGATCCCCGTCACCGCCTCCTTGCCGGTCACTGGTCAAAGCGTTTTGCCTTCCAGCGATTCTTGATTGACCAGTTCCAGCTCTGAGCTTCCGGAGCTCAGATGATTGATCGCTTCTGCTTGCCACTCCTGCCTTCTGCTCTCCTACTCTCACCCCTTCTACTCTCACCGCTTCTACTCTCACCGCTTCTACTCTCACCGCTTCTACTCTCACCGCTTCTACTCTCACCGCTTCTACTCTCACCGCTTCTACTCTCACCGCTTCTACACTCACCGCTTCTACTCTCACCACTTCTACTCTCACCGCTTCTACTCTCACCGCTATCGGCCTATTTTTAGCGCACAAGCTCAAAATGAATGCGGCCAAGAGAGCTGCTCAGCCCCCTTGGGTAGTCAAAAGCAGAGTAATCTCTATCCTGTCCCGCCCCATCTGGGTACGAAGAATTTCTCCCGCACCTTCTTTTTGCAGGCCTGGTAGCTGTAGGTGAAACGGCTCTCCCTGAACTTCATGGACGGCGGCACCTCCTCGGAGCAGCGGCCGTGCGGCGGCGTCTTCATGGACCACTCCTTGGTCTCGAAGCGGATCTCGGTGAGGCTGCCCGGCTTGAGGTTGAGTCCCTCCTCCTGCACCTCCGGGTAGTTGCCAGCGTTGTGCAGCTGCACCCGCAGGCCGGACACCTGCGTGGCGGGGAAGCTGCTGCAGTCCGGACAGAAGGTGAGATTCCGCTCGTTGGTGTGCGCCATGATGCGCATGGTGAGGATCTGCTTGGTGAAGTTGGCGTGCGCGGTGAAGGAGTAGCAGTTCAGGAACTTGTTGTCGTACGTCTGCGTCCAGCTGCCGATCTTGTCGCAGAACATGGACCGCTTGAAGTCCTTGATGAGGATGGTGGTCTCGCACAGGATGATGGTCTCGTCCAGAGTGTGTCCGAACTGCGTCACGTCAATGTCCGGCGGCATGTTCTCGTAGTAGCCCTTGGTGTCGAAGATGGTGCTCAGGGCGTCCCGGACGGTCTCGTTGAAGGTCTGGTTGATGGCGGCCATGTTGCTGCGGGTGTTCACCAGGCTGCGCGTCACCCGCTCGCTGAACTTCTTCGGCAGCAGCAGGCGGTGCTGATTGATGTACTCGATGCCCTGCTGGGAGAGCGGGCGGGTGTTGCACACCGTGAAGGAGGGGAACTGCACGGAGAAGTTGCGGACCGTCTTGGGCTGGTGGATGACATCGAAGGCCATGTACTGCTTGATGATGAGGCCCAGGCAGGTGAGGCAGCCGAGGAAGAATGCCAGCACAAAAGTCGCCCAGATGCCCTTCAGCAGCTTCTCCTTGGTCTTCACCACCTTCGGTACGCCGCGCAGCGAGGTGGTCTGGCAGTACTTGATGAGGCAGACGCGAACAATCTCAAGGAAGCTGGGCTGCGGCTTCAGCGCCTGCGGCTGCTGCGGGGCCAGCAGGTCCTGCAGCTCGGCGGGGCTGGCCGGCTGCTGCCGCTTCCTAGAGGGCTGGAGCGGCTGCTCGGCGGGGGTGACCGGCCGCAGCTCCAGCATGTCGCCGGCGTCGGAGCGGCGCACCCAGGGGTTCGGGTACACGCAGGCGGCCTCCGCGGAGTCCGGGCTGCTAAGCACTGCTGTGGCTGCTTTGGCGGCGGCCGCGGCAGCCGGGCATTGCGTGCGGAGTCCGTTGGCTCGGTCGGCGCGCCTTGGAGAGTCCCCAAGCAGCGGCGGCAGGGCGGCTGCGGGCGGAGAGCGAGGAGAGAATGAGGGACAGCCCGGCTGGGAGCAACTACAAATACTGGAGACAGCCGCTCTGGCACCTGCAGGCCATGGCGCGGTGTTGACTCAGACCCCCCGCCTACAGCCCCATGTGATTCTCCCACTTCTCTGCTTTTTCCTGCAAGATTAAAAATCAATATTTGAGCATCATTCTTTGACTCGTCTGCTCTCCACTTCACGGCTTTTCACTTTCTGCCGGCTTCCCTGAGCAGCCCCGTGAACTCTCGGGATCCACCTGCTCGGCTCCGTTTTCGCTTTCCTAGAAACGTCCAGAAGATTCCTAGAAACTGCTCACCAGCCAGTAGCGGAACTGATCGCGAGGACTTTGCCCGCCTGTGTGTCTGCTTGAGCCTTCAATTTGCCCTCTCCGAGTCGCTTTGTCCCGCGCAGCCCCTTCTGTTTCTCCTATTGGAAAACTTTCTCTCTACTTATTTGGCTTTTTCTGCTTTTTCTTAGGGAAAAGCGGGAAAGGGGACCGCGGGTCGGGCAGGAAATGAGCTGCCGCATTGTTTGGCCGGCCTTCTCGATAAGAAATTCGCCTGCCCGCCCGCCTGCCTGGCCCAGTGCGTCTTCTGCGAAAGCAGACTGTTTGCACTGCCGCTGCGGCATCGAGTCTGCACTCATTTGGCCACCGCCGCCACTCACGACTGACGCTGCCGCGGAAGGGGGCGTCCGCTGGGTGAAGTCCTGGGACGTCGCCGACATCGTCCAGCATCCGGTAGCGGTGCAGCCGCTGCGCTATGCTGGCCGCCGCCTGCTCCGCCTGCTGCCGCTGCCTGCGCCGCCGCTGCTGCTGCTGTGACTGCGACCACTGGCCGCCGCTAATGATTCTGTCGTTACTGTACATCGCGGACTGCACTGGCGGGTGTCTTGGGGTCACTGTCCTCCGGGGTCACTGTCCGCTGAAGTCACTGTTAAGTGGGGTCACTGTCCGCCGGGGTCACAGCTTAACCGCCGGGGTCACTGTCCGCCGGGGTCACTGTCCTCCGGGTCACTGTCCGCCGGGGTCACAGCTTAACCGCCGGGTCACTGTCCGCCGGGGTCACAGCTTGACCGCCAGGGTCAAGAGTCCTGCCAGCAGTTCATAGCGCGGCCTCCTCCTCTTTTATCTTTCCGGTTTGATTTTCCGTTCTTCTTCTGGCAACCGCTGTGACTGAATTTGCTGGCCGTGGGATTTTGGATTTCTGGATTTGAGGACTTAGTCTTCTGGATTTGGGGATTTGAGGATCAGCGCCACAAGCGCTGGTTGGGTCGGCAGGCAGCCGGCCGGCTGTCCAATGCCGCGAGAGCAGCGGCCTGCAGTCACCTGCAGCCCTCCACAGCCCCCTCGCCTCAGCGGCTAAAAACTTGTGAATGAAAAGTTCACCAGCCGCTGGCCGGACCACCCGGGCTCTCAGCCCCACTAACGAATCCCCGCTGTTTGCTCAAACACGCCCGGCCGGGCAGACAGCCGCTTCTCAGCTAAAATATTTGACATGGCTGGATGGTCAATGCCGAGTAGGGAGAGACGGGGAGTCGCAGGATAAATCCCAAATCCTTGTTGGGCCGCACTTTTGCTTTTATACGCTTCAAAGCTGCTCAAGTTGACAAGGGCTCAGTGCTGTCTGGCTTGCAATTATTTCTGCTTTGTAGTGTGAAGTGAGATGCGTAGGTGTGCAATGAGACACATGGAAATGCGGTGAGAAGCCTGGGAATGCGGTGAGACACCTGGGAATGCGCACACCTGGGAATGCGAGACTAACTGACTAACTAGCTAAATAACTAACTAACTAACTAACTAACTAACTAACTAACTAACTAACTAACTAACTAACTAACTAACTAACTAACTAACTAACTAACTAACTAACTAACTAACTAACTAACTAACTAACTAACTAACTAACTAACTAACTAACTAACTAACTAACTAACTAACTAACTAACTAACTAACTAACTAACTAACTAACTAACTAACTAACTAACTAACTAACTAACTAACTAACTAACTAACTAAATAACTAACTAACTAACTAACTAACTAACTAGCTAACCCAACCAACCAATAAACGGCTCCATCCACTTGTATAAATATTTAAAGCTCTCCTGAGGCGACAGCGAGCTACTCAGCCGGAAGTTCGCGCAGATGTCTATGTCCCTAACCCTGAAGCCGTTTCAGTCCAACTCCATTTCAATTGCACTGCAATGCTACCCAGCTGTTTCTCAGCTCTCCTGCCTCCATGCTGGTGACCGAGGCGCGCACCGAACCGCTTCAGCTGCTCCCCGCCTCGTCCCTGGCCGGCTCGATGAAGCCGGAGCCGCCGCAGTCTCCGCCGCGCCTCCTGGAAACTCTGTCGGAGGCTCGTCGAGTCCGCAACGAAGCGGAGCGGCAGTACCGCGCCGCGCAGGCCAGCCGCGGCTCCTGCGACGCCGTGTTCGACATTCTGAAGGACCGCGCCACCGACCGGGTGCCCGTGTCCCGCCTGCTCGGCGTGGTGGAGGCGGCCGGCATCCAGCTCAGCGACCCGCGGCTCCGCCAGTGCGTGGCCAGCATCCGCGAGCGCCAGAAGCGGGCGGTGATGTGCGACGAGGAGGCGCGCAACTCCTTCTTCCTGGACCGCGCCGCCTTCGCCGAGGTGGCGCGGGCGAGCATCGCCCTGCTGCTGCAGGTGCTGCGCAAGGACTTCGTGCTGCCCGACTTCCAGGAGTTCACCGGCGAGCTGGCCGCCATCTTCGAGCGCTGCCGGGCCAACACGGAGGGCCGCGTGGCCAACTGCATCCCGCAGCTGGCCCGGGCTGACCCCACCAGGTGGGGCGCCGCCGTCTGCACCGTCGACGGGCAGCGGGCGGGCTTTGGTGACCACCAGGCAAGCTGGGGGGGGGGGTAACCTTCTCCCGTCTCCTGTTCCCTGATTGACATGCCGGACACTGTCCATGTCACCTCACTGTCCCCCCGAGTGACATGCCGGACACTGTCCATGTCACCTCACTGTCCCCCGAGTGACATGCCGGACACTGTCCATGTCACCTCACTGTCCCCGAGTGACATGCCGGACACTGTCCATGTCACCTCACTGTCCCCCGAGTGACATGCCGGACACTGTCCATGTCACCTCACTGTCCCCCGAGTGACATGCCGGACACTGTCCATGTCACCTCACTGTCCCCGAGTGACATGCCGGACACTGTCCATGTCACCTCACTGTCCCCGAGTGACATGCCGGACACTGTCCATGTCACCTCACTGTCCCCCGAGTGACATGCCGGACACTGTCCATGTCACCTCACTGTCCCCCCGAGTGACATGCCGGACACTGTCCATGTCACCTCACTGTCCCCCGAGTGACATGCCGGACACTGTCCATGTCACCTCACTGTCCCCCGAGTGACATGCCGGACACTGTCCATGTCACCTCACTGTCCCCCGAGTGACATGCCGGACACTGTCCACCTCCCCTCTCCCACAGGTTCCATTCTGCCTCCAGTCGGTCAGCAAGCCGCTGAACTACGCGCTGGCCATGACGGAGGCGGGCTCCGACAGGGTGCACCAGTTTGTTGGCTACGAGCCGTCCGGCATCAGCTTCAACTCCATCGCGCTGAACTCGGAGAACAAGCCGCACAACCCGATGATCAACAGCGGCGCCATCGCCGTCTGCAGCCTCCTGGCGCGCGGCCAGCGACTCGCCGACCGCTTCGACTACGTGCTCCGCCAGTACCTGCGAATGTCCGCTGGCGAGCGCCTCGGCTTCTCCAACTCCACCTTCCTGTCCGAGAGGGAGAGCTCGGACAGGAACTACGCCATCGGCTACTACATGCGCGAGAACGGCTGCTTCCCGCCCGACACCGACCTGCGCGAGACGCTCGACTTCTACCTGCAGCTCTGCGCCCTGGAGGCCACCTGCGACTCCGCTGCCGTCATTGCTGCCACCCTGGCGAACGGCGGCGTCTGCCCGCTGACCGGCGACCCGGTGCTGTCGGCCGAGGCCGTCCGGGACACCCTGTCACTCATGCACAGCTGCGGCCTGTACGACTACAGCGGCCAGTTCGCCTTCAAGTGCGGCCTGCCGGCCAAGTCGGGCGTGTCCGGCGCCATCCTGCTGGTGATTCCCGGCCTCATGGGCATCGCGCTGTGGTCCCCGCCGCTGGACAGGCAGGGCAACTCGTGCCGCGGCATCCAGTTCTGCCGGGAGCTGGTGGCCCGCTTCAGCCTGCACAACTTCGACTCCACCGTGCGGCGCCGCCCCGACCGCGCCGACTCCCGACGCCGCCTGACGGAGACGCAGAGCGCCGAGATTGTCGGCCTGCTGTTCGCCGCCAGCAACAACGACGTGACCGCCCTGCGCGGCGCCTTCCTGAAGGGCCTCTGCATGGACCAGGCCGACTACGATGGCCGGACGGCGCTTCACGTTGCCGCGGCGGAGGGCCACGCGGAGGCCGTGCAGTTCCTGCTGGTCACCTGCGGCGTGGCGGTCGGGCCGCGCGACCGCTGGGGCTTCACGCCGCTGAACGACGCCGAGCGGTTCGGGCGCACCGAAGTGGCGGAGCTGCTGCGCGCGGCTGCCGTTGCGGCTGCCGTGAAAGAATCGGATGAGGCGGAGGTCGGAGAGAAGGAGGAGGCTGCGGCAGAGCTTTCGGACACCACCGCGGAGGTCGAGTCCGAGACTGCGACGCCGTCCGCAGCGGTGGAAGCGGAGGTTCTGATGCCGTCAACTGCGTCGATTGACTGGCCGGATAAATTATAGTTGCAATACGCCAATTGTGCTACTTGAAATCAGCAGAGTAGTTGTAACGGGTCGCCGTATTTTTTGTATACTTTTATTTTCCATCTTTCATTGGAGTTTTTTATTTTTTAGAGAGCGTAGAGTTTTTATTTCCTTTGTGATTTTTCCAATAAAGCTTCTTTCAAAAAATCATTAATATTTATTCCTTTGTTGTTACTTTCAGACACAAGTCCAGCTGGCCCAGGTTAAGCAGAGTTAGCTTCGGTTAGTTAGCCAACCGTGAGCAACTGGCAAACTGATCTGAGCTGCAGTCACAGTCCCTGCTGTGATGGGGTGAGCAGAGTCACTGTCCCTGCTGTGATGGGATGAGCAGAGTCACTGTCCCTGCTGTGATGGGGTGAGCAGAGTCACAGTCCCTGCTGTGATGGGGTGAGCAGAGTCACTGTCCCTGCTGTGATGGGGTGAGCAGAGTCACTGTCCCTGATGTGATGGGGTGAGTAGAGTCACTGTCCCTGCTGTGATGGGGTGAGCAGAGTCACTGTCCCTGATGTGATGGGGTGAGTAGAGTCACTGTCCCTGCTGTGATGGGGTGAGCAGAGTCAGTCCCTGATGTGATGGGGTGAGCAGTTCTGAGCTGGGGCAGAAATGGAGGTTCGAGTCTTGTCACCGCATTAGCTGTATGCTGCAGTATTCTATCGATAATTTCTCACCTCTTTCTGCTTCACGCTACTCATAGTAGGTCGAAAACCCGACTGCACCAGCATTGATCCGTCGGGGATGTTTGGCTTATCGATTTGCCAAAAACAAGCCAACTTTGTCTGAGAGCATTGTAGAAGAGTGGAAAAGAATCCGGTGCAAAGGAAGTGCAATTGAAAGCAATTCTCTCCATGGTGCAACCATAATGCAGCCTGTTATTCATGCAATGTGGCCAAGGTTTTGGGGTGAGCGCTCGTCTGGGCTTCCAGTCCAGGTGGATGCAGTAGTCCCTGAGCCTCCACTGCCGCTTGCCAATCTTTCCGGGGCCGAGTGAAAATCAAAACAGGGAGAGATGAGCTGCTCACTCGGCTCCCCAGCACTCAGGTTTCCCAGCCATTTGCCTACCTGCCCCCCCCCGCGAGCTCAGCAACAATGGGGGGAGGCGAGGATCCCCAGCCTCCCCGAGAGCACTTATCGTCTCCTTATGCAGTCTGAGCCAAACCAGAAAGAAACTTTTCTCTGCAAAAATCTTTTTTGCTCAAGAGACAAACAGCCGGCCATTGTCTCCCGGCTGCAGCGCATTTCCTGCCTGCCCGCGGCCCCGAGGCTGTTTGAGATTTCCTTCTCAGCCCCCGAGTTCGTGCTCCCCAGTCGCCTCTGGCCACGCTGTTTCAGCTGGCAGCTGCGCAGTCTGCAACTCTGGCTGAGAATTTCTCACGCTGAACTGAGGGTGAGCTGAGCCCAGCCTCCCCTGTGCTCCATCATCTTCTCTCCGGTATTGCCGCTCGAGAGCCCGTGACACTCACCGAACTGTGCCGGACTTCGTTTTACTGGGACGAAGTCTGCGAGCTCTCCGCGATTCTGAGGTCTCCGAGGTGCTGAGTTCTCCGAGGTGCTGAGATCTCCGAGGTGCTGAGATCTCCGAGGTGCTGAGATCTCCGAGGTTGCTGAGGTCTCCGAGATTCTGAGTTCTCCGAGGTGCTGAGATCTCCGAGGTTGCTGAGGTCTCCGAGGTTGCTGAGGTCTCCGAGGTGCTGAGATCTCCGAGGTTGCTGAGGTCTCCGAGGTGCTGAGGTCTCCGAGGTTGCTGAGGTCTCCGAGGTGCTGAGGTCTCCGAGGTGCTGAGATCTCCGAGGTGCTGAGGTCTCCGAAGTCGCTGAGGTCTGCAAGCGCGGCCTGGCAGCGCCCATGCGTCTATTTGAGGTGCCGAGCCCCGCCCGCCCCATCCTCAGCCAGGCCGGCCAACCTTCGCACGGATTGTCAGGCTGCCGCAGCTCTCCAATCCCAGAGAGCCCTGGGAGCGGGCATTGTGGGGCAGCAGGGAGACGGACAGACGGATTGGAGGGAAAGCTGCTGCTGGGACGGCCTGCTGCAGATCTCAGTCTGGGAGGCTGGAGGCTAAAGATGAGGCAGGCAGCCGGGGAATCTGGATGTTGCGATGCAGCCACCCCCTCCCCCTTACTCAGGGCTCTCAATGGTCCTTCATCGCAGGGGCATCCGAGTGGCGACCCTCGTCGTCTTGTGAGCTTTAATTAAATATGCAGGCCGGGCCAACCGAGAGGCGGAGATGAGGGGGGTGGCGACTTTCGGAGATGCTGCCGCCAAAGTGCAGTGAGATGCGGAGTGCGCGGCCGCTGCTGAGGCGTCCCCGCGGGCCCGCAGCCCCCCAACCCTCATGGGAAGAATCTGGGATCTCCACGCTCGCTGCCCGAGCACTCGAAGACAAGGAGGAGGAGGCGGCGGCGACTCCGGCCCGCGGCACCTGCCCTCGGGCGCGCGCTTCCTCCGGGATTGCCCGCCTTCTGCCGACAGAAATTATAGATGAGTTTCTCGCCTCACTACTTGATGGGGAGCTCGGGTGTCTCCGGGGAGGATGAGGACAGAGTGGCACCGGAATCGGAGAAAACATTCAGGAAGGCTGCCCTGCAGAGGAGGACTCCACTGGAGTATCCTAACGCTCTTAGGCTTTATCGTTTTTTGGTAAACCACCGGGAACCACCGGGAACCACCGGGAACCACCGGGAACCACCGGGAACCACCGGGAACCACCGGGAACCACCGGGAACCACCGGGAAACCACTTTCTGTGTTGAAACAACTTCAGTAATGCTGAAGCTATAGATTTATTGCTTTTCGAATCCTAACAGAAAAGCTGCAGTCATATCTGAACTTTTGGTCAATTTCGCAATTCCGCCAGTTCTCGCAGGGCAACGCCGCGCTGAAGGCAGACTGTGCCACTGCGCGACTGGCTGGCGATTCCCCGGTCGAGATGGCGGGGCCAGGCAGCTGGCTGGCTTGGCTGGGGGGGGGGGACAAGATGCAATTTTCACTCCAGCGGAAAATGCTTTTGAGAGCTGCCTGCTAATGGGGCCCCAGGCTGTCAATCAAAAACTTCTGCTCAAGCTGTCACTTCATAGGGAGCCAAGCTTTTCATCAAAAACATTTTGGGATGCAGAGGCACTTAGGAGTGCGTTCCCAGATCTCCCAGATCCCAGATCTCCCAGATCCCAGATCTCCCAGATCCCAGATCTCCCAGATCCCAGATCTCCCAGATCCCAGATCTCCCAGATCCCAGATCTCCCAGATCCCAGATCTCCCAGATCCCAGATCTCCCAGATCCCAGATCTCCCAGATCCCAGATCTCCCAGATCCCAGATCTCCCAGATCCCAGATCTCCCAGATCCCAGATCTCCCAGATCCCAGATCTCCCAGATCCCAGATCTCCCAGATCCCAGATCTCCCAGATCCCAGATCTCCCAGATCCCAGATCTCCCAGATCCCAGATCTCCCAGATCCCAGATCTCCCAGATCCCAGATCTCCCAGATCCCAGATCTCCCAGATCCCAGATCTCCCAGATCCCAGATCTCCCAGATCCCAGATCTCCCAGATCCCAGATCTCCCAGATCCCAGATCTCCCAGATCCCAGATCTCCCAGATCCCAGATCTCCCAGATCCCAGATCTCCCAGATCCCAGATCTCCCAGATCCCAGATCTCCCAGATCCCAGATCTCCCAGATCCCAGATCTCCCAGATCCCAGATCTCCCAGATCCCAGATCTCCCAAATCTCCCAGATCCCAGAATAAATTATCGTGGTGATTAAATTATAATGGCAATTTTTCTCCGAAAAAATCATCGTTGCTACTATGAGTAGCCGCCACGACCCCAGACTGATCTGCAAGCCTATACAGCTGAGCAAGTGTGTTCGCTCAAGCATCGAGTCTCAAATTTCCACCCCGGAGCCACTTGTGACCGAATGAGCTTCGAATTCCAGTAAGTCCTGCGCCGCCGCTGCGGCAACAAAGGAGGCTCCGTCCGTCCGGTTTCGATTTCCCGCGGGAAAAACCGTAGCTTTTGTTTCATTTTTCATGTCTTCCTGGGTTCGAGTTCGTGTTTTTTACTGCCCCCCCCCTTCGAGCTACTTAAATTTTGAAATTTTGTCACCAACCCCCGTCCCGGTTGCAGTTCCTCTTAGCAGCTGTAAACGGTTTTGTGTCCGGCATGTATTATTCATTGATTGACGGCGGCCCGGTGGCCGAGCGAAACCCGATCCGTCCGCAGGCCGCGGCGGGCAGATCGAACTCCCGGTTGCCGGGCGGACAGCAGCGAGAGCGGAACTGCGCCCGTAATTGAGCGGCGCGAAAATGCTTGTCAGTTTAAGTGGCTGTTCGCAAACTGACGGCCTCTTGGCAGGGCGGGAGAGAGGGCAGCGGGGCAGTGGGATACGGAGAGTCACTGGTGTTGGCCTGCGTGCGAGGTCGACTGGGAGTGACGTCGAGTGTGAAAGTAAGAGCGACAGTGAGAGTGAAAGTTAGTAATATTGAGTGACAACCAGACTGACAATGAGCCTGGCAGTGAGTGAAATTGAGTGACTTAGAGAGCGAGAGTGACAATGAGAGTGAGATTGAGTGACTCTGAGAGCAATGGTGACGCTGAGTGACACCGGGAACGAGAGTGACACTTAGGGACACTGAGAGTGATAGTGACAATAAGAGTGGCAGTGAGAGCGAGAGGGACAATGAAAGTGACAGTGAGAGTGACAATAAGAGCGACAGTGAGTGACACTGAAAGCGAGAGTGAAGATGAGAGTGACAGTGAGAGTGAAAATGACAGTGACAGTGAGAGTGAAAATGACAGTGACAGTGAGAGTGAAAATGAGAGTGACAGTGAGAGTGAAAATGAGAGTGACAGTGAGAGTGACAGTGAGAGTGAAAATGACAGTGACAGTGAGACTAACAGTGAGAGTGAAAATGAGAGTGACAGAGAGAGTGACAGTGAGAGTGAAAATGAGAGTGACAGTGAGAGTGACAGTGAGAGTGAAAATGACAGTGACAGTGAGAGTGACAGTGAGAGTGACAGTGAGAGTGAAAATAAGAGTGACAGTGAGAGTGACAGTGAGAGTGAAAATGAGAGTGACAGTGAGAGTGACAGTGAGAGTGAAAATGACAGTAACAGTGAGAGTGACAGTGAGAGTGAAAATGAGAGTGACAGTGAGAGTTACAGTGAGAGTGAAAATGAGAGTGACAGTGAGAGTGACAGTGAGAGTGACAGTCCGGCAACAAGCACAGGAGTTGGCCGTGGGCTGGCAACAAAGCGAGGCGGTTCAGCAGCGCACAGGGAAATCGATGAAGATTTTGCAGCCTCCCCGAGTATCAAATGATCCGAGCGGAGTCCGGGTCTCGCGCCCCGCAACTCGATAATCGAATTATGAACTCCATTGTCCCCCGCCGGGCCCGCCCCGCCCCTCTTGTCTCCGCCAATTCAACTCCCCGCTTTTCCCTCTTCTCCCCGCCCGCCCAAGTATCCGGGGCCCCGGTTTGCGCAAACAATTCGGCATCTCAGTGCCCTGAGCAATGCGGCTCGGTGCTCGGCCGGACTCTGAGCTCGAATTGCGCAACCCGCGAGAAGACGGGGAGTAGGCAATAAATCACTGAGAACTCGATTGAGCTGAGCTCGCGGACTGCTATTGATGGTTTTGTGTGTCCGGCAAGTTTTACGAGCTGGGGGTGGCGATTCGGGATGAAGATGTGCCCCGATGAGGGCCCCAGACTCCGCCGAAAACAGTATTTTAAGCAAACCTTTTCTAGATAAACTGAAGGTTTGTGAATTTAGCTATCTCACCCCATCTATCTCGTTATCCCATGCTATTGTCTGATATCTCACTCTGTCTATCTCATTATCCCATGCTATTCTCTGATATCTCACCCCATCTATCTCGTTATCCCATGCTATTCTCTGATATCTCACTCTGTCTATCTCATTATCCCATGCTATTCTCTGGTATCTCACCCCATCTATCTCATTATCCCATGCTATTCTCTGATATCTCACCCTGTCTATCTCATTATCCCATGCTATTCTCTGATATCTCACTCTGTCTATCTCATTATCCCATGCTATTCTCTGATATCTCACCCCATCTATCTCATTGTCTCATGCTATTCTCTGATATCCCACTCTGTCTATCTCATTATCCCATGCTATTGTCTGATATCTCACTCTGTCTATCTCATTATCCCATGCTATTGTCTGATATCTCACTCTGTCTATCTCATTATCCCATGCTATTCTCTGATATCTCACCCCATCTATCTCATTATCCCATGCTATTGTCTGATATCTCACCCTGTCTATCTCATTCTCTCATGCTATTGTCTGATATCTCACCCTGTCTATCTCATTGTCTCATGCTATTCTCTGATATCCCACTCTGTCTATCTCATTATCCCATGCTATTGTCTGATATCTCACCCTGTCATCTCATTGTCTCATGCTATTGTCTGATATCTCACCCTGTCTATCTCATTATCTCATGCTATTGTCTGATATCTCACCCTGTCTATCTCATTCTCTCATGCTATTGTCTGATATCTCACCCTGTCTATCTCATTGTCTCATGCTATTCTCTGATATCCCACTCTGTCTATCTCATTATCCCATGCTATTGTCTGATATCTCACCCTGTCTATCTCATTGTCTCATGCTATTGTCTGATATCTCACCCTGTCTATCTCATTGTCTCATGCTATTGTCTGATATCTCACCCTGTCTATCTCATTGTCTCATGCTATTGTCTGATATCTCACCCTGTCTATCTCATTGTCTCATGCTATTGTCTGATATCTCACCCTGTCTATCTCATTATCCCATGCTATTCTTTGATATCTCACTCTGTCTATCTCATTATCCCATGCTATTGTCTGATATCTCACCCTGTCTATCTCATTGTCTCATGCTATTGTCTGATATCTCACCCTGTCTATCTTATTGTCTCATGATTTTCTCGCATATCTCACCCGTCTATCTCTGTCTCATGATATTCTCATATAGTGTGTGGTTAATAAATACATATATAATATAGGTATTAACTCAGCCTCCAAGCTCGCATACTCACTCCACGCCATCAATTCAACGCAGCTCCTCCATCCACTTGAATTCAATAATGGGGTTGAGGATGTCACACAGGTGTGAATTGGGGGCGTCAGTCTGAAAAAAAAACTGCATAATTCTGATGACTGTAATTAGGAACAGAGTTCAGCCACTTAGCAGAGCCTCATGCAGCCCTGGTGCGAACTAAATATTCGATCGCTTCGAATACAATTAAGCACCCGAAATTGGAGTCACCACTGGGGCCGGGAGTGACAAACTGATTTCAGAGTTCGAAAAAGTGTTCCGACGACACGGTTCATTGCCCGCGTGTTCAATGGCATATAAAATGTGTTTCAAGGTGTCCCCAGCACGGCATGGAGTTGAATAAAGCCGCGCACTGCAGTAGGGTTCGGGTCTGAGCGGTTGCGCAACACTGGAAGAAGAGACTGGCATTCGAGACAGATGAGGACTTGCTGTGGCACGCAGCCCCAGGGAAGCCTTCAAAAGTCTGTTGCAATAAACACATTTTTTCCATCTTTCTGATCTTTATTTAAAAAATTCTGATTATAAACAGTGGGAAGTGGCGCACTGTGATCGGTCAGTGTTTGTTGCAACAGTCCACGGGTCTCGCAAGCGTGAGGCGGAGTTTCTAAATAAATAAGTAGCTGGCATCTCTGCCAAGCATTCCGTCCACTGAAAAATGGAGCAGTCAGCTGAGTGCGCCATTGTGGCTGTTTGTAGTTGTAGTCTTTTTTGTGAACCAGTAGAAGGAAAGCTGGCTGCATAAGCTTGCGTGTTTCAATTCTATAACTCTTTGCTTTGGCATTCTTTTACACACCTGATCCTCCGAGAGGTCTGGGCGAGCTGGCCAGGAGGGGGGCATTTAATTTACAACACACTCAAAGTCACAACAACAGACAGGCGGGCAGTCAGACTGGCAAAACGGACCGACGGCAAATTTTGGAACAATTAAAAAGGGGGTTTGGGGGGGAGCTGTGAGCAGCAAACTCTCTCGGTCCAAATCTCAACTCGAGTTTAATTTGTGCGGCGAGCCCGCATGCGAGGCCAGCCTGACTCTCAGTGGGGCAGCTGACCCGCCTGAGGGGGTGAATGGCGGCGGCAAACTTCTTGAGGCGGAGGGCGGGGTGGGGCGCCGGAGCCCGCGGATTGGTCGAGGATAAGTGGGGGGGCAGGCCACAGCTCGGTGAGGAATAAAGTGCGGCACGCATTCGCAGACCAGCAGCATTGGGGCCAAACACAGACAGGCCGCTGCAGTGAAAGTCGCTGCTGGACTCAAATACTCGGATCGAGGACTGACTGACTGACAGGCGCATCCGGGCTGCAGGTTCGCACAGCAGGGAGCAAGGAATCTGCCGCAATGCTGCGTGAGTAACATCTGCATATCCCAGTCATTTTTGTCAGCCAAAAAACTGTATTGCTCTCATGAGAGCTCCCGTGTTTTTTACTTCAAGCCTGAGCTTTCACTGTAGTTGATACACTTTTTCCTCCTCACTCCATTGTCCCAATGATGGGAGAATTATCCCCATTTCGATGCGCCGCGCTGCGTCCGCGAAATCAATCGGCCGCGAAGCCTCCCGGGAGCTGGCGGAGGGGGGCGGGGGCAGCTGACTGCCGCGCTGGGATGCAGCGAGTCAGCCAAGCGGCAAGGATCGGGGAACTCTCAATGATGCTTTGGGAAACAGAAAAATATCTCCAGAGAAAGGGGGAGCTTTTTCTGCAGCACACGCCAGCCCGGCACCCCGCGCAGTCCGCAGATACCGTTACGGGGCCCCGCAACGCCTCAGCGGTCCCGGCTTTGCCCTCCCCCCCCAGGCCGTGGAGTGTCTGGGAATGCAGTTTGGAGATCATCGGCTGGGCTCGGTGCCCGGGCGGCTGCAGCAGCGGCAGACAATGCCGGGCCGGCCGCTGCAGTCAGTGGGAAGCGCGCAGGCTCGGCAGCTGCTGTCGGGGGGGGGGTAGCGAATGATTTTTTGTGAGCTGAAAGCAGCGCTCGGTCTGGAAGCTGCTGCTGCTGCTGCCGCTGTCGCTAGCGACTCTCCGTGCGAAGCCCGCTAGGAAACAATGCTGCAGCTGTCGGCTCCCCAGCCTCCGCAATGCAGCCTCATCATCTCTATTTGAGCTCTGCTGCAGCTTCTCGATCTGCTTGGCTGCCCACAATCTCCCCCTGCTCTCGGCAGACCCGCTGAGCGATCCTGCGACCCCGGCTGCGAATTCCCCCTGGCTTCATCTCCGTACCTAACCCAGCCTCCTAAGCAACTAACGAGCGTACTGCATCAATAATTAAGGCAGAAATTTCAATTACCTACCTCTAGAAGAAGCAGGCAAGCAACTGCAGCGGATAATCCACTCTTTTCTGCATAGGACTGCTTCCATGAGGGGTTGCCGTGCCGCTGGGAGAGAAATTTCAATTGTGGGGCTGCTGACATCATGAGATCCCTCTCCACCTGTGGATGGCTTTTCATTTTCTTATCCAAGCGGGCGAGCCTCTGATCCCGGCCACCTGAGGAGCTCGGGGGGGGGGCACTTGACACGACTCTCCAGTCCCCTCGCCGATCGCCCAAGTGCCATTGACGCTGGCTGAGCTGTTGCGAGGGAACTCCGGGCTCATTCTCGCTCCAAGGCAGCGGAATGCGAATGCCTTGCTCTCCCAGCAACCCGTCTCGCCCATCTTGAGCTGAGGGGGGGGTGGCAACCGGACCGTGACACGCTGCGCTGCTGCAGCCGCTGCCCGCCCAGCCAGCCGCGTCGCCCACACAAATGTTGCTCTTTGATTTTGGGCCTTCTGGCTGGGGGGGGGCGCCTTGGAGACAGCAGCATTCAGACCCAGTGGGCTGTGACTCCCCGCCCCGTCAAACCTGCCCTGAGGACCCCCGCTGACCACCGCAGGCTGCCCCAGCT
Organism: Macrostomum lignano; assembly: GCA_002269645.1. Classification (NCBI taxonomy): domain Eukaryota; kingdom Metazoa; phylum Platyhelminthes; family Macrostomidae; genus Macrostomum; species Macrostomum lignano. The sequence goes on along the minus strand of NIVC01000857.1, from coordinate 116,748 downwards.
GTCCGACACTCCCGGCCGTCGCAGCCAGCAGAGCTTGAAGTCACACGCTCGGCCGGGCGTGCTCGAGCTGGGAGTCCGGGGGGCAAGGGGGGGCCTCGACTTCCCGGCACGGGCCGCGGAGCACGGAGAGCTCGGCCCGCAGCTGGCAGGCTATAAAGAGGACTGTGGAGCGGGCAGTGAGGCTGGGAGCTCGGGACTTGAGCTGCTGCAACACCGAATTTCTGCTTTGACCCGCAGATCACCAGGACCAGCTGCATCACCAGCAGCAGCTCGGGCACCAGTTCCTGCTCGAGCAGCAGCAGCAGCAGCAGCAGCAATACCAGCAGAATTTCTGCAGCACCAGCGATAGTTTTGAGCACTTTGCCGCCATCATCGCCAGGGACCGGCAGCAGCACCAGCTGCAGCTGCACGCGGACGAGGCTGTGAAAGGAGTGTCCGAACTCAAAGGTGAGTGAGCTGTCAATCAATTATCCTGGCTGACCGGTTTCATAGAATTAACATCGCAAATTGAGTGAGTATAGGTGAAAACAGGGCTCCCGGCAACTATAATCCTATGCAGATTTTAACTGACAAGCTTGGAGAACAATGGGATTTTCCTCAGAGTTTAATAATGTCCCTCTGTGTTTATTTTCGCTCGGAATGTAATATTCGATTTGCAATAACCTGGCAACCAGAACCCCGCTCTGTTTTGAAGGGAGAACTTTCTGTTATTCGCTCGCGAGAGGGAATGAATGAAAATGTGCGAACCGGACCTGCGCAAGCGGTCGGTCACCGGACTGCCTGCAGGCACCCCGCTGTGAGGCTCCATTCGAAAGAGTTCGGTTGCGTCAGAGAGGGTTTATCAGAGTCCCCTCCCAACACCCGTCTGACCCAGAAGCCTCGCGGGCGCAGCGGCTTTCTGATGCTCTCTTTTTCGATGTTCTTCTTCTTCTAGGAGCAAGACTCGCCTGGTTTTTTGCGCAAGCCCGCAAGCCCCGGGGGCAAAGCGAGCGAGTTAAACCTGGAGGGGGGGGGGGCTGGGTCGGGACAAAGTGTTGGGGCAATTTAACAATTACTTTAAGTTTGACACCCTCTGAAACACTGGAATTTAAATACTCGTAGCTCAGGATGCTCTTGACTCTCCCAGGCTCTACTGGAATCGGGTGGGGCACAAGTTGGCGTTTCTAATTCTGTGTCTGCGAATGCACTACCAGTTTTTGGCTGTGAATTTCTGTGTTTGAAGTAATATAGTCTGTAAACTAACTTGCTGAGGCTGCTAGGTTCAGGCTGTGACAAGTCTGTAAAGTACTGTAACTGTGAGATTGGGACGGATCGATAATGACTCTAGAAGTCTGTAAATTACTGTCACTATCAAGAATGACATAGATTAATATTGGCTGTAGTAGTCTGTAAATTACTGTCACTATCGAGGATGAGACAGATCGATATTGGCTGCAGTAGTCTGTAAATTACTGTCACTATCAAGAATGAAACAGATTGATATTGGCTGTAGAAGTCTGTAAATTACTGTCACTATTAAGAATGAAACAGATTGATATTGGCTGTAGAAGTCTGTAAATTACTGTCACTATTAAGAATGAAACAGATTGATATTGGCTGTAGAAGCCTGTAAATTACTGTCAAAATTGAGGTGAGCCTGAAAATCTCTGCCCGTTCACCGCCCCGAGCACGCCAAACAATCAAAGGCCGCACGACTCGAGTTCGTCTCGCCCCCCCCCCCAAGTCAAACAAGTCCCACCAGAATGCGGGCTGCCCAGGTGAGGGGGGCAAACAGAAGGTCGCAGAGACCTGCACGGGAAGCCCCCAGCTGACTCGCCCCAGCGCAGTGATTTACTGCTCTCCGGGGCTGGGGCGAGGAAATCCCGCCACTTTTTGCCCATCCTGTTAGCTCGATGGGGCATCACGCGAGTGCGCCATTGAGGCTGCGGGCTCGAGTCCAGCCTGCTCCCGGCTCTCCATTTCCCCCTGTTGCTCAACCAACTTCCCACCCGCACCCAGCCCACGGGGTGATGAATTGGCTGGCACAGCTGACCCAACTGTCCCAATGCCGCTTGATGAAGCTGCCTCCTCCTCTCTTGATGGAGCTCGGGAGTCGCAGCGAATTTGGGATTCTCTGTCAGCTCGATTTGGGGCATTATAATTACAGATCCCTTCTCCCTGGGGATTCGAACTCAAGACTTTCTCTGCGAGCTTCCAGTTTTTGGGATATCTTCATCGGCGCGTGACCGCCCCAGCCTCTGGGAAAATCGGGGAAACCGGGGGGGGGGGGTGAGGCTTGGGAGAAATGTCAGAATCAATTCCTCCCAACTGCAGGCTTTTGCATTCGAGCTATTGACTGGTTAGTGACTCGCCATGTAATTATTTGTGTCGTCTCATTGGAGGAGGAAAGGAGATCTCGCCCTCGGTGGCTACCGGGCTATTCGGGAAGAGCCGCGGTTGTTGGGCAAACTATTCGAAACCGTTGCCGCACGTGCAGCTTTCGGCAGCCGCGGAATTGTTTTACAAATTTGGTGTCGAAATTCGAATAAATCCAATCAGTGGGTCCAGAGGGGAAGCAAAAAAGTGGCTGGCTGAGGCCGGGTTGCTGGGGGCCCCGCGGTAGCCTCGGCTGAGTGGTGGGCGGTCTCGGCTTTCCAGCCAGCGCCCCACTCTCTCTTACACAGCCAGCAGGCCTCATTAGCATTGCTAATTGCGGCAGTCCCTGTGCGAGATTTCCAAGCCCCGAGAGCCGGCCGCGGAGCCTCGCACGCTGGCCGAGAAACGGCCGCCAACACAGATGCAAGCGAAGAGAAAGCAGAGTCTTTCAATCGCGCCCTCCATGCGGCCAGAGAGCACTGACTGCTTCTCAGCCCAGATGACGCGGCTCCCATTCAGCCTCCCATTTGGACCCCATCAATCAGAGCGGCATTATGGACTGCTCAGGGGGGAGAATGGGAGACAGCATGCAGAGGGAGATGAGGCGAGGTGTCGCGGGGGATCGGCCGAACAATTATCCCATGCGGCGGGAAGAATCCGGCGCGCGGCCTGCAGACCCCGCGGCCCGGCATTTTCAGGTCCGGGCGCAGAGGCTGGAAGGGAAGCAGAAAGTCCTCTGGGGATTCGGCGGGTCCAGGCGGTGCGGGATAAGCCAGCCGGGCTGTCGCGCTCCGACGGCCTCGCAGATTTCTGCCGCCGCTGCTCAGTGAGCCGTTTAATGAACTGAGCTGGTGGGGGCGGCCTCAGAATCCCGGCGGCGGGGAGAAAGTGACTGCCTGGCCCCATCTGCTTGGGATGCGGTTGGACTCGAACTTTCCCTATTAGGATTTTTTTATATTTTCGAGGGATTATAAATGTCGTTCGATCTGCCCTGGTGTCAGGTGGGCGCAGGCCGCGGGCTGTCCAGGTGCTGTGTTGGGCGAATGGTCCCAGACTGCCCCGCGGTTCCCCATGCAGCTGCGCGAAGCTGCGCCATGCTTTGACCTCCGGAATTGGAAAATTCGCGAGCCGAAAACCACTCAGACCAGCAGCCCTGCCCAGCTTTGCAGCGAATTTGAAAGCTTTTTTGTTTCCTTTATTCACTTTCTATGGGTGAGGCTCATCGGGATAATTTTCCCACTTCCTCGCGCTTCATCGTCACGCGATTTTCAACCGCCGGGATCTCCGGGATCAATACTGGGGGGGGGGAGGGGTTGGCAGGTCAGGCGATGGGATCGAACCAGAGCAGAGGTGGGAAATCTGAGCGAGGCTGGCAATGGGGAGAATTCTGTCAGTTTTGGGGAGGCTTTAGTTTCCCCTATTTACCTCATCAGTGGATGAGAGGAGAAATGGAGAGCCAGAAGAGAGTCAGGCAAGAGGAGAGATGGGAGTCAGACAAGGGATAAGGGAGAGTCAGACAAGGGTATAAGGAAATAGTCAGACAAGGGGAAATGGGAGAGTCAGAGAAGAGGTGATGGGGAGTCAGACAAGAGGAGATGGGGAGTCAGACAAGAGGAGATGGGAGAGTCAGACAAGAGGAGATGGGAGAGTCAGGGAAGAGGAGATGGGAGAGTCAGAAAAGAGGAGATGGGAGAGTCAGGGAGAGAACTAAACTAGCGAACAAAATTAGAAGTGCACTTCTACAAAAGGTCATTGGAGACCAGAGAGAGTCAGGGCAGCAGGCAGTCAGGTCAGGGGGGGGGGTAAGGATTAACCAGAAGAGCCGTGAAGGACAGAACTCGAGCAGAAGTAAAGAAGCAAAACCTCACTAAAAAGGATTCAAAGCATAAATATTTAATCCCGGGGTGTCACAGAAGCTCTCGAGGCCAGAAACCTGTTGGAGGCCTCCACCCTTCAATGCAGCCTGTCTCTCTTTCCCTTCCCTAACTAAAGCAGCGAAACCTCCCAGCTTCCGGGCTTCCGGATGAGGCTGCGGGCAGCCAATGGCTCGGAGGCCCCTAAAGCAGATCATTGGCTCGCTACGGGGGCGGCGGAGGGCGGGCGGGGCGCCGCTTTCACTGGCGAGGCGCGATGAAGGGAATTTCGATGAGGCTTGGAGGCGGCTGGGGTGGCGCGCCGGTTTGCTGGGCTGCTGGAGCGGGGGAATTGCGAGCGGCGCAGAGAGAGCAAATAAAAAGGAGGCGGAGAGGGCGATGAGGCATCTTCTTGCGACTCTGCTGAAGCAGAAGATTTTGTCGACCATAAAAGTTGCAAGTTAAGCTTCTGTTGGGCCAGCTGAGATGGACAGCCTGAAGTACCTGTGGCAGTGGTCCGCTCCCTCGGCCAGGGGAGCCGCCGAACTTCCCGGATCTGCCGAGGCCGCCGCCGCCTCCCAGTTTCTCAGCGCCGCGGCCGCCGGCGGCGGCGTAGGCGGCGGCGCAGGCGGCGGTTGCGGAGGTGGCAGCGGCGGCGGCGGGTCGCACGCGACCTCAATGGGCTACCACCGGGCCTGCCTGTACCCGCCGGGCCCGGGGCCCTCGCCCTACTGCCCCTACCCGTCGCCCTCCCAGGCCAGCTCGTTCTACGAGGACGTGTACATGCGGGCCAAGGGCGGCAAGGGAAAGGGTGAGTCTCCTCCGAGCAGCTCCCCGGGGGTGTCGCGTGCTGGTCTGGATGCTGAGCATTTCACAGGGCCCTGCCTCGCATCCACGGCCCCGGCTCTTTGATTTGTTTCCTAGCTGCAGATTTCCCAAAAGGCTGGGGAACTGATCGCCTCTCATTGCTGTTTCTGGCGAATTCAATCGCTGAATTTTTCATGGCTTAACCCGCCAGCTACCTGAGACTCAGCTTCATCAGCTTCGCTGCAAAACAAAAAGCCGCAGTCTCCCAGGCTCCCTTGGGATAGGTAAAAATTCATTGCTTCATGCTCATAGGTGATCTGGGACAAATTGGCGGAGCACCCGATCGCTGAATTATGCAGCACCGACTTTCCCTCACCATTTTATTGCCGAAAGTTTTTTCTTAAAAAAATTCAAACATCTGCTGAGAGCCGTCGCGGCGCTTATTTGTCCCCCCCCTTGATGGCGCTGGCACCTCCCTTAATTGGCTGGGACGCCTCGCTTTGTCAGATCTGTTTCTCTGATTTTGATTGTTTTATTGCTGTGCTGTCTGAGTTCATTGCTTGGTGGCTCTCATGTTGGCACTGCTGCAGAGCGGGCTGCGCTCTCTGCGTGTCTTACGGAGTTTTTGGCCTCTTCCGCTGAATAATTAATCGGCTCTGCAGCCGGGGAGTCCCAGATCCTGACCAGCGCTGGTGAGATCGCAGCAGATCACTTTCGGAAGCAGGGCAAGAATTAATGAATTTGTATTGGGGCTGGCAGGCGGGTTCTCACGCCAAGTTCATTATTTGTAAATGCAATATTTTTTGCACTGGCTAATTTGCACTGGCTAACTGGCTGAAATCGCAGGGCCAAGCCAGGCGGAAGTCAGGGGCGGGGAGTTGCGTATGCAAATTCGTTTGCGCAAGCGCAGAGACACGGGGGCGGAGAAAGTGAGAGAAACTCAGTCCTGTCAGCCACTTCAGCCGCTGGGCAGCCAGAACTGCTGTGGTTGGAAATGAACAACACCAACACTTCACTCAGCGGCCACCACTCATGAGAAGGCGCGCAGCTTCATCTCCAGTCTCCCTCTTCTTGTGCTTCATCGCGCCGACTCCGGCATCCTGCAGCAGCCGCCCCCCCCCCCGCGGCGAAGCCTCAAAGAAGCCGCCGCCACGCCGCTGTCCCTTTGTGCGCGCCGGGGGGGGGGCGGCCTCTCAGATCCACTCTTCTTTTCTTGTTGCCCAATTGCGCTAATTTAATTGCGTTACAAGTTGCAAGAAAAGTGATTTACGTCTCGTTACCCTCTGAGCAGCCACTCCGGGCCCGGCTCCCCATTCTCCCATCGGCCCCAAATGCACATGCGTTTCCTGGAATGAGAGCCGTCCCTAACCCAGTTAAGTCCATGCCGGGACCTCCCTATAGCGCTCGCTAATCAAGAGGGGCTGATTTGGGGGGGGGTCACGGCTCCGGGCGTATAAAATACGGAATTTCCGTGGCGTGGCTTTATTGCGTCCGCCAGCCCAGCTTCCTGGCCGCATCGGCATATATTGCTCAGGCCTGAGATCCTCTCGCTTCTCCTTGGCTGGGGTTTTCCTCGCTTTGCAAGTGCGAATTCGCAGACTCGCGCCCGGCATAGCAGATGGACAGCGGCGGCAGCGGCCGCGGCAAAGGCGGAAACCCGCAGGAGTCCCTGCTGCGGTTGCACCTTCTTGGCATGTACCTGAAGAACATCGGTGAGCAGCATCATGGAGCTTCCATGGCCCTCAGAGATCTGAATAGCGCTCCCAGTGGCGCTCCCAGTGGCGCTCCCAGTGGCGCTCCCAGTGGCGCTCCCAGTGGCGCTCCTAGTGGCGCTCCCAGTGGCGCTCCTAGTGGCGCTCCCAGTGGCGCTCTCAGTGGCGCTCCCAGTGGCGCTCTCAGTGGCGCTCCCAGTGGCGCTCTCAGTGGCGCTCTCAGTGGCGCTCTCAGTGGCGCTCCCAGTGGCGCTCCCAGTGGCGCTCTCAGTGGCGCTCCAAGTGGCGCTCCCAGTGGCGCTCCCAGTGGCGCTCCCTGTGGTATTTAAAAAGGCGCTCCTGGGATCACTTCAAATGGCGCTCCCAAAAGAGCTACCACTGGCGCTTCTAATGGCGCTTCTAATGGCGCTTCTAGTGGCGCTTCTGATGGCGCTTCTTATGACGCTTCTAATGGCGCTTGTAATGGCGCTTTTAATGGCGCTTCTAATGGCGCTTCTAGTGGCGCTTCTAGTGGCGCTTCTAATGGCGCTTCCAATAGCCTTATAAGCAAGAATAACTTCCATGCCCCTTCATTGGTGACCCCAACGCCACTCTTGTTCGACCCCGCAGGCCACGGCGGCATCAACCAGCTGGGCGGAGCCTTCGTGAACGGCCGCCCGCTGCCTGACTTCACCCGCAACCAGATTGTCGAACTGGCGCAGCGCGGCGTCCGGCCCTGCGACATCAGCCGGCGGCTCCGCGTCAGCCACGGCTGCGTGTCGAAGATTCTCGGCCGGTTCTACGAGACCGGCAGCATCCGGCCTGGCGTCATCGGCGGCTCCAAGCCGAAGGTGGCCACCCCCTCGGTGGTGGACGCCATCTGCAAGTACAAGGCCGACAATCCCACCATGTTCGCCTGGGAGATCCGCGACATGCTGCTGTCCGAGGGCGTCTGCTCGCAGGACACCGTGCCCTCCGTGTCCTCCATCAACCGCATCGTGCGGAACAAGGCGGCCGAGCGGGGCGGCCAGTCCGGAGATGACGAGGACGAGGGCCGCGCGCCCAGCTGCGATGGGCGGGAGCAGCAGCAGCAGCCGCCACCTCAGCAGGCCGCCAGCAGCAGCGCCGGCTCCCATCAGGGCTTGCTGCTGTCGAGCCACGCGGCCTACACCATCAAGGGGCTGCTGGGCGGTCTGAACTCCGCGGCCACTGCCAAAGACGGCCAGCAGCAGCAACAGCAACAGCAGCAACAGCAGCAGCAGCAGCAGCAGCAGCAGCAGCCGAGTCAGCACCAGCAGCTGCTGCTGGCCGGTGACTCTTCGCCGGGAAGCTCTTCCGTCAGCAACGGCGCCCTGTCGGATGAGAATCAGAACAGCCTGCAGCAGCAGCAGCAACAGCAGCAGAGGAAACGCCGACACATGCAGATGCAGCACTTGAATGACCCGGGTGAGCTGCTTTGATTTCTGTGGCGTTTCTCAAGCTCGAATCTTTACCAGCTCGAATCTTTACCAGCTCCAATCTTTACCAGCTCCAATCTTTACCAGCTCGAATCTTTACCAGCTCGAATCTTTACCAGCTCGAATCTTTACCAGCTCGAAACTTTACCAGCTCGAATCTTTACCAGCTCGAATCTTTACCAGCTCGAATCTTTACCAGCTCGAATCTTTACCAGCTCGAATCTTTACCAGCTCGAATCTTTACCAGCTCGAATCTTTACCAGCTCGAATCTTTACCAGCTCGAAACTTTACCAGCTCGAATCTTTACCAGCTCGAATATTTACCAGCTCCAATCTTTACCAGCTCGAATCTTTACCAGCTAGAATCTTTACCAGCTCGAATCTTTACCAGCTCGAATCTTTACCAGCTCGAATCTTTACCAGCTAGAATCTTTACCAGCTCGAATCTTTACCAGCTCGCATCTTTACCAGCTCCAATCATTACCAGCTCGAATCTTTACCAGCTCCAATCATTACCAGCTCGAATCTTTACCAGCTCGAATCTTTACCAGCTCGAATCTTTACCAGCTCGAATCTTTACCAGCTCGAATCTTTACCAGCTCGAATCTTTACCAGCTCGAATCTTTACCAGCTCGAATCTTTACCAGCTCGAATCTTTACCAGCTCGAAACTTTACCAGCTCGAATCTTTACCAGCTCGAATCTTTACCAGCTATTGTAGAATCTTTACCAGCTCCAATCTTTACCAGCTCCAATCTTTACCAGCTCGAATCTTTACCAGCTCGAATCTTTACCAGCTCGAATCTTTACCAGCTCGAATCTTTACCAGCTCGAATCTTTACCAGCTCCAATCTTTACCAGCTCGAATCTTTACCAGCTCGAATCTTTACCAGCTCGAATCTTTACCAGCTCGAATCTTTACCAGCTCCAATCTTTACCAGCTCGAATCTTTACCAGCTCCAATCTTTACCAGCTCGAATCTTTACCAGCTCGAATCTTTACCAGCTCGAATCTTTACCAGCTCGAATCTTTACCAGCTCGAATCTTTACCAGCTAGAATCTTTACCAGCTCGAATCTTTACCAGCTCGAATCTTTACCAGCTAGAATCTTTACCAGCTAGAATCTTTACCAGCTAGAATCTTTACCAGCTCCAATCTTTACCAGCTAGAATCTTTACCAGCTAGAATCTTTACCAGCTAGAATCTTTACCAGCTAGAATCTTTACCAGCTAGAATCTTTACCAGCTAGAATATTTACCAGCTCCAATCTTTACCAGCTAGAATCTTTACCAGCTAGAATCTTTACCAGCTAGAATCTTTACCAGCTAGAATCTTTACCAGCTAGAATCTTTACCAGCTAGAATCTTTACCAGCTAGAATCTTTACCAGCTAGAATCTTTACCAGCTAGAATCTTTACCAGCTAGAATCTTTACCAGCTAGAATCTTTACCAGCTAGAATCTTTACCAGCTAGAATCTTTACCAGCTAGAATCTTTACCAGCTAGAATCTTTACCAGCTAGAATCTTTACCAGCTAGAATCTTTACCAGCTAGAATCTTTACCAGCTAGAATCTTTACCAGCTAGAATCTTTACCAGCTAGAATCTTTACCAGCTAGAATCTTTACCAGCTAGAATCTTTACCAGCTAGAATCTTTACCAGGGCCTGCAACCCGGCCTTCCATTCATTTCAGACGCCACCAAGGAGCAGCAGTGCCACCGCCAGTCGCCACCGGATCGCCTAGAGGTGAGCATATTTGATTTATGTTTCCAAGGAATACAAAGCATTCCCATGGCCGAGTGACTCATTGAATAGAAATTCCAACCTCTTTCACAATCCAGTGGCTGTCACCGTCCAAGCGGATCAAAGTGGAGTCGCCAATTCCGGGCTCGAACCCCGGACTTCTGCCTGCACTCAGCGCCCAGCAGGCGGCGGCAGCGGCGGCGGCAGCGGCGGCGGCCTACGGCATCCCGCCGCAGGAGCCGCAGTTCTACCCGGCCTCCGCTGGCATCCGGCACGCCGGGGGCTATCACGGCCATAGCAACCACTTGGCAACCGAGCCGCAGTCGCTTCAGCCTCACCAGCCGCCTCAGCAGCCGCCGCCGCAGCATCAGCAACAGCCACCGCCTCCTCAGCCGCCGCAGCAGCCGGCGCTGCATCTGGAGTCGGACAGTCCGAAGCTGGACGAGTTCCGAGCGCATTACGGACTGCCGGCAGCGCACCAGTACGGAGCCGCCGCCAGCTACGCTGCGGAGTACGCGGCAGCCGCCGCCTATCAAGGCTACGCCAGCCAGCACTACGCCAGCCAGCACTACGGCGCTCACCAAGATGCCACCGCCGCCTCCTCCTGGTTTCTGCAGTCCGCCTACGGCGCGCACACCAGGATGAGTGAGTGCTGAGGGAGCCTCGCCAGGTTCAGGGGGTTGGTTTGTCGGGATCCCACGGGGCTTTAGGACATTGTTTCAACTGGGATTCATACGGGAGATTCATCCGGGGTTCCGGAAACTTCAGGTTGGGGATTCATCCGGGGTTCCGGAAACTTCAGGTTGGGGATTCATCCGGGGTTCCGGAAACTTCAGTTTGGGGATTCATCCAGAGGTTCCGGAAACTTCAGGTTGGGGATTCATCCAGGGGTTCCGGAAACTTCAGGTTGGAGATTCATCCGGGGGTTTCTAAGAAAATTCAGAAGTTATCGATATAGGGAGCTTTAATTCATTTTAAAATCTCATTATTTTATTTAACAAAGCACCCAAAACGCCACTTTCACGACAGCCTACTATCAGTAGGCAAGCATCGCAAATTCGAATGAAATTAAATCAAGCCCGATCCTCCCGCAGACCCGCAGTACTATTACCCCTCAGCACCTGCCGCTGTCGCAAACGAAGGCCACTGCTGACCCAACCTGCCTGACTGCCACTGCGCGATGTTGCCTCTGCCGCTGCTTGTCCACTCCGCACTTTTCTGTCTACCTAGTCCCAGTGTTTGCAATCAGCCTCTCCGCCCTCCCTCAGCCTGTCAATTTCTGCTTTTTTGTCGTCACTTTTTGTTGTTGTTCTTGTTTTTCAAACTTCTTTTAGTCGCCTGTTGATGTTCTTGCCTGTAGCCACTTGTTGAACTTTCACCGCCGGACTCTCGTTTCCTCAGCTGTAAAACGCGCTCTGCAATGCTAAGATACTACTGGGGTTTCTCTCAGATATGCAGCTCTCTATACATTTAGTGTGTAGCAAAGTCTGCAAAATATACGCTGGAATATCTGTATTCTTCTTCTGCAAGAGGCCGCCTGTTCAGCGATAAGCCAACTGAATCCAATGATGCATTTTTCCTGTAGTCATTTTTCCTTTCTAAATTTGTCCGTATTGGCCTACTTAAAGTAGAATAAAAGCGTATTTTCCTAATTCTTTCTAAGCTTTGTATCGGAGAATGCTCTGTCTAGCACATTCTCTGTCTAGCACATTCTCTGTCCAACACATGATTTGTCTAACACATTATCTCTCTAACACATTATCTGTCTAACACATTATTTGTCTTAACACAGTCTCTGTCTAACACATTCCCTGTCTAACGAATTATCTCTCTAACACATTCCCTGTCTAACACATGATTTGTCTAACACAGTATCTCTCTAACACATTATCTGTCTAACACATTATTTGTCTTAACACAGTCTCTGTCTAACACATTCCCTGTCTAACGAATTATCTCTCTAACACATTCCCTGTCTAACACATGATTTGTCTAACACAGTATCTCTCTATAACACATTCTCTGTCTAACACATTATCTGCCTAACACATCCCTTGTCTAACGAATTATATCTCTAACACATTCCCTGTCTAACACATGATTTGTCTAACATAGTATCTCTCTATAACACATTCTCTGTCTAACACATTATCTGCCTAACACAGTCTCTGTCTAACACATTATCTGCCTAACACATCCCTTGTCTAACGAATTATATCTCTAACACATTCCCTGTCTAACACATGATTTGTCTAACATAGTATCTCTCTATAACACATTCTCTGTCTAACACATTATCTGCCTAACACAGTCTCTGTCTAACACATTATCTGCCTAACACATCCCTTGTCTAACGAATTATATCTCTAACACATTCCCTGTCTAACACATGATTTGTCTAACATAGTATCTCTCTATAACACATTCTCTGTCTAACACATTATCTGCCTAACACAGTCTCTGTCTAACACATTATCTGCCTAACACATCCCTTGTCTAACGAATTATATCTCTAACACATTCTCTGACACAAAGCAGTTGAGTGAAATTTTCAACTAAAATAAACCCAGTCAGTCGGCACTCCCAGGAGCTGGCAATAAAATTCCCAAAGATACACAAATTGTTTCATATATATTAGCCCGCACAAACAACACTCACACTCAAGTATAAGTTTTACACTGCTCATATTAAATAACAAGTAAATAAATACTGTAAAATTAAAACTCAGTACACATTGCAAGAAAGCATCAAAAGTACGCAGTGTAAACGTAAAAAAAGAAAATTAAATGTGCGCTTGACGTGTGCATGCTGTGTGAACATCAAGACTCCATTTTTATGCTTTTTTGTTATCCACAACTGCGCCACCGTCCCTACTTGCAGTAGTCAGTTCAAGTAGTAAATATTTGCACAATTATCAGTCGGGCTTCACAGCAGGCCCGAAAGGAGGTCGCCGCTGACGAAGGCGCCTCCCAGAATCCCTGCTGTGGATGCCGGGTACCGCGGCGGCGGCGGCGGCGGCGGCTGTTGCTGCGGCTGCTGCGGGGCGGTGGTGGCGGAGGTGGAGGCGGCGGCTGCTGCTGCTGGTGCTGCGGTGGCGGCGGCGGTGGCAGCGCAGGCAGCCCCGAAGTCACGTGACTAAAGTGGCTTCCCGGAGCGGCGCTCTCCAAGCCGCTGACGGTGCCGGCGCTAGCGCCACTGCCGGCGCCTCCACCGAAGTAGTTCGCCGCCGGAACTGGAAGCTGTGCATGGCGCTGCGCATCAGGTCGCTCATCGCGTCCAGCTCCTTCTTCTTCTTGCTCTTGATGGAGCTCTTGCGGTTGCGCGACTGGATTGAGTCCTTCTTCATGCTGATGGGCCGGTCCACCTGGTGCAGCTTGAAGTACAGGCCGCAGGCGTTGCACACCGACTCGCCCTTGTGGTTGCGGCGCCACAAAGTCGTCTGCGTGGTGGCGCAGTTCGAGCAGGTCGTGCCGGCGCGGCGCTGCGCCGACTGCGTGTGGGTAGGAGTGACGGACTGTGAGTGACGGATTGTGAGTGACGGACTGTGAGTGACAGACTGTGAGTGACGGATTGTGAGTGACGGACTGTGAGTGACGGACTGTGAGTGACGGACTGTGAGTGACGGACTGTGAGTGACGGATTGTGAGTGACGGATTGTGAGTGACGGACTGTGAGTGACGGATTGTGAGTGACGGATTGTGAGTGACAGACTGTGAGTGACGGATTGTGAGTGACGGACTGTGAGTGACGGACTAAGAGTGACGGATTGTGAGTGACCGACTGTGAGTGACGGATTGTGAGTGACGGACTGTGAGTGACGGACTGTGAGTGACGGACTGTGAGTGACGGACTGTGAGTGACGGATTGTGAGTGACGGACTGTGAGTGACGGATTGTGAGTGACGGATTGTGAGTGACGGATTGTGAGTGACGGATTGTGAGTGACGGATTGTGAGTGACGGATTGTGAGTGACGGATTGTGAGTGACGGATTGTGAGTGACGGATTGTGAGTGACGGATTGTGAGTGACGGATTGTGAGTGACGGATCGGGAGTGATCGAAAAGATTCGAGCCCCTGCTCACCATGCGCCGTTTTGGCTTGATGAGCGGCCGGCTCTGCCCGTTCATCTTATGGTACAGGCCGCATGCGTTGCACAGGTAGTGGCCACCTGTCCGTCCGGCGCCACAGTGGGGTGGCCGTGGCACCGCAGTTCACGCACTCGCGACTCTCTGTGGGGTTGTGCGGCAGTGAGTGCTGAAGGATGATGGCACGGGACACATACTGTAATATTATGCAATAGGATCGCTGGTCCATGGGATCACTCTATGGGATTCAATGGGAAGAGATTGCGCTCTAAGATGCGATCACAATATGAGATCACACTATGAGATCACATTATGAGATCACACTATGAGATCACACTATGAATCACACTATAAGATCACACTATGAGATCACATTATGAGATCACACTATGAGATCACACTATGAGATCATACTATGAGATCACACTATGAGATCACACTATGAGATCACTCTGAGAGATCACACTATGAGATCACACAATGAGATCACACTATGAGATCACACTATGAGATCACACTATGAGATCACACTATGAGATCACACTATGAGATCACACTATGAGATCACACTATGAGATCACAATAAGAGATCACACTATGAGATCACACCATTGAGATCACACCATGAGATCAAGCTACGAAATTCTCACCCGAGGCGTTCCTGGCCCGAGCCTTAAACTGGTGCAGGCAGGCGTCCAACCAGGTGTCCTGGATAGTGCTGGTGGTGCTGGTGGTGCTGGTGCTGCGGGTTCATGCGGAACAGTGACGGGTGAATCCCCAGCGGGTTCCTGGCGTATTCGGCGGCCGCTGCGGCTGGCGGGAAGTAGGGCTGGTAGGGGGAGCTGAAGCTGGCGGATACGAGCCCGGGAAGCCGGCCTCTGAGTTTGGCTGGTGACCGAAAGCGAAACAAAGCCATTGCTGCCGCCGCTGCCGCCGCTGCCGCC
>NIVC01000857.1:0-101400 GCA_002269645.1 Macrostomum lignano | reverse complement strand
ATCCGTCACTCACAATCCGTCACTCACAGTCCGTCACTCACAGTCCGTCACTCACAATCCGTCACTCAAGTCCGTCACTCACAGTCCGTCACTCACAGTCCGTCACTCACAATCCGTCACTCACAGTCGGTCACTCACAATCCATCACTCTTAGTCCGTCACTCACAGTCGTCACTCACAATCCGTCACTCACAGTCCATCACTCACAATCCGTCACTCACAGTCCGTCACTCACAGTCCGTCACTCACAATCCGTCACTCACAGTCCGTCACTCACAATCCGTCACTCACAGTCCGTCACTCACAGTCCGTCACTCACAGTCCGTCACTCACAGTCCGTCACTCACATCCGTCACTCACAGTCTGTCACTCACAGTCCGTCACTCACAATCCGTCACTCACAGTCCGTCACTCCTACCCACACGCAGTCGGCGCAGCGCCGCGCCGGCACGACCTGCCTCGAACTGCGCCACACGCAGACGACTTTGTGGCGCCGCAACCACAAGGGCGTCGGTGTGCAACGCCTGCGGCCTGTACTTCAAGCTGCACCAGGTGGACCGGCCATCAGCATGAAGAAGGACTCAATCCAGTCGCGCAACCGCAAGAGCTCCATCAAGAGCAAGAAGAAGAAGGAGCTGGACGCGATGAGCGACCTGATGCGCAGCGCCATGCACAGCTTCCAGTTCCCGGCGGCGAACTACTTCGGTGGAGGGCCGGCAGTGGCGCTAGCGCCGGCACCGTCAGCGCTTGGAGAGCGCCGCTCCGGGAAGCCACTTTAGTCACGTGACTTCGGGGCTGCCTGCGCTGCCACCGCCGCCGCCACCGCAGCACCAGCAGCAGCAGCCGCCGCCTCCACCTCCGCCACCACCGCCCCCGCAGCAGCGCGCAGCAACAGCCGCCGCCGCGCCGCCGCCGCGGTACCCGGCATCCACAGCAGGGATTCTGGGAGGCGCCTTCGTCAGCGGCGACCTCCTTTCGGGCTGCTGTGAAGCCGACTGATAATTGTGCAAATATTTACTACTTGAACTGACTACTGCAAGTAGGGACGGTGGCGCAGTTGTGGATAACAAAAAAGCATAAAAATGGAGTCTTGATGTTCACACAGCATGCACACGTCAAGCGCACATTTAATTCTTCTTTTTTACGTTTACACTGCGTACTTTTGATGCTTTCTTGCAATGTGTACTGAGTTTTTAATTTTACAGTATTTATTTACTTGTTATTTAATATGAGCAGTGTAAAACTTATACTTGAGTGTGAGTTGTTGTTTGTGCGGGCTAATATAATGAAACAATTGTGTATCTTTGGGAATTTTATTGCCAGCTCCTGGGTGCCGACTGACTGGGTTTATTTTAGTTGAAAATTTCACTCAACTGCTTTGTGTCAGAGATGTGTTAGAGATATAATTCGTTAGACAAGGGATGTGTTAGGCAGATAATGTGTTAGACAGAGACTGTGTTAGGCAGATAATGTGTTAGACAGAGAATGTGTTATAGAGAGATACTATGTTAGACAAATCATGTGTTAGACAGGGAATGTGTTAGAGATATAATTCGTTAGACAAGGGATGTGTTAGGCAGATAATGTGTTAGACAGAGACTGTGTTAGGCAGATAATGTGTTAGACAGAGACTGTGTTAGGCAGATAATGTGTTAGACAGAGAATGTGTTATAGAGAGATACTATGTTAGACAAATCATGTTTAGACAGGGAATGTGTTAGAGATATAATTCGTTAGACAAGGGATGTGTTAGGCAGATAATGTGTTAGACAGAGACTGTGTTAGGCAGATAATGTGTTAGACAGAGAATGTGTTATAGAGAGATACTGTGTTAGACAAATCATGTGTTAGACAGGGAATGTGTTAGAGAGATAATTCGTTAGACAGGGAATGTGTTAGACAGAGACTGTGTTAAGACAAATAATGTGTTAGACAGATAATGTGTTAGAGAGATACTGTGTTAGACAAATCATGTGTTAGACAGGGAATGTGTTAGAGAGATACTGTGTTAGACAAATCATGTGTTAGACAGGGAATGTGTTAGAGAGATACTGTGTTAGACAAATCATGTGTTAGACAGGGAATGTGTTAGAGAGATAATGTGTTAGACAAATCATGTGTTGGACAGAGAATGTGCTAGACAGAGAATGTGCTAGACAGAGCATTCTCCGATACAAAGCTTAGAAAGAATTAGGAAAATACGCTTTTATTCTACTTTAAGTAGGCCAATACGGACAAATTTAGAAAGGAAAAATGACTACAGGAAAAATGCATCATTGGATTCAGTTGGCTTATCGCTGAACAGGCGGCCTCTTGCAGAAGAAGAATACAGATATTCCAGCGTATATTTTGCAGACTTTGCTACACACTAAATGTATAGAGAGCTGCATATCTGAGAGAAACCCCAGTAGTATCTTAGCATTGCAGAGCGCGTTTTACAGCTGAGGAAACGAGAGTCCGGCGGTGAAAGTTCAACAAGTGGCTACAGGCAAGAACATCAACAGGCGACTAAAAGAAGTTTGAAAAACAAGAACAACAACAAAAAGTGACGACAAAAAAGCAGAAATTGACAGGCTGAGGGAGGGCGGAGAGGCTGATTGCAAACACTGGGACTAGGTAGACAGAAAAGTGCGGAGTGGACAAGCAGCGGCAGAGGCAACATCGCGCAGTGGCAGTCAGGCAGGTTGGGTCAGCAGTGGCCTTCGTTTGCGACAGCGGCAGGTGCTGAGGGGTAATAGTACTGCGGGTCTGCGGGAGGATCGGGCTTGATTTAATTTCATTCGAATTTGCGATGCTTGCCTACTGATAGTAGGCTGTCGTGAAAGTGGCGTTTTGGGTGCTTTGTTAAATAAAATAATGAGATTTTAAAATGAATTAAAGCTCCCTATATCGATAACTTCTGAATTTTCTTAGAAACCCCCGGATGAATCTCCAACCTGAAGTTTCCGGAACCCCTGGATGAATCCCCAACCTGAAGTTTCCGGAACCTCTGGATGAATCCCCAAACTGAAGTTTCCGGAACCCCGGATGAATCCCCAACCTGAAGTTTCCGGAACCCCGGATGAATCCCCAACCTGAAGTTTCCGGAACCCCGGATGAATCTCCCGTATGAATCCCAGTTGAAACAATGTCCTAAAGCCCCGTGGGATCCCGACAAACCAACCCCCTGAACCTGGCGAGGCTCCCTCAGCACTCACTCATCCTGGTGTGCGCGCCGTAGGCGGACTGCAGAAACCAGGAGGAGGCGGCGGTGGCATCTTGGTGAGCGCCGTAGTGCTGGCTGGCGTAGTGCTGGCTGGCGTAGCCTTGATAGGCGGCGGCTGCCGCGTACTCCGCAGCGTAGCTGGCGGTGGCTCCGTACTGGTGCGCTGCCGGCAGTCCGTAATGCGCTCGGAACTCGTCCAGCTTCGGACTGTCCGACTCCAGATGCAGCGCCGGCTGCTGCGGCGGCTGAGGAGGCGGTGGCTGTTGCTGATGCTGCGGCGGCGGCTGCTGAGGCGGCTGGTGAGGCTGAAGCGACTGCGGCTCGGTTGCCAAGTGGTTGCTATGGCCGTGATAGCCCCGGCGTGCCGGACGCCAGCGGAGGCCGGGTAGAACTGCGGCTCCTGCGGCGGGATGCCGTAGGCCGCCGCCGCTGCCGCCGCCGCTGCCGCCGCCTGCTGGGCGCTGAGTGCAGGCAGAAGTCCGGGGTTCGAGCCCGGAATTGGCGACTCCACTTTGATCCGCTTGGACGGTGACAGCCACTGGATTGTGAAAGAGGTTGGAATTTCTATTCAATGAGTCACTCGGCCATGGGAATGCTTTGTATTCCTTGGAAACATAAATCAAATATGCTCACCTCTAGGCGATCCGGTGGCGACTGGCGGTGGCACTGCTGCTCCTTGGTGGCGTCTGAAATGAATGGAAGGCCGGGTTGCAGGCCCTGGTAAAGATTCTAGCTGGTAAAGATTCTAGCTGGTAAAGATTCTAGCTGGTAAAGATTCTAGCTGGTAAAGATTCTAGCTGGTAAAGATTCTAGCTGGTAAAGATTCTAGCTGGTAAAGATTCTAGCTGGTAAAGATTCTAGCTGGTAAAGATTCTAGCTGGTAAAGATTCTAGCTGGTAAAGATTCTAGCTGGTAAAGATTCTAGCTGGTAAAGATTCTAGCTGGTAAAGATTCTAGCTGGAAAAGATTCTAGCTGGTAAAGATTCTAGCTGGTAAAGATTCTAGCTGGTAAAGATTGGAGCTGGTAAATATTCTAGCTGGTAAAGATTCTAGCTGGTAAAGATTCTAGCTGGTAAAGATTCTAGCTGGTAAAGATTCTAGCTGGTAAAGATTCTAGCTGGTAAAGATTGGAGCTGGTAAAGATTCTAGCTGTAAAGATTCTAGCTGGTAAAGATTCTAGCTGGTAAAGATTCTAGCTGGTAAAGATTCGAGCTGGTAAAGATTCGAGCTGGTAAAGATTCGAGCTGGTAAAGATTCGAGCTGGTAAAGATTCGAGCTGGTAAAGATTCGAGCTGGTAAAGATTCGAGCTGGTAAAGATTCGAGCTGGTAAAGATTCGAGCTGGTAAAGATTCGAGCTGGTAAAGATTCGAGCTGGTAAAGATTCGAGCTGGTAAAGATTCGAGCTGGTAAAGATTCGAGCTGGTAAAGATTCGAGCTGGTAAAGATTCGAGCTGGTAAAGATTCGAGCTGGTAAAGATTCGAGCTGGTAAAGATTCGAGCTGGTAAAGATTCGAGCTGGTAAAGATTCGAGCTGGTAAAGATTCGAGCTGGTAAAGATTCGAGCTGGTAAAGATTCGAGCTGGTAAAGATTCGAGCTGGTAAAGATTGGAGCTGGTAAAGATTGGAGCTGGTAAAGATTCTACAATAGCTGGTAAAGATTCGAGCTGGTAAAGATTCGAGCTGGTAAAGATTCGAGCTGGTAAAGATTCGAGCTGGTAAAGATTCGAGCTGGTAAAGATTCGAGCTGGTAAAGATTCGAGCTGGTAAAGATTCGAGCTGGTAAAGATTCGAGCTGGTAAAGATTCGAGCTGGTAAAGATTCGAGCTGGTAAAGATTCGAGCTGGTAAAGATTCGAGCTGGTAATGATTGGAGCTGGTAAAGATTCGAGCTGGTAATGATTGGAGCTGGTAAAGATGCGAGCTGGTAAAGATTCGAGCTGGTAAAGATTCTAGCTGGTAAAGATTCGAGCTGGTAAAGATTCGAGCTGGTAAAGATTCGAGCTGGTAAAGATTCTAGCTGGTAAAGATTCGAGCTGGTAAAGATTGGAGCTGGTAAATATTCGAGCTGGTAAAGATTCGAGCTGGTAAAGATTCTAGCTGGTAAAGATTCGAGCTGGTAAAGATTCGAGCTGGTAAAGATTCGAGCTGGTAAAGATTCGAGCTGGTAAAGATTCGAGCTGGTAAAGATTCGAGCTGGTAAAGATTCGAGCTGGTAAAGTTTCGAGCTGGTAAAGATTCGAGCTGGTAAAGATTCGAGCTGGTAAAGATTCGAGCTGGTAAAGATTCGAGCTGGTAAAGATTGGAGCTGGTAAAGATTGGAGCTGGTAAAGATTCGAGCTGGTAAAGATTCGAGCTTGAGAAACGCCACAGAAATCAAAGCAGCTCACCCGGGTCATTCAAGTGCTGCATCTGCATGTGTCGGCGTTTCCTCTGCTGCTGTTGCTGCTGCTGCTGCAGGCTGTTCTGATTCTCATCCGACAGGGCGCCGTTGCTGACGGAAGAGCTTCCCGGCGAAGAGTCACCGGCCAGCAGCAGCTGCTGGTGCTGACTCGGCTGCTGCTGCTGCTGCTGCTGCTGCTGCTGTTGCTGCTGTTGCTGTTGCTGCTGCTGGCCGTCTTTGGCAGTGGCCGCGGAGTTCAGACCGCCCAGCAGCCCCTTGATGGTGTAGGCCGCGTGGCTCGACAGCAGCAAGCCCTGATGGGAGCCGGCGCTGCTGCTGGCGGCCTGCTGAGGTGGCGGCTGCTGCTGCTGCTCCCGCCCATCGCAGCTGGGCGCGCGGCCCTCGTCCTCGTCATCTCCGGACTGGCCGCCCCGCTCGGCCGCCTTGTTCCGCACGATGCGGTTGATGGAGGACACGGAGGGCACGGTGTCCTGCGAGCAGACGCCCTCGGACAGCAGCATGTCGCGGATCTCCCAGGCGAACATGGTGGGATTGTCGGCCTTGTACTTGCAGATGGCGTCCACCACCGAGGGGGTGGCCACCTTCGGCTTGGAGCCGCCGATGACGCCAGGCCGGATGCTGCCGGTCTCGTAGAACCGGCCGAGAATCTTCGACACGCAGCCGTGGCTGACGCGGAGCCGCCGGCTGATGTCGCAGGGCCGGACGCCGCGCTGCGCCAGTTCGACAATCTGGTTGCGGGTGAAGTCAGGCAGCGGGCGGCCGTTCACGAAGGCTCCGCCCAGCTGGTTGATGCCGCCGTGGCCTGCGGGGTCGAACAAGAGTGGCGTTGGGGTCACCAATGAAGGGGCATGGAAGTTATTCTTGCTTATAAGGCTATTGGAAGCGCCATTAGAAGCGCCACTAGAAGCGCCACTAGAAGCGCCACTAGAAGCGCCATTAGAAGCGCCATTAAAAGCGCCATTACAAGCGCCATTAGAAGCGTCATAAGAAGCGCCATCAGAAGCGCCACTAGAAGCGCCATTAGAAGCGCCATTAGAAGCGCCAGTGGTAGCTCTTTTGGGAGCGCCATTTGAAGTGATCCCAGGAGCGCCTTTTTAAATACCACAGGGAGCGCCACTGGGAGCGCCACTGGGAGCGCCACTTGGAGCGCCACTGAGAGCGCCACTGGGAGCGCCACTGGGAGCGCCACTGAGAGCGCCACTGAGAGCGCCACTGAGAGCGCCACTGGGAGCGCCACTGAGAGCGCCACTGGGAGCGCCACTGAGAGCGCCACTGGGAGCGCCACTAGGAGCGCCACTGGGAGCGCCACTAGGAGCGCCACTGGGAGCGCCACTGGGAGCGCCACTGGGAGCGCCACTGGGAGCGCCACTGGGAGCGCTATTCAGATCTCTGAGGGCCATGGAAGCTCCATGATGCTGCTCACCGATGTTCTTCAGGTACATGCCAAGAAGGTGCAACCGCAGCAGGGACTCCTGCGGGTTTCCGCCTTTGCCGCGGCCGCTGCCGCCGCTGTCCATCTGCTATGCCGGGCGCGAGTCTGCGAATTCGCACTTGCAAAGCGAGGAAAACCCCAGCCAAGGAGAAGCGAGAGGATCTCAGGCCTGAGCAATATATGCCGATGCGGCCAGGAAGCTGGGCTGGCGGACGCAATAAAGCCACGCCACGGAAATTCCGTATTTTATACGCCCGGAGCCGTGACCCCCCCCCAAATCAGCCCCTCTTGATTAGCGAGCGCTATAGGGAGGTCCCGGCATGGACTTAACTGGGTTAGGGACGGCTCTCATTCCAGGAAACGCATGTGCATTTGGGGCCGATGGAGAATGGGGAGCCGGGCCCGGAGTGGCTGCTCAGAGGGTAACGAGACGTAAATCACTTTTCTTGCAACTTGTAACGCAATTAAATTAGCGCAATTGGGCAACAAGAAAAGAAGAGTGGATCTGAGAGGCCGCCCCCCCCCGGCGCGCACAAAGGGACAGCGGCGTGGCGGCGGCTTCTTTGAGGCTTCGCCGCGGGGGGGGCGGCTGCTGCAGGATGCCGGAGTCGGCGCGATGAAGCACAAGAAGAGGGAGACTGGAGATGAAGCTGCGCGCCTTCTCATGAGTGGTGGCCGCTGAGTGAAGTGTTGGTGTTGTTCATTTCCAACCACAGCAGTTCTGGCTGCCCAGCGGCTGAAGTGGCTGACAGGACTGAGTTTCTCTCACTTTCTCCGCCCCCGTGTCTCTGCGCTTGCGCAAACGAATTTGCATACGCAACTCCCCGCCCCTGACTTCCGCCTGGCTTGGCCCTGCGATTTCAGCCAGTTAGCCAGTGCAAATTAGCCAGTGCAAAAAATATTGCATTTACAAATAATGAACTTGGCGTGAGAACCCGCCTGCCAGCCCCAATACAAATTCATTAATTCTTGCCCTGCTTCCGAAAGTGATCTGCTGCGATCTCACCAGCGCTGGTCAGGATCTGGGACTCCCCGGCTGCAGAGCCGATTAATTATTCAGCGGAAGAGGCCAAAAACTCCGTAAGACACGCAGAGAGCGCAGCCCGCTCTGCAGCAGTGCCAACATGAGAGCCACCAAGCAATGAACTCAGACAGCACAGCAATAAAACAATCAAAATCAGAGAAACAGATCTGACAAAGCGAGGCGTCCCAGCCAATTAAGGGAGGTGCCAGCGCCATCAAGGGGGGGGACAAATAAGCGCCGCGACGGCTCTCAGCAGATGTTTGAATTTTTTTAAGAAAAAACTTTCGGCAATAAAATGGTGAGGGAAAGTCGGTGCTGCATAATTCAGCGATCGGGTGCTCCGCCAATTTGTCCCAGATCACCTATGAGCATAAAGCAATGAATTTTTTACCGGTCCCAAGGGAGCCTGGCAGACTGCGGCTTTTTGTTTTGTAATGAAGCTGATGAAGCTGAGTCTCAGGTACATGAAAAATTCAGCGATTGAATTCGCCAGAAACAGCAATGAGAGGCGATCAGCTCCCCAGCCTTTTGGGAAATCTGCAGCTAGAAAACAAGGCAAAGAGCCGGGGCCACGGATGCGAGGCAGGGCCCTGTGAAATGCTCAGCATCCAGACCAGCACGCGACACCCCCGGGGAGCAGCTCGGAGGAGACTCACCCTTTCCCTTGCCGCCCTTGGCCCGCATGTACACGTCCTCGTAGAACGAGCTGGCCTGGGAGGGCGACGGGTAGGGGCAGTAGGGCGAGGGCCCCGGGCCCGGCGGGTACAGGCAGGCCCGGTGGTAGCCCATCGCAGTCGCGTGCGACCCGCCGCCGCCGCTGCCGCCTCCGCAACCGCCGCCTGCGCCGCCGCCTGCGCCGCCGCCGGCGGCCGCGGCGCTGAGAAACTGGGAGGCGGCGGCGGCCTCGGCAGATCCGGGAAGTTCAGCGGCTCCCCTGGCCGAGGGAGCGGACCACTGCCACAGGTACTTCAGGCTGTCCATCTCAGCTGGCCCAAAAGAAGCTTAACTTGCAGCTTTTATTGTCGACAAAATCTTCTGCTTCAGCAGAGTCGCAAGAAGATGCCTCATCGCCCTCTCCGCCTCCTTTTTATTTGCTCTCTCAGCGCCGCTCGCAATTCCCCCGCTCCAGCAGCCCAGCAAACCGGCGCGCCACCCCAGCCGCCTCCAAGCCTCATCGAAATTCCCTTCATCGCGCCTCGCCAGTGAAAGCGGCGCCCCGCCCCGCCCTCCGCCGCCCCCCGTAGCGAGCCAATGATCTGCTTTAGGGGCCTCCGAGCCATTGGCTGCCCGCAGCCTCATCCGGAAGCCCGGAAGCTGGGAGGTTTCGCTGCTTTAGTTAGGGAAGGGAAAGAGAGACAGGCTGCATTGAAGAGTGGAGGCCTCCAACAGGTTTCTGGCCTCGAGAGCTTTTGTGACACCCCGGGATTAAATATTTATGCTTTGAATCCTTTTTAGTGAGGTTTTGCTTCTTTACTTCTGCTCGAGTCTGTCCTTCACGGCTCTTCTGGTTAATCCTTACCCCCCTGACCTGACTGCCTGCTGCCCTGACTCTCTCTGGTCTCCGATGACCTTTTGTAGAAATGCACTTCCGATTTTGTTCGCTAGTTTAGTTCTCTCCCTGACTCTCCCATCTCCTATTCTGCTTACTCTCCCATTTCCTCTTGTCTGACTCTCCCATCTTCTCTCATCTGACTCCCAGCTCTCCTCTTGTCTGACTCCAATCTCCTCTCATCTGACTCTCATCTCTCCTCTCATCTGACTCTCATCTCTCCTCTTCTCTGACTCTCCCATCCCCTCTTCTCTGACTCTCCTATCTCCTCTTCTCTGACTCTCCCATCCCCTCTTCTCTGACTCTCCCATCTCCTCTTCTCTGACTCTCCTATCTCCTCTTGTCTGACTCTCCCTTATCCCCTTGTCTGACTCTTCCCTCCCCTCTTCTCTGACTCTCCCATCTCCTCTTGTCTGACTCTCCCATCTCCTCTTGTCTGACTCTCACCTCTCCTCTCATCTACTGATGAGGTAAATAGGGGAAACGAAAGCCTCCCCAAAAACTGACAGAATTCTCCCCATTGCCAGCCTCGCTCAGATTTGCCACCTCCACTTTGGTTCGATCCCATCGCCTGACCTGCCAACCCCCCCCCCCCGGTATTGATCCCGGAGATCCCGGCGGTTGAAAATCGCGTGACGATGAAGCGCGAGGAAGTGGGAAAATTATCCCGATGAGCCTCACCCATAGAAAGTGAATAAAGGAAACAAAAAAGCTTTCAAATTTGCTGCAAAGCTGGGCAGGGCTGCTGGTCTGAGTGGTTTTCGGCTCGCGAATTTTCCGATCCCGGAGGTCAAAGCATGGCGCAGCTTCACGCAGCTGCATGGGGAACCGCGGGGCAGTCTGGGACAATTCGCCCAACTCAGCACCTGGACAGCCCAAGCCTGCGCCCACCTGACACCAGGGCCGATCGAACGACATTTATAATCCCTCGAAAATATAAATAAAATCCTAATAGGGAAAGTTCAAGTCCAACCGCATCCCAAGCAGATGGGGCCGGGCAGTCACTTTCTCCCCGCCGCTGGGATTCTGAGGCCGCCCCCACCAGCTCAGTTCATTAAACGGCTCACTGAGCAGCGGCGGCAGAAATCTGCGAGGCCGTCGGAGCGCGACAGGCCCGGCTGGCTTATCCAGCACCGCCCGGACCCGCCGAATCCCCAGAGGACTTTCTGCTTCCCTTCCAGCCTCTGCGCCCGGACCTAAAAATGCCGGGCCGCGGGGTCTGCAGGGCGCGCGGCGGATTCTTCCCGCCGCATGGGATAATTGTTCGGCCGATCCCCGCGACACCTCGCCTCATCTCCCTCTGCATGCTGTCTCCCATTCTCCCCCCTGAGCAGTCCATAATGCCGCTCTGATTGATGGGGTCCAAATGGGAGGCTGAATGGGAGCCGCGTCATCTGGGCTGAGAAGCAGTCAGTGCTCACTGGCCGCATGGAGGGCGCGATTGAAAGACTCTGCTTTCTCTTCGCTTGCATTTGTGTTGGCGGCCGTTTTTCGGCCAGCGTGCGAGGCTCCGCGGCCGGTTCTCGGGCTTGGAAATCTCGCACAGGGGACATGCCGCAATTAGCAATGCTAATGAGGACTGCTGGCTGTGTAAGAGAAAGTGGGGCGCTTGCTGGAAAGCCGAGACCGCCCACCACTCAGCCGAGGCTACCGCGGGGCCCCCAGCAACCCGGCCTCAGTCAGCCACTTTTTTGCTTCCTCTCTGGACCCATTGATTGGATTTATTCGAATTTCGACACCAAATTTGTAAAACAATTCCGCGGCTGCCGAAAGCTGCACGTGCGGCCTGGGCAACGGTTTCGAATAGTTTGCCCAGCAACCGCGGCTCTTCCCGAATAGCCCGGTAGCCACTGAGGGCGAGATCTCCTCTCCTCCTCCAATGAGACGACACAAATAATTACATGGCGAGTCACTAACCAGTCAATAGCTCGAATGCAAAAGCCTGCAGTTGGGAGGAATTGATTCTGACATTTCTCCCGAAGCCCCCCCCGGTTTCCCCGATTTTCCCAGAGGCTGGGGCGGTCACGCGCCGATGAAGATATCCTAAAAACTGGAAGCTCGCAGAGAAAGTCTTGAGTTCGAATCCCCAGGGAGAAGGGCTCTGTAATTATAATGCCCCAAATCGAGCTGACAGAGAATCCCAAATTCGCTGCGACTCCCGAGCTCCATCAAGAGAGGAGGAGGCAGCTTCATCAAGCGGCATTGGGACAGTTGGGTCAGCTGTGCCAGCCAATTCATCACCCCGTGGGCTGGGTGCGGGTGGGAAGTTGGTTGAGCAACAGGGGGAATGGAGAGCCGGGAGCAGGCGGGACTCGAGCCCGCAGCCTCAATGGCGCATTCGCGTGATGCCCGATCGAGCTGACAGGATGGGCAAAAAGTGGCGGGACTTCCTCGCCCCAACCCCGGAGAGCAGTAAATCACTGCGCTGGGGCGAGTCAGCTGGGGGCTTCCCGTGCAGGTCTCTGCGACCTTCTGTTTGCCCCCCTCACCTGGGCAGCCCGCATTCTGGTGGGCCTGTTTGACTTGGGGGGGGGAGACGAACTCGAGTCATGCGGCCTTTGATTGTTTGGCTTTGGTGAACGGGTAGAGATTTTCAGGCTCAACCTCAATATTGACAGTAATTTACAGACTTCTACAGCCACTATCGATATGTCTCAACCTCAATAGCGACAGTAATTTACAGACTTCTGCAGCCACTATCGATATGTCTCAGCCTCAATATTGACAGTAATTTACAGACTTCTACAGCCACTATCGATATGTCTCAACCTCAATAGCGACAGTAATTTACAGACTTCTGCAGCCACTATCGATATGTCTCAGCCTCAATATTGACAGTAATTTACAGACTTCTACAGCCACTATCGATATGTCTCAGCCTCAATATTGACAGTAATTTACAGACTTCTACAGCCACTATCGATATGTCTCAGCCTCAATATTGACAGTAATTTACAGACTTCTGCA
Organism: Macrostomum lignano; assembly: GCA_002269645.1. NCBI lineage: Eukaryota > Metazoa > Platyhelminthes > Macrostomidae > Macrostomum > Macrostomum lignano. Next base: position 88,822 of record NIVC01000857.1, on the reverse strand, counting down.
GCCACTATCGATATGTCTTAACCTCAATATTGACAGTAATTTACAGACATCTGCAGCCACTATCGATATGTCTCAACCTCAATATTGACAGGAATTTACAAACTTCTACAGCCAATATCGATCCGTCCCAATCTCACAGTTACAGTAATTTACAGACTTGTCACAGCCTGAACCTAGCAGCCTCAGCAAGTCAGTTTACAGACTATATTACTTCAAACACAGAAATTTACAGCCAAAAACTGGTAGTGCATTCGCAGCCTCAGAATTAGAAACACCAGCTTGAGCTCCACCCGATTCCAGTAGAGCCCGGGATAGTCCAGAGCATCATCCTGAGCTACGAGTATTTATATTCTAAAAACCCTCCCAGTTCTCCAGAGGGTGTCAAACTAAAAGTAATTGTTGAATTGCCCCAACACTTTGTCCCGACCCAGCCCCCCCCCCCCCAGGTTTAACTCGCTCGCTTTGCCCCCGGGGCTTGCGGGCTTGCGCAAAAAACCAGGCGAGTCTTGCTCCTAGAAGAAGAAGAACATCGAAAAAGAGAGCATCGGAAAGCCGCTGCGCCCGCGAGGCTTCTGGGTCGGACGGGGGTTGGGAGGGGGACTCTCTGATAAACCCTCTCTGACGCAACCGAACTCTTTCGAATGGAGCCTCACAGCGGGGTGCCTGCAGGCAGTCCGGTGACCGACCGCTTGCGCAGGTTCGGTTCGCACATTTTCATTCATTCCCTCTCGCGAGCGAATAACAGAAAGTTCTCCCTTCAGAACAGAGCGGGGTTCTGGTTGCCAGGTCATTGCAAATTGAAAATTACATTCCGAGCGAAAATAAACACAGAGGGACATTATTAAACTCTGAGGAAAATCCCATTGTTCTTCAAGCTTGTCAGTTAAAATCTGCATAGGATTATAGTTGCCGGGAGCCCTGTTTTCACCTACTCACTCAATTTGCGATGTTAATTCTATGAAACCGGTCTGCCAGAATAATTGATTGACAGCTCACTCACCTTTGAGTTCGGACACTCCTTTCACAGCCTCGTCCGCGTGCAGGTGCAGCTGGTGCTGCTGCCGGTCCCTGGCGATGATGGCGGCGAAGTGCTCAAAACTGTCGCCGGTGCTGCAGAAATTCTGCTGGTATTGCTGCTGCTGCTGCTGCTCGAGAAGGAACTGGTGTCCGAGCTGCTGCTGGTGATGCAGCTGGTCCTGGTGATCTGCGGGTCAAAGCAGAAATTCGGTGTTGCAGCAGCTCAAGTGCCGAGCTCCCAGCCTCACTGCCCGCTCTCTTCAAGCCTCTTTATAGCCTGCCAGCTGCGGCCGAGCTCTCCGTGCTCCGCGGCCCGTGCCGGGAAGTCGAGGCCCTCCCCTTGCCCCCCGGACTCCCAGCTCGAGCACGCCCGGCCGAGCGTGTGACTTCAAGCTCTGCTGGCTGCGGCGGCCGGGGGTGTCGGACAGCTGGGGCAGCCTGCGGTGGTCAGCGGGGGTCCTCAGGGCAGGTTTGACGGGGCGGGGAGTCACAGCCCACTGGGTCTGAATGCTGCTGTCTCCAAGGCGTCCCCCCAGCCAGAAGGCCCAAAATCAAAGAGCAACATTTGTGTGGGCGACGCGGCTGGCTGGGCGGGCAGCGGCTGCAGCAGCGCAGCGTGTCACGGTCCGGTTGCCACCCTCCCCCCTCAGCTCAAGATGGGCGAGACGGGTTGCTGGGAGAGCAAGGCATTCGCATTCCGCTGCCTTGGAGCGAGAAGGAGCCCGGAGTTCCCCCGCAACAGCTCAGCCAGCGTCAATGGCTCTTGGGCGATCGGCGAGGGGACTGGAGAGTCGTGTCAAGTGTCCCCCCCCCCGAGCTCCTCAGGTGGCGGGATCAGAGGCTCGCCCGCTTGGATAAGAAAATGAAAAGCCATCCACAGGTGGAGAGGGATCTCATGATGCCAGCAGCCCCACAATTGAAATTTCTCTCCCAGCGGCACGGCAACCCCTCATGAAAGCAGTCCTATGCAGAAGAGTGGATTATCCGCTGCAGTTGCTTGCCTGCTTCTCCTAGAGGTAGTTAATTGAAATTTCTGCCTTAATAATTGATGCAGTACGCTCGTTAGTTGCTTAGGAGGCTGGCTTAGGTACGGAGATGAAGCCAGGGGGGGGTCGCAGCCGGGGTCGCAGGATCGCTCAGCGGGGCTGCCGAGAGCAGGGGGAGATTGTGGGCAGCCAAGCAGATCGAGAAGCTGCAGCAGAGCTCAAATAGAGATGATGAGGCTGCATCGCGGAGGCTGGGGAGCCGACAGCTGCAGCATTGTTTCCTAGCGGGCTTCGCACGGAGAGTCGCTAGCGACAGCGGCAGCAGCAGCAGCAGCTTCCAGACCGAGCGCTGCTTTCAGCTCACAAAAAATCATTCGCTACCCCCCGACAGCAGCTGCCGAGCCTGCGCGCTTCCCACTGACTGCAGCGGCCGGCCCGGCATTGTCTGCCGCCGCTGCAGTCGCCCGGGCATCGAGCCCAGCCGATGATCTCAAAACTGCATTCCCAGACACTCCACGGCCTGGGGGGGGGGGGGCAAAGCCGGGACCGCTGAGGCGTTGCGGAGCCCCGTAACGGGATCTGCGGACTGCGCGGGGTGCCGGGCTGGCGTGTGCTGCAGAAAAAACTCCCCCTTTCTCTGGAGATATTTTTCTGTTCCCCAAAGCATCATTGAGAGTTCCCCGATCCTTGCCGCTTGGCTGACTCGCTGCATCCCAGCGCGGGAGTCAGCTGCCTCCGCCCCCCTCCGCCAGCTCCCGGGAGGCTTCGCGGCCGATTGATTTCGCGGACGCAGCGCGGCGCATCGAAATGGGGATAATTCTCCCATCATTGGGACAATGGAGTGAGGAGGAAAAAGTGTATCAACTACAGTGAAAGCTCAGGCTTGAAGTAAAAAACACGGGAGCTCTCATGAGAGCAATACAGTTTTTTGGCTGACAAAAATGACTGGGATATGCAGATGTTACTCACGCAGCATTGCGGCAGACTCCTTGCTCCCTGCTGTGCGAACCTGCAGCCCGGATGCGCCTGTCCGTCAGTCAGTCCTCGATCCGAGTATTCGAGTCTAGCAGCGACTTTCACTGCAGCGGCCTGTCTGTGTTTGGCCCCAATGCTGCTGGTCTGCGAATGCGTGCCGCACTTTATTCCTCACCGAGCTGTGGCCTGCCGCCCCCCACTTATCCTCGACCAATCCGCGGGCTCCGGCGCCCCACCCCACCCTCCGCCTCAAGAAGTTTGCCGCCGCCATTCACCCCCTCAGGCAGGTCAGCTGCTCCACCGAGAGTCGGGCCGGCCTCGCATGCGGGCTCGCCGCACACAATAAAACTCGAGTTGAGATTGGGACTGAGAGTTTGCTGCTCACAGCTCTGGCCAACCCCCTTTTTAATTGTTCCAAAATTTGCCGCCGGTCCGTTTTGCCAGTCAGAACTGCCCGCCTGTCTGTTGTTGTGACTTTGAGTGTGTTGTAAATTAAATGCCCCCCCTCCTGGCCAGCTCGCTCAGACCTCTCGGAGGATCAGGTGTGTAAAAGAATGCCAAAGCAAAGAGTTATAGAATTGAAACACGCAAGTTTATGCAGCCAACTTTCCTTCTACTGGTTCACAAAAAAGACTACAACTACGGCGGAATGCTTGGCAGAGATGCCAGCTACTTATTTATTTAGAAACTCCGCCTCACGCTTGCAAGACCCGTGGACTGTTGCAACAAACACTGACCGATCACAGTGCGCCACTTCCCACTGTTTATAATAGGAATTTTTTAAATAAAGATCAGAAAGATCGAAAAAATGTGTTTATTGCAACAGACTATTGAAGGCTTCCCTGGGGCTGCGTGCCACAGCAAGTCCTCATCTGTCTCGAATGCCAGTCTCTTCTTCCAGTGTTGCGCAACCGCTCAGACCCGAACCCTACTGCAGTGCGCGGCTTTATTCAACTCCATGCCGTGCTGGGGACACCTTGAAACACATTTTATATGCCATTGAACACGCGGGCAATGAACCGTGTCGTCGGAACACTTTTTCGAACTCTGAAATCAGTTTGTCACTCCCGGCCCCAGTGGTGACTCCAATTTCGGGTGCTTAATTGTATTCGAAGCGATCGAATATTTAGTTCGCACCAGGGCTGCATGAGGCTCTGCTAAGTGGCTGAACTCTGTTCCTAATTACAGTCATCAGAATTATGCAGTTTTTTTTTCAGACTGACGCCCCCAATTCACACCTGTGTGACATCCTCAACCCCATTATTGAATTCAAGTGGATGGAGGAGCTGCGTTGAATTGATGGCGTGGAGTGAGTATGCGAGCTTGGAGGCTGAGTTAATACCTATATTATATATGTATTTATTAACCACACACTATATGAGAATATCATGAGACAGAGATAGACGGGTGAGATATGCGAGAAAATCATGAGACAATAAGATAGACAGGGTGAGATATCAGACAATAGCATGAGACAATGAGATAGACAGGGTGAGATATCAGACAATAGCATGGGATAATGAGATAGACAGAGTGAGATATCAAAGAATAGCATGGGATAATGAGATAGACAGGGTGAGATATCAGACAATAGCATGAGACAATGAGATAGACAGGGTGAGATATCAGACAATAGCATGAGACAATGAGATAGACAGGGTGAGATATCAGACAATAGCATGAGACAATGAGATAGACAGGGTGAGATATCAGACAATAGCATGAGACAATGAGATAGACAGGGTGAGATATCAGACAATAGCATGGGATAATGAGATAGACAGAGTGGGATATCAGAGAATAGCATGAGACAATGAGATAGACAGGGTGAGATATCAGACAATAGCATGAGAGAATGAGATAGACAGGGTGAGATATCAGACAATAGCATGAGATAATGAGATAGACAGGGTGAGATATCAGACAATAGCATGAGACAATGAGATAGACAGGGTGAGATATCAGACAATAGCATGGGATAATGAGATAGACAGAGTGGGATATCAGAGAATAGCATGAGACAATGAGATAGACAGGGTGAGATATCAGACAATAGCATGAGAGAATGAGATAGACAGGGTGAGATATCAGACAATAGCATGGGATAATGAGATAGATGGGGTGAGATATCAGAGAATAGCATGGGATAATGAGATAGACAGAGTGAGATATCAGACAATAGCATGGGATAATGAGATAGACAGAGTGGGATATCAGAGAATAGCATGAGACAATGAGATAGATGGGGTGAGATATCAGAGAATAGCATGGGATAATGAGATAGACAGAGTGAGATATCAGAGAATAGCATGGGATAATGAGATAGACAGGGTGAGATATCAGAGAATAGCATGGGATAATGAGATAGATGGGGTGAGATACCAGAGAATAGCATGGGATAATGAGATAGACAGAGTGAGATATCAGAGAATAGCATGGGATAACGAGATAGATGGGGTGAGATATCAGAGAATAGCATGGGATAATGAGATAGACAGAGTGAGATATCAGACAATAGCATGGGATAACGAGATAGACAGAGTGGGATATCAGAGAATAGCATGAGACAATGAGATAGACAGGGTGAGATATCAGACAATAGCATGAGAGAATGAGATAGACAGGGTGAGATATCAGACAATAGCATGGGATAATGAGATAGATGGGGTGAGATATCAGAGAATAGCATGGGATAATGAGATAGACAGAGTGAGATATCAAAGAATAGCATGGGATAATGAGATAGACAGGGTGAGATATCAGACAATAGCATGAGACAATGAGATAGACAGGGTGAGATATCAGACAATAGCATGAGACAATGAGATAGACAGGGTGAGATATCAGACAATAGCATGAGACAATGAGATAGACAGGGTGAGATATCAGACAATAGCATGAGACAATGAGATAGACAGGGTGAGATATCAGACAATAGCATGGGATAATGAGATAGACAGAGTGGGATATCAGAGAATAGCATGAGACAATGAGATAGACAGGGTGAGATATCAGACAATAGCATGAGAGAATGAGATAGACAGGGTGAGATATCAGACAATAGCATGAGATAATGAGATAGACAGGGTGAGATATCAGACAATAGCATGAGACAATGAGATAGACAGGGTGAGATATCAGACAATAGCATGGGATAATGAGATAGACAGAGTGGGATATCAGACAATAGCATGAGACAATGAGATAGACAGGGTGAGATATCAGACAATAGCATGAGAGAATGAGATAGACAGGGTGAGATATCAGACAATAGCATGGGATAATGAGATAGATGGGGTGAGATATCAGAGAATAGCATGGGATAATGAGATAGACAGAGTGAGATATCAGACAATAGCATGGGATAATGAGATAGACAGAGTGGGATATCAGAGAATAGCATGAGACAATGAGATAGATGGGGTGAGATATCAGAGAATAGCATGGGATAATGAGATAGACAGAGTGAGATATCAGAGAATAGCATGGGATAATGAGATAGACAGGGTGAGATATCAGAGAATAGCATGGGATAATGAGATAGATGGGGTGAGATACCAGAGAATAGCATGGGATAATGAGATAGACAGAGTGAGATATCAGAGAATAGCATGGGATAACGAGATAGATGGGGTGAGATATCAGAGAATAGCATGGGATAATGAGATAGACAGAGTGAGATATCAGACAATAGCATGGGATAACGAGATAGATGGGGTGAGATAGCTAAATTCACAAACCTTCAGTTTATCTAGAAAAGGTTTGCTTAAAATACTGTTTTCGGCGGAGTCTGGGGCCCTCATCGGGGCACATCTTCATCCCGAATCGCCACCCCCAGCTCGTAAAACTTGCCGGACACACAAAACCATCAATAGCAGTCCGCGAGCTCAGCTCAATCGAGTTCTCAGTGATTTATTGCCTACTCCCCGTCTTCTCGCGGGTTGCGCAATTCGAGCTCAGAGTCCGGCCGAGCACCGAGCCGCATTGCTCAGGGCACTGAGATGCCGAATTGTTTGCGCAAACCGGGGCCCCGGATACTTGGGCGGGCGGGGAGAAGAGGGAAAAGCGGGGAGTTGAATTGGCGGAGACAAGAGGGGCGGGGCGGGCCCGGCGGGGGACAATGGAGTTCATAATTCGATTATCGAGTTGCGGGGCGCGAGACCCGGACTCCGCTCGGATCATTTGATACTCGGGGAGGCTGCAAAATCTTCATCGATTTCCCTGTGCGCTGCTGAACCGCCTCGCTTTGTTGCCAGCCCACGGCCAACTCCTGTGCTTGTTGCCGGACTGTCACTCTCACTGTCACTCTCACTGTCACTCTCATTTTCACTCTCACTGTAACTCTCACTGTCACTCTCATTTTCACTCTCACTGTCACTCTCACTGTTACTGTCATTTTCACTCTCACTGTCACTCTCACTGTCACTCTCATTTTCACTCTCACTGTCACTCTCACTGTCACTCTTATTTTCACTCTCACTGTCACTCTCACTGTCACTCTCACTGTCACTGTCATTTTCACTCTCACTGTCACTCTCACTGTCACTCTCATTTTCACTCTCACTGTCACTCTCTCTGTCACTCTCATTTTCACTCTCACTGTTAGTCTCACTGTCACTGTCATTTTCACTCTCACTGTCACTCTCACTGTCACTCTCATTTTCACTCTCACTGTCACTCTCATTTTCACTCTCACTGTCACTGTCATTTTCACTCTCACTGTCACTGTCATTTTCACTCTCACTGTCACTCTCATCTTCACTCTCGCTTTCAGTGTCACTCACTGTCGCTCTTATTGTCACTCTCACTGTCACTTTCATTGTCCCTCTCGCTCTCACTGCCACTCTTATTGTCACTATCACTCTCAGTGTCCCTAAGTGTCACTCTCGTTCCCGGTGTCACTCAGCGTCACCATTGCTCTCAGAGTCACTCAATCTCACTCTCATTGTCACTCTCGCTCTCTAAGTCACTCAATTTCACTCACTGCCAGGCTCATTGTCAGTCTGGTTGTCACTCAATATTACTAACTTTCACTCTCACTGTCGCTCTTACTTTCACACTCGACGTCACTCCCAGTCGACCTCGCACGCAGGCCAACACCAGTGACTCTCCGTATCCCACTGCCCCGCTGTCCCTCTCTCCCGCCCTGCCAAGAGGCCGTCAGTTTGCGAACAGCCACTTAAACTGACAAGCATTTTCGCGCCGCTCAATTACGGGCGCAGTTCCGCTCTCGCTGCTGTCCGCCCGGCAACCGGGAGTTCGATCTGCCCGCCGCGGCCTGCGGACGGATCGGGTTTCGCTCGGCCACCGGGCCGCCGTCAATCAATGAATAATACATGCCGGACACAAAACCGTTTACAGCTGCTAAGAGGAACTGCAACCGGGACGGGGGTTGGTGACAAAATTTCAAAATTTAAGTAGCTCGAAGGGGGGGGGCAGTAAAAAACACGAACTCGAACCCAGGAAGACATGAAAAATGAAACAAAAGCTACGGTTTTTCCCGCGGGAAATCGAAACCGGACGGACGGAGCCTCCTTTGTTGCCGCAGCGGCGGCGCAGGACTTACTGGAATTCGAAGCTCATTCGGTCACAAGTGGCTCCGGGGTGGAAATTTGAGACTCGATGCTTGAGCGAACACACTTGCTCAGCTGTATAGGCTTGCAGATCAGTCTGGGGTCGTGGCGGCTACTCATAGTAGCAACGATGATTTTTTCGGAGAAAAATTGCCATTATAATTTAATCACCACGATAATTTATTCTGGGATCTGGGAGATTTGGGAGATCTGGGATCTGGGAGATCTGGGATCTGGGAGATCTGGGATCTGGGAGATCTGGGATCTGGGAGATCTGGGATCTGGGAGATCTGGGATCTGGGAGATCTGGGATCTGGGAGATCTGGGATCTGGGAGATCTGGGATCTGGGAGATCTGGGATCTGGGAGATCTGGGATCTGGGAGATCTGGGATCTGGGAGATCTGGGATCTGGGAGATCTGGGATCTGGGAGATCTGGGATCTGGGAGATCTGGGATCTGGGAGATCTGGGATCTGGGAGATCTGGGATCTGGGAGATCTGGGATCTGGGAGATCTGGGATCTGGGAGATCTGGGATCTGGGAGATCTGGGATCTGGGAGATCTGGGATCTGGGAGATCTGGGATCTGGGAGATCTGGGATCTGGGAGATCTGGGATCTGGGAGATCTGGGATCTGGGAGATCTGGGATCTGGGAGATCTGGGATCTGGGAGATCTGGGATCTGGGAGATCTGGGATCTGGGAGATCTGGGATCTGGGAGATCTGGGATCTGGGAGATCTGGGATCTGGGAGATCTGGGATCTGGGAGATCTGGGATCTGGGAGATCTGGGATCTGGGAGATCTGGGATCTGGGAGATCTGGGATCTGGGAGATCTGGGATCTGGGAGATCTGGGATCTGGGAGATCTGGGATCTGGGAGATCTGGGATCTGGGAGATCTGGGATCTGGGAGATCTGGGAGATCTGGGATCTGGGAGATCTGGGATCTGGGAGATCTGGGATCTGGGAGATCTGGGATCTGGGAGATCTGGGATCTGGGAGATCTGGGATCTGGGAGATCTGGGATCTGGGAGATCTGGGATCTGGGAGATCTGGGATCTGGGAGATCTGGGAACGCACTCCTAAGTGCCTCTGCATCCCAAAATGTTTTTGATGAAAAGCTTGGCTCCCTATGAAGTGACAGCTTGAGCAGAAGTTTTTGATTGACAGCCTGGGGCCCCATTAGCAGGCAGCTCTCAAAAGCATTTTCCGCTGGAGTGAAAATTGCATCTTGTCCCCCCCCCCCCAGCCAAGCCAGCCAGCTGCCTGGCCCCGCCATCTCGACCGGGGAATCGCCAGCCAGTCGCGCAGTGGCACAGTCTGCCTTCAGCGCGGCGTTGCCCTGCGAGAACTGGCGGAATTGCGAAATTGACCAAAAGTTCAGATATGACTGCAGCTTTTCTGTTAGGATTCGAAAAGCAATAAATCTATAGCTTCAGCATTACTGAAGTTGTTTCAACACAGAAAGTGGTTTCCCGGTGGTTCCCGGTGGTTCCCGGTGGTTCCCGGTGGTTCCCGGTGGTTCCCGGTGGTTCCCGGTGGTTCCCGGTGGTTCCCGGTGGTTTACCAAAAAACGATAAAGCCTAAGAGCGTTAGGATACTCCAGTGGAGTCCTCCTCTGCAGGGCAGCCTTCCTGAATGTTTTCTCCGATTCCGGTGCCACTCTGTCCTCATCCTCCCCGGAGACACCCGAGCTCCCCATCAAGTAGTGAGGCGAGAAACTCATCTATAATTTCTGTCGGCAGAAGGCGGGCAATCCCGGAGGAAGCGCGCGCCCCGAGGGCAGGTGCCGCGGGCCGGAGTCGCCGCCGCCTCCTCCTCCTTGTCTTCGAGTGCTCGGGCAGCGAGCGTGGAGATCCCAGATTCTTCCCATGAGGGTTGGGGGGCTGCGGGCCCGCGGGGACGCCTCAGCAGCGGCCGCGCACTCCGCATCTCACTGCACTTTGGCGGCAGCATCTCCGAAAGTCGCCACCCCCCTCATCTCCGCCTCTCGGTTGGCCCGGCCTGCATATTTAATTAAAGCTCACAAGACGACGAGGGCCGCCACTCGGATGCCCCTGCGATGAAGGACCATTGAGAGCCCTGAGTAAGGGGGAGGGGGTGGCTGCATCGCAACATCCAGATTCCCCGGCTGCCTGCCTCATCTTTAGCCTCCAGCCTCCCAGACTGAGATCTGCAGCAGGCCGTCCCAGCAGCAGCTTCCCCTCCAATCCGTCTGTCCGTCTCCCTGCTGCCCCACAATGCCCGCTCCCAGGGCTCTCTGGGATTGGAGAGCTGCGGCAGCCTGACAATCCGTGCGAAGGTTGGCCGGCCTGGCTGAGGATGGGGCGGGCGGGGCTCGGCACCTCAAATAGACGCATGGGCGCTGCCAGGCCGCGCTTGCAGACCTCAGCGACTTCGGAGACCTCAGCACCTCGGAGATCTCAGCACCTCGGAGACCTCAGCACCTCGGAGACCTCAGCAACCTCGGAGACCTCAGCACCTCGGAGACCTCAGCAACCTCGGAGATCTCAGCACCTCGGAGACCTCAGCAACCTCGGAGACCTCAGCAACCTCGAAGATCTCAGCACCTCGGAGAACTCAGAATCTCGGAGACCTCAGCAACCTCGGAGATCTCAGCACCTCGGAGATCTCAGCACCTCGGAGATCTCAGCACCTCGGAGAACTCAGCACCTCGGAGACCTCAGAATCGCGGAGAGCTCGCAGACTTCGTCCCAGTAAAACGAAGTCCGGCACAGTTCGGTGAGTGTCACGGGCTCTCGAGCGGCAATACCGGAGAGAAGATGATGGAGCACAGGGGAGGCTGGGCTCAGCTCACCCTCAGTTCAGCGTGAGAAATTCTCAGCCAGAGTTGCAGACTGCGCAGCTGCCAGCTGAAACAGCGTGGCCAGAGGCGACTGGGGAGCACGAACTCGGGGGCTGAGAAGGAAATCTCAAACAGCCTCGGGGCCGCGGGCAGGCAGGAAATGCGCTGCAGCCGGGAGACAATGGCCGGCTGTTTGTCTCTTGAGCAAAAAAGATTTTTGCAGAGAAAAGTTTCTTTCTGGTTTGGCTCAGACTGCATAAGGAGACGATAAGTGCTCTCGGGGGAGGCTGGGGATCCTCGCCTCCCCCCATTGTTGCTGAGCTCGCGGGGGGGGGGCAGGTAGGCAAATGGCTGGGAAACCTGAGTGCTGGGGAGCCGAGTGAGCAGCTCATCTCTCCCTGTTTTGATTTTCACTCGGCCCCGGAAAGATTGGCAAGCGGCAGTGGAGGCTCAGGGACTACTGCATCCACCTGGACTGGAAGCCCAGACGAGCGCTCACCCCAAAACCTTGGCCACATTGCATGAATAACAGGCTGCATTATGGTTGCACCATGGAGAGAATTGCTTTCAATTGCACTTCCTTTGCACCGGATTCTTTTCCACTCTTCTACAATGCTCTCAGACAAAGTTGGCTTGTTTTTGGCAAATCGATAAGCCAAACATCCCCGACGGATCAATGCTGGTGCAGTCGGGTTTTCGACCTACTATGAGTAGCGTGAAGCAGAAAGAGGTGAGAAATTATCGATAGAATACTGCAGCATACAGCTAATGCGGTGACAAGACTCGAACCTCCATTTCTGCCCCAGCTCAGAACTGCTCACCCCATCACATCAGGGACTGACTCTGCTCACCCCATCACAGCAGGGACTGTGACTCTACTCACCCCATCACATCAGGGACAGTGACTCTGCTCACCCCATCACAGCAGGGACAGTGACTCTACTCACCCCATCACATCAGGGACAGTGACTCTGCTCACCCCATCACAGCAGGGACAGTGACTCTGTTCACCCCATCACAGCAGGGACTGTGACTCTGCTCACCCCATCACAGCAGGGACAGTGACTCTGCTCATCCCATCACAGCAGGGACAGTGACTCTACTCACCCCATCACATCAGGGACAGTGACTCTGCTCACCCCATCACAGCAGGGACAGTGACTCTGCTCACCCCATCACATCAGGGACTGTGACTCTGCTCACCCCATCACAGCAGGGACAGTGACTCTGCTCACCCCATCACATCAGGGACTGTGACTCTGCTCACCCCATCACAGCAGGGACTGTGACTGCAGCTCAGATCAGTTTGCCAGTTGCTCACGGTTGGCTAACTAACCGAAGCTAACTCTGCTTAACCTGGGCCAGCTGGACTTGTGTCTGAAAGTAACAACAAAGGAATAAATATTAATGATTTTTTGAAAGAAGCTTTATTGGAAAAATCACAAAGGAAATAAAAACTTTACGCTCTCTCAAAAATAAAAAACTCCAATGAAAGATGGAAAATAAAAGTATACAAAAAATATGGCGACCCGTTACAACTACTCTGCTGATTTCAAGTAGCACAATTGGCGTATTGCAACTATAATTTATCCGGCCAGTCAATCGACGCAGTTGACGGCATCAGAACCTCCGCTTCCACCGCTGCGGACGGCGTCCCAGTCTCGGACTCCACCTCCACTGTGGTGTCCGAAAGCTCTGCCGCAGCCTCCTCCTTCCCTCCGACCTCCGCCTCATCCGATTCTTCCACGGCAGCCGCAACGGCGGCCGCGCGCAGCAGCTCCGCCACTTCGGTGCGCCCGAACCGCTCGGCGTCGTTCAGCGGCGTGAAGCCCCAGCGGTCGCGCGGCCCGACCGCCACGCCGCAGGTGACCAGCAGGAACTGCACGGCCTCTGCGTGGCCCTCCGCCGCGGCAACGTGAAGCGCCGTCCGGCCATCGTAGTCGGCCTGGTCCATGCAGAGGCCCTTCAGGAAGGCGCCGCGCAGGGCGGTCACGTCGTTGTTGCTGGCGGCGAACAGCAGGCCGACAATCTCGGCGCTCTGCGTCTCCGTCAGGCGGCGCCGGGAGTCGGCGCGGTCGGGGCGGCGCCGCACGGTGGAGTCGAAGTTGTGCAGGCTGAAGCGGGCCACCAGCTCCCGGCAGAACTGGATGCCGCGGCACGAGTTGCCCTGCCTGTCCAGCGGCGGGGACCACAGCGCGATGCCCATGAGGCCGGGAATCACCAGCAGGATGGCGCCGGACACGCCCGACTTGGCCGGCAGGCCGCACTTGAAGGCGAATTGGCCGCTGTAATCGTACAGGCCGCAGCTGTGCATGAGTGAAAGGGTGTCCCGGACGGCCTCGGCCGACAGCACCGGGTCGCCGGTCAGCGGGCAGACACCGCCGTTCGCCAGGGTGGCAGCGATGACGGCAGCGGAGTCGCAGGTGGCCTCCAGGGCGCAGAGCTGCAGGTAGAAGTCGAGCGTCTCGCGCAGGTCGGTGTCGGGGGGGAAGCAGCCGTTCTCGCGCATGTAGTAGCCAATGGCGTAGTTCCTGTCCGAGCTCTCCCTCTCGGACAGGAAGGTGGAGTTGGAGAAGCCGAGGCGCTCGCCGGCGGACATTCGCAGGTACTGGCGGAGCACGTAGTCGAAGCGGTCGGCGAGTCGCTGGCCGCGCGCCAGGAGGCTGCAGACGGCGATGGCGCCGCTGTTGATCATCGGGTTGTGCGGCTTGTTCTCCGAGTTCAGCGCGATGGAGTTGAAGCTGATGCCGGAGGGCTCGTAGCCAACGAACTGGTGCACCCGGTCGGAGCCCGCCTCCGTCATGGCCAGCGCGTAGTTCAGCGGCTTGCTGACCGACTGGAGGCAGAATGGAACCTGTGGGAGAGGTGACATAAACAGTGTCCGGCATGTCAATCAGGGGACAGGTGAGGTGACATGGACAGTGTCCGGCATGTCACTCGGGGGACAGGTGAGGTGACATGGACAGTGTCCGGCATGTCACTCGGGGGGGACAGTGAGGTGACATGGACAGTGTCCGGCATGTCAATCAGGGGACAGTGAGGTGACATGGACAGTGTCCAGCATGTCAATCAGGGGACAGGTGAGGTGACATGGACTGTGTCCGGCATGTCACTCGGGGGACAGGAGACGGGAGAAAGTTACCCGTTACTCCCCCAGCTTGCCTGATGGTCCCCAAAGCCCGCCCGCTGCCCATCGACGGTGCAGACGGCGGCGCCCCACCTGGCGGGGTCAGCCCGGGCCAGCTGCGGGATGCAGTTGGCCACGCGGCCCTCCGTGTTGGCCCGGCAGCGCTCGAAGATGGCGGCCAGCTCGCCGGTGAACTCCTGGAAGTCGGGCAGCACGAAGTCCTTGCGCAGCACCTGCAGCATCAGGGCAATGCTCGCCCGCGCCACCTCGGCGAAGGCGGCGCGGTCCAGGAAGAAGGAGTTGCGCGCCTCCTCGTCGCACATCACCGCCCGCTTTTGGCGCTCGCGGATGCTGGCCACGCACTGGCGGAGCCGCGGGTCGCTGAGCTGGATGCCGGCCGCCTCCACCACGCCGAGCAGGCGGGACACGGGCACCCGGTCGGTGGCGCGGTCCTTCAGAATGTCGAACACGGCGTCGCAGGAGCCGCGGCTGGCCTGCGCGGCGCGGTACTGGCGCTCCGCTTCGTTTCGGACTCGACGAGCCTCCGACAGAGTTTCCAGGAGGCGCGGCGGAGACTGCGACGGCTCCGGCTTCATCGAGCCGGCCAGGGACGAGGCGGGGAGCAGCTGAAGCGGTTCGGTGCGCGCCTCGGTCACCAGCATGGAGGCGGGAGAGCTGAGAAACAGCTGGGCAGCATTGTAGTGCAATTGAAATGGAGTTGGACTGAAGCCGCTTCAAGGTTTTGGACATAGACAGCTGCGCGAACTCCGGCTGAGTAGCTCGCTGTCGCCTCAGGAGAGCTTTAAATAGCCTATATTTATACAAGTGGATGGAGCCGTTTATTGGTTGGTTGGGTTAGTTAGTTAGCTAGTTAGTTAGTTAGTTAGCTAGTTAGTTAGTGAGTTAGTTAGTTAGTCAGTCAGTTAGTTAGTTAGTTAGTTAGTTAGTTAGTTAGTTAGTTAGTTAGTTAGTTAGTTAGTTAGTTAGTTAGTTATGTCAAGTCGCTCCCAGTAAACGATGACAAGGCCGCCCGTGGGCTTGGTTTGAGTCAAGTACGAAGTTGTGTATTTGAGACGAGCGAATTATTGCAATGATTGTGAGATACGAGGTGGTAGGTGGCGAGACCAATATATAGGCTTAAAAGACAAACAAGTAAGTGGGCTTAAAACTCAGAATCGATCACTACTGAATATTATCATGTCAAGGGGGAGAGAGAGAGAAAGTACGCAGAGCAGCGTACACCGGAGTAGGCCGGTTTGGTTAGTTAGGCTGGCTGGCTAGTTAGAGTTACTCATTATTGGACTCAGGTGAGTCAGGTGCAGTGCAGTACATCAAAACACGCCCGGCACCTCAAGTTAGTTAGTTAGTTAGTTAGTTAGTTAGTTAGTTAGTTAGTTAGTTAGTTAGCTAGTTAGTTAGTTAGTTAGTTAATTAGTTAATTAGTTAGTTAGTTAGTTAGTTGGTTAGTTAGTTAGTTAGTTAGTTAGCTAGCTAGTTAGTTAGTTAGTTAGTTAGCTAGTTAGTTAGTTAGCTAGTTAGTTAGTTAGTTAGTTAGCTAGTTAGTTAGTCAGTCAGTTAGTTAGTTAGTTAGTTAGTTAGTTAGCTAGTTAGTTAGCTAGTTAGTTAGTTAGTTAGTTAGTTAGTTAGTTAGTTAGTTAGTTAGTTAGCTAGTTAGTTAGTTAGTTAGTTAGTTAGTTAGCTAGTTAGTTAGCTAGTTAGTTAGTTAGTTAGTTAGTTAGTTAGTTAGTTAGTTAGTTAGTTAGCTAGTTAGTTAGTTAGTTAGTTAGTTAGTTAGTTAGTTAGTTAGTTAGTTAGTTAGTTAGTTAGTTAGTTAGTTAGTTAGTTAGTTAGTTAGTTAGTTAGTTGATTAGTTACTCTCGCATTCGCAGGTGTCTCACCGTATTCGCAGGTGTCTCACCGCATTCGCAGGTGTCTCACCGCATTCTCAGGTGTCTCACCGTATTCGCAGGTGTCTCACCGCATTCGCAGGTGTCTCACCGCATTCTCAGGTGTCTCACCGTATTCGCAGGTGTCTCACCGCATTCGCAGGTGTCTCACCGCATTCTCAGGTGTCTCACCGTATTCGCAGGTGTCTCACCGCATTCGCAGGTGTCTCACCGCATTCTCAGGTGTCTCACTGCACACCTACGCATCTCACTTCACACTACAAAGCAGAAAAAATTGCGAGCCAGACGGCACTGAGTCCTTGTCAACTTGAGCAGCTTTGAAGCGTATAAAAGCAAAAGTGCGGCCCAACAAGGATTTGGGATTTATCCTGCGACCCCCCATCTCTCCCTACTCGGCATTGACCATCCAGCCATGTCAAATATTTTAGCTGAGAAGCGGCTGTCTGCGCGGCCAGGCGTGTTTGAGCAAACAGCGGGGATTCGTTAGTGGGGCTGAGAGCCCGGGTGGTCCGGCCAGCGGCTGGTGAACTTTTCATTCACAAGTTTTTAGCCGCTGAGGCGAGGGGGTTGTGGAGGGCTGCAGGTGACTGCAGGCCGCTGCTCTCGCGGCATTGGACAGCCGGCCGGCTGCCTGCCGACCCAACCAGCGCTTGTGGCGCTGATCCTCAAATCCCCAAATCCAGAAGTCTAAGTCCTCAAATCCAGAAATCCGAAATCCCACGGCCAGCAAATTCAGTCGCAGCGGTTGCCAGAAGAAGAACCGAAAATCAAACTGGAAAGATAAAAGAGGGGGAGGCCGCGCTATGAACTGCTGGCAGGACTCTTGACCCTGGAGGTCAAGCTGTGACCCCAGTGGACAGTGACTTCAGCGGACAGTGACCCCGAGACACCCGCCAGCGCAGTCCGCGATGTACAGTAACGACAGAATCATTAGCGGCGGCCAGTGGTCGCAGTCGCAGCAGCAGCAGCGGCGGCGCAGGCAGCGGCAGCAGGCGGAGCAGGCGGCGGCCAGCATAGCGCAGCGGCTGCACCGCTACCGGATGCTAGACGATGTCGGCGACGTCCCAGGACTTCAGCCAGCGGACGCCCCCTTCCGCAGCAGCGTCAGTCGTGAGTGGCGGCGGTGGCCGAATGAGTGCAGACTCAATGCCGCAGCGGCAGTGCAAACAGTCTGCTTTCGCAGAAGACGCACTGGGCCAGGCAGGCAGGCGGACAGGCGAATTTCTTATCGAGAAAGCCGGCCAAACAATGCGGCAGCTCATTTCCTGCCCGACCCGCGGTCCCCTTTCCCGCTTTCCCTAAGAAAAAGCAGAAAGAGCCAAATAAGTCGAGAGAAAGTTTTCCAATAGGAGAAACAGAAGGGGCTGCTCGGGACAAAGCGACTCGGAGAGGGCAAATTGAAGGCTCAAGCAGACACACAGGCGGGAAAAGTCCTCGCGATCAGTTCCGCTACTGGCTGGCGAGCAGTTTCTAGGAATCTTCTGGACGTTTCTAGGAAAGCGAAAACGGAGCCGAGCAGGTGGATCCCGAGAGTTCACGGGGCTGCTCAAGGAAGCCGGCAGAAAGTGAAAAGCCGTGAAGTGGAGAGCAGACGAGTCAAAGAATGATGCTCAAATATTGATTTTTAATCTTGCAGGAAAAAGCAGAGAAGTGGGAGAATCGCATGGGGGTCTGAGTCAACACTGCACCATGGCCTGCAGGTGCCAGAGCGGCTGTCTCCAGTATTTGTAGTTGCTCCCAGCCGGGCTGTCCCTCATTCTCTCCTCGCTCTCCGCCCGCAGCCGCCCTGTCGCCGCTGCTTGGGGACTCGCCAAGGCGCGCCGACCGAGCCAACGGACTCCGCACGCAATGCCCGGCTGCCGCGGCCGCCGCCAAAGCAGCCACAGCAGCGCTTAGCAGCCCGGACTCCGCGGAGGCCGCCTGCGTGTACCCGAACCCCTGGGTGCGCCGCTCCGACGCCGGCGACATGCTGGAGCTGCGGCCGGTCACCCCCGCCGAGCAGCCGCCCCAGCCCTCCAGGAAGCGGCAGCAGCCGGCCAGCCCCGCCGAGCTGCAGGACCTGCTGGCCCCGCAGCAGCCGCAGGCGCTGAAGCCGCAGCCCAGCTTCCTTGAGATTGTTCGCGTCTGCCTCATCAAGTACTGCCAGACCACCTCGCTGCGCGGCGTACCGAAGGTGGTGAAGACCAAGGAGAAGCTGCTGAAGGGCATCTGGGCGACTTTTGTGCTGGCATTCTTCCTCGGCTGCCTCACCTGCCTGGGCCTCATCATCAAGCAGTACATGGCCTTCGATGTCATCCACCAGCCCAAGACGGTCCGCAACTTCTCCGTGCAGTTCCCCTCCTTCACGGTGTGCAACACCCGCCCGCTCTCCCAGCAGGGCATCGAGTACATCAACCAGCACCGCCTGCTGCTGCCGAAGAAGTTCAGCGAGCGGGTGACGCGCAGCCTGGTGAACACCCGCAGCAATATGGCCGCTATCAACCAGACCTTCAACGAGACCGTCCGGGACGCCCTGAGCACCATCTTCGACACCAAGGGCTACTACGAGAACATGCCGCCGGACATTGACGTGACGCAGTTCGGACACACGCTGGACGAGACAATCATCCTGTGCGAGACCACCATCCTCATCAAGGACTTCAAGCGGTCCATGTTCTGCGACAAGATCGGCAGCTGGACGCAGACGTACGACAACAAGTTCCTGAACTGCTACTCCTTCACCGCGCACGCCAACTTCACCAAGCAGATCCTCACCATGCGTATCATGGCGCACACCAACGAGCGGAATCTCACCTTCTGTCCGGACTGCAGCAGCTTCCCCGCCACGCAGGTGTCCGGCCTGCGGGTGCAGCTGCACAACGCCGGCAACTACCCGGAGGTGCAGGAGGAGGGACTCAACCTCAAGCCGGGCAGCCTCACCGAGATCCGCTTCGAGACCAAGGAGTGGTCCATGAAGACGCCGCCGCACGGCCGCTGCTCCGAGGAGGTGCCGCCCTCCATGAAGTTCAGGGAGAGCCGCTTCACCTACAGCTACCAGGCCTGCAAGAAGAAGGTGCGGGAGAAATTCTTGATACCCAGATGGGGCGGGACAGGAGAGAGCTTACTCTGGTTTTGACTACCCAAGGGGGCTGAGCAGCTCTCGCGCCATGACCCTGGCGCGGCCGCACTCATTTTGAGCTTGTGCGATTCACACCATGAGTGCCCACTTCCAAGGCGCAGAGACTGTACATGCAGCAGGATTAGAAAGTACGCTTGTATGTGCTGAGCAGTCAGCGGAATGGGAAGAATTGCCTCAGCCTACTGATTGTGGGGACGATGCCGCCAAAGTTGTTGCGCCAGGGTGTCCACAGCCTCCTTCCAGAATTTGTAGTATGGAGGCTAAAAATATAAATTTTATATTTTTCTCCATATAAAATAATACCATGAGTAAAAGCGAAGCGGTGAAAGTAGAAACGGAAGTGAGAGTAGAAGCGGTGAGAGTAGAAGCGGTGAGAGTAGAAACGGTGAGGGTAGAAGCGGCGAGAGTAGAAGCGGCGAGAGTAGAAGCGGTGAGAGTAGAAGGGTGAGAGTAGAAATGGAGATGAGAGTAGAAGCGGTGAAAGTAGAAGTGGTGAGAGTTGAAACGGAGGTGAGAGTAGAAGCGGCGAGAGTAAGCGGCCAAGCACCAGGGGCGCCAAGCACCAGGGGCGCCAAGCACCAGAGACGGCAGCAGTGAGAAGTGCAAAATCAGTGCCAAAGCACAGCAAAGACTTACCCGAACCCCTCACCGAGGTCCCGCAATGGTTCAGCGGTCAGCCGACTGGAAACATTTCTCATGCAAATTGTAGATCGGCAGGGGCAGCGGATGCTGGCTGGCCGAACGAGCTGATTGCTTCCACTGGTTGAAGCGGCCGAGGCCGAATCCCCAGAAAGTGCAGGAAGCCACCCACGATGCCCGCGCGCAGCCTCCACCTGCGGAGGCCCCCCGCTGCAGCTGGGCGGCTGGGAAACCGAGATCTCAATGACAATAGGAAGGGGAGGGGAGAACCAGGCAGACTGAGACGAATTGGAGGGGCTGCTTAAACAAAGAAAATGGCACAGCCGGTGTCAACAGCTCTCCACGGCGCGTGCTCACCTCATCCAGCTGAGATTCCCACTCCACCTCTTTCACCTGCAACAAGGGATCGGATTTCAGGCATAAAACTAAAGCCTGCTTATTACAACTTATAGGATTTGGCAGCACTGTAAACTTAAAGCACGGCCCCCTCACTGTGTGAGTACTTGCGGCCAGTCAAGCACAGCCCCCCAACTGTGTGAGTATGCGGCCAGTCAAGCACAGCCCCCCCCCCAACTGTGTGAGTACTTGCGTCAGTCAAGCACAGCCCCCCCCAACTGTGTGAGTACTTGCGGCCAGTCAAGCACAGCCCCCCCAACTGTGTGAGTACTTGCGGCCAGTCAAGCACAGCCCCCCCCCCAACTGTGTGAGTACTTGCGGCCAGTCAAGCACAACCCCCCAACTGTGTGAGTACTTGCAGCCAGTCAAGCACCCCCCCAACTGTGTGAGTACTTGCGGCCAGTCAAGCACAGCCCCAAACTCTACTTGCGGCCAGTCAAGCACAGCCCCAAACTCTACTTGCGGCCAGTCAAGCACAGCCCCAAACTCTACTTGCGGCCAGTCAAGCACAGCCCCAAACTCTACTTGCGGCCAGTCAAGCACAGCCCCAAACTCTACTTGCGGCCAGTCAAGCACAGCCCCAAACTCTACTTGCGGCCAGTCAAGCGGAACCCCCACCCGGCCCGCAGATCCTCCACGAGCAGATCCACAGCCAGTGCGGCTGCCTGGACAGCACCGTCCCCCTGCCGGACACGCTGAGCCACCCGGGCAGCATTTACTGCGGCCGCATCCCGGAGCGCCAGTTCTCGCTGGTGCACAACGCCTCCACCCTCACCAGCGACTCCCAGCTGGCCGCCGCCGCCCGAGCAGTCAGCGACTTCTACGGCCTCAATGCCTCGTCCGTGGCGTTGCCCAGCTTCCTCTTCAACGAGGAGTTCCAGGACTTCCTGCGCCGGGTCACCTGCAACATGGAGATCTTCAAGACTGCCGGCCAGGTCACCGATGACCAGTGCTTCACGCCCTGCACCTACTACACCTACGAGACCACCATCAGCACCACGAACTGGCCAACCAAGGCCTACCTGTACGAGATCGTCAATGACTTCCAGCAGCTGAAGAGCCGAATTGACACCATGTACAGCAGGGGCACCACCGGCAGGAACTCTAGCTACCTGGTGCCCATACTGGCCAAGCTGCAGCACATCTACGGCCCGGTGTACAGGGAGGCCCGGCGGGACCCCGCCAAGGCTGAGCAGATGCTCAAGGAGATCGACTACGTGCAGAGCAACTTCATCGAGATCCTTATCAACCGGGGCAAGTCCAACTTCGACATCGAGCGCATCGAGGAGAAAGCGGTGATCTCCCTTACCTCCCTGCTCAGCCAGATCGGCGGCCTGCTATCCATCTGGGTCGGCCTCACCTTCGTCTGCATCGTGGAGATCATCGAGCTGCTGTACAACATTGTGACCATGTGCGCGGGCAGGGCTCCCCTCCCCGGCGGCTGAGTCTGGCGCCCCCGCTCCTCCTCCCCGACTCGCACATCTGTCTGTCTGTACTTGTACAAACCCCAGCCTCCGTTCGCCATCTCGCCTCTCCCAATCAACTAGCTTTACAACATATAATTTGTGTGAATTCATTCCCAAATGTGACTTGAATGCGAGGCAAAGAGCCGGCACTTCGCACGGCTCGGTCCTTTATCAAATGCTATTTCGCTATTTCATTATAGCTTGGCTGGATGAGCACAAGTTGCTAAATAAAGAATTCTTAGACTCGCTCAGCCTCACTGCGATGAAGCGATGCCTGTGCGATGACTGCGTGAACAAAAACTTTGCCTTCTTGCTAGTTTCCAAGCAGCCTGGTGCCGAGACGGGGCGGCCCATTCGGAAGCCCAGTGCGCCCTCGAGAACTGTAGTTTCCTTTCTAAACTGCTTCGACTTCTTGCATTGCTCAAACCTGACACAATCTCCCCGTCCCATCCTGTTCCTCAGTGAGTTCTCCAACTTGGAAACAGCAGGCACTTTTTTTTCTAATCTTGGCTCTCGTCTGCAAACCTGAGCTCTGGGATTTTCATGCACAACTGGATTGAATAACACAGGGCTGGCCGCAGTGTCAGGAGCTTTGCAAAGAGGATTTGCTCGCAGCAACCCGAGCTCCCCAGCTTCCCAGTTGGGAATCGACTGTGGATGCGCAATACCCATTGATTGGCTAATAAATGCAGACACTTGCTGACACTGAGCGGGAAATGCACCGAGAGAAGTTATGACTGATGGCAGGCTCTCGGGGCACTCCGAACTCGCGAGTCCCCTGCCAATTAGTCGCCAAACTGCCCCCATGGTTGCCGCGCAATTTGTCAGGGGGGGGGGTGGGCTCGGAGAGCTGCTGAGGGACTTTGATTGAAGAAGTTTCCGGCTTCTCAGGGAGCTCAAAGTGCATCGGCTGGCAAATGCAAAATTTGGCGCACTTGAATCGAGTAGCTTTTATTAAAGCGATTGATGGGAAACTATCGTTATTGGGATAAGCCTGGAAGCGACTCTCAGAGCTCGGGTTATTGCACTCTCGCTGATCAATGCAGCAGTGACAATTCAAGACAATTCCTTCTGATTCTGAGGACGATTCTTAGGTAGTTCAGGGGCGACTCTTAGGGTTGTTCAGGAGTAATTCTCAAGGCTGTTCAGGAGCGATTCTCAAGGCTGTTCAGGAGTAATTCTCAAGGCTGTTCAGGAGTAATTCTCAAGGCTGTTCAGGAGCGATTCTCAAGGCTGTTCAGGAGTAATTCTCAAGGCTGTTCAGGAGTAATTCTCAAGGCTGTTCAGGAGCGATTCTCAAGGCTGTTCAGGAGTAATTCTCAAGGCTGTTCAGGAGCGATTCTCAAGGCTGTTCAGGAGCGATTCCCAAGGCTGTTCAGGAGTAATTCTCAAGGCTGTTCGGGAGCGATTCTCAAGGCTGTTCAGAAGCGGCTATCAAGGCTGTTCAGGAGCGATTCTCAAGGCTGTTCATGAGCGATTCTTAAGGCTGTTCAGGAGCGATTCTCAAGGCTGTTCAGGAGCGGCTATCAAGGCTGTTCAGGAGCGATTCTCAAGGCTGTTCAGGAGCGATTCTCAAGGCTGTTCAGGAGCGGCTATCAAGGCTGTTCAGGAGCGATTCTCAAGGCTGTTCAGGAGCGATTCTCAAGGCTGTTCGGGAGCGATTCTCAAGGCTGTTCGGGAGCGATTCTCAAGGCTGTTCAGGAGCGGCTATCAAGGCTGTTCAGGAGCGATTCTCAAGGCTGTTCAGGAGCGATTCTCAAGGCTGTTCAGGAGCGATTCTCAAGGCTGTTCAGGAGCGGCTATCAAGGCTGTTCAGGAGCGATTCTCAAGGCTGTTCAGGAGCGATTCTCAAGGCTGTTCAGGGGCGAGTCTGGGACAGTTTAGAAGCGATACGATCGGACAGTTTCAAGCGATTCTCGTACAGTTCAGAGGGAGATTCTGACAAGTTTAAGGCAATCCGTTGACTGTCCAGGGGAAGTTCATGACTGATTCACCATGAATCTTTTCAGATGATTCGATGGAATTCCGTGTTTAGCACCGATTATTTTAATACAGTTCAAATCTTAAGAAAGGTCCCGCGGCAGCACGCAGGGTGCCCAAGGAGCGCTGCCCTATCAGAGATCTCTCCCCGATACCGGAGTATCGAGATCGCCGATCGCTGCCAGGCATGCAGCGATGTTCATGTCAGCCTCCAGCTCGGGATCCATCAGATTCATCAGGCGCTAAGAAAGCAGAAGTTGCGAGCGGCAGAGATAAATAAGCGCCATCATCGGCTGCACCGTGAGACCTGGGAGATCTGAGAAGCGGTGAGGCTGGATTTCGGCCGCAGTCAGAAACAATAAATTCAACGATGCCGCAGAATTAATCCGATCGCTTTGAAGTCACCGCTAGGACCGCTGATCGCGTAAAAAGCAGGCCGCGACCCCGAGACTTCATTGCAAACTGCTCAACACAAAACCGAACAGCCTCCCCAGCCACTCAGAGATCAGCTCTGCCATTGTGTTCCATTTATCCCACATCCTACAATGCCAATTTGCAAAGCTTCAATTGAACAAAAAGGGGGTGAAAACCTGGAAGACAATGTCAGTTCATTTTTCACTTGTTCAGCAGGCCGCTGTAGTGCCGCAGGGCCCACACTATATTTGCACAGGGGCTGCGGAGAGCTGGCAGAATAAGACAGACAAAGAAGCGACGCTAATTGCCGGGAGGAACTGGGGGGGGGGGCGAAGGATAAAAAGCGAGCTTCTCCATGGCAACAGGAAAATATAGCCACATTAGGGAATAAAAATGCCAAGCAGCAGCTGACTCGGGGAGGTGTTTGGCAAAAATACAGAAAACTGACACTGAGCGATACGATGAGGGTGAGCGAATTGACATCCGGGAAACTTAGACTCGCATTAGACTTCAGGTGCTAAGCACAAAATAGAACATTGAGTACTTTTAATTTAACACGACGAAATACAAGAGGCGGCGGGAAAAGCAAATAGTTGAAACCGGTTTCAGTAAAACATGCTCGAAATTAACTGCTGGAAAAATATACATCCGTAATTCAAGCTCCTGCATATGGCCCAGTCTATGGCCCAAACCCCTTTCCGACAGATCAAAGCCGGCACAACGGACGCACTCGCCACTGTCTATGGGACAAACGCATGTAGTTTAAAAGCCTCCCGGAAATGGCAGTAACGGTAATGGCAGGAAATGCCTACACGCAGGCCCAGGGCGCGGTGAGTCCTCGAAAGGCTACTCGGTCTTCAGCCGCTCTCTGTAGGCCCGGAAAGCGGCCTGCCGGTAGCTCTCAGCAGCCGATCTGGGGTCGCTGGCCTCGGCCACGCCACGGCCAACAATGATAACGTCGCAGCCGCCCCGGCCGACCACGTGACCCGGCTCCCTGTAGCGCTGGCCGAGGCCGTCCGAGGCGCCGCCGGAGAAGCTGACGCCCGGCGTGAACTGCAGCAGGCCGGGGTCGGTGGCCAGGTCGGACTGGCACACCAGGCCGGCCACCAGGTGGCCGTGCGTCTCAGCCATGGCCAGGGCGGCTGCCGAGTACTCCTCGTTGATCGGGCTGCCCTCGGAGCTCATCTCGGCCACCAGCACCGCGGCCATGCCGTGGGCTCCCTCCAGGCCGGACAGCAGGCCGGGGCCCGGCAGGGCGTGCGCGGTGACCAGGTCCGCCCAGTCAGCTATGCGGAACTGGCCGCCGGTGGCCTGCAGCCGGGTCACGTGACCGATGTCGGCCAGCTTCCGGTCCTCCATAATCAGGAAGTTGTGCCGCTTGGCCAGGTCCCGCAGTCTGGAGACGAAGTCCGGACTGAAGTCATCAAGGATGTCGCAGTGCACCTTCAGGACGCAGATGTGCGGGCCCACCTGGCGGGTTGGTGGCGGAGTTGACTAATGGGTGATAAAGCTGACGAGGCCAATTAGACTAATGGTAAGACTCCTGAATTCAATTAGACTAATAGGTGAAACTCCTGAATTTAATTAGACTAATAGGTGAGACTCCTGAATCTAATTAGACTAATAGGTGAGACTCCTGAATCCAATTAGACTAATAGGTGAGACTCCTGAATCCAATTAGACTATTAGATGAGACTCCTGAATCTAATTATACTAATAGGTGAGATTCCTGAATCCAATTAGACTATTAGGTGAGACTCCTGAATCCAATTAGACTAATAGATGAGACTCCTGAATCCAATTAGACTAATAGGTGAGACTCCTGAATCCAATTAGACTAATAGGTGAGACTCTTGGATCTAATTAGACTAATAGGTGAGACTCCTGAATTCAGTTAGACTAATAGGTGAGACTCCTGAATCCAATTAGACTAATAGGTGAGACTCCTGAATCTAATTAGACTATTATACGATGGTTTAGCTAACACGAAAGCCAACTCTTTGAAAACATAAAACATTGTTAATCCACAGGCGCCATCGCATTAAACTGGGCAGGCTGCAATGCAGAACTGACTGTCAGAGCCCTCAGCTCAAGCCGACCACCCGCCTCCCCAGCCAGGTATTTTATTGCACCAGAGCTTGTCTGGTTGGCAATTCAGCGATTGGAATTTTTCCGATAGATAAAAATTTTGCCCGCAACTGTGGCAGCTCAGGCCTGATTGGGCTGCCACACCTGCCTCCCCGCCTGAGTCAGCTGCCAGGTCTCCATCTCTGGATGGGGGGGTCCATAATAGAGAATTCAAAAAATGCTAAAGCCCACTGGACATTGTAAAGGTAATAAAAATCCCTCTGCCCAGCTTATTAAAGCCGATCGATAGCAATGTCATCCGCAGATTAAACTGGCTGGGTAATAAATAATGCTTTTCTGCTCAATTGAACGCTGCTGTGCTGGGACTCAAAATAGTAAATTAGCTCACTCAGGCCAATCAGCTATTCATCTACTCAGTAGCTCTTGGTCTTCTGTTTGATCATTAGCGTTAGGGTGATTCAGTCAGCCATTAGCCCGGGTCATTGAGTCAGCCATTAGCCCGGGTCAATGAGTCAGCCATTAGCCCGGGTCATTGATTCAGTCAGCCATTAGCCCGGGTCATTGATTCAGTCAGCCATTAGCCCGGGTCATTGATTCAGTCAGCCATTAGCCCGGGTCATTGATTCAGTCAGCCATTAGCCCGGGTCATTGATTCAGTCAGCCATTAGCCCGGGTCATTGATTCAGTCAGCCATTAGCCCGGGTCATTGATTCAGTCAGCCATTAGCCCGGGTCATTGATTCAGTCAGCCATTAGCCCGGGTCATTGATTCAGTCAGCCATTAGCCCGGGTCAATGAGTTAGCCATTAGCCCGGGTCATTGAGTTAGGCATTAGCCCGGGTCATTGATTCAGTCAGCCATCAGCCCGGGTCATTGATTCAGTCAGCCATTAGCCCGGTTCATTGAGTCAGCCATTAGCCCGGGCCATTGAGTCAGTCAGCCATCAGCCCGGGTCATTGATTCAGTCAGCCATTAGCCCGGGCCATTGAGTCAGTCAGCCATTAGCCCGCAAATCACCTGCTCGGCCAGCGCCAGGACGTCCCTGCCGAGGCTCCGGTCTGCGGCCACGCACAGGTTGGTCTCCTTCTCGGCCATGAGGCCAAGCAACCGGCGCGCCTGCGGCTGGGTGGCTACCTCGGCGCGCTGTTCGAACGGCATCCGGCAGCGGGCGCTGAGCCGCGACAAGCTGGGAGCTTCGGACGCGTCGCCGGTGGCCTCTCGGTCGTTGTCGTTGGTCTGGATGGTGACCTGCGGGTAGCAAGGGGAATGCAGGGTCTGTTAAGCTGACTGAGTCACAGATAATTTTGCTCAGATCCAGTTGGGTCAGAGTAGTTGGGTCGGAGTTAGTTTGCGTCAGAGTTAGTTTGGGTCAGACCTAGTTGGGTCGGAGTTAGTTTGGGTCAGACCTAGTTGGGTCAGAGTTAGTTTGGGTCAGACCTAGTTGGGTCAGACCTAGTTGGGTCAGAGTTAGTTTGGGTCAGACCTAGTTGGGTCAGAGTTAGTTTGGGTCAGACCTAGTTGGGTCAGAGTTAGTTTGGGTCAGACCTAGTTGGGTCAGAGTTAGTTTGGGTCAGACCTAGTTGGGTCAGAGTTAGTTTGGGTCAGACCTAGTTGGGTCAGAGTTGGTTTGGGTCAGACCTAGTTGGGTCAGAGTTAGTTTGGGTCAGACCTAGTTGGGTCAGAGTTAGTTTGGGTCAGACCTAGTTGGGTCAGAGTTGGTTTGGGTCAGACCTAGTTGGGTCAGAGTTAGTTTGGGTCAGACCTAGTTGGGTCAGACCTAGTTGGGTCAGAGTTAGTTTGGGTCAGAGTTTGGGTCAGACCTAGTTGAGTCAGACCCAGCTGGGCCAGGGCAATTCAGATATATTCAGACCAAATCAAATTTGAGTCAGGCAGTCAATGTGAGTCATGGGGGATAAATTAGGCCAAGCATAGCCTCAGCGAAGGCGCACCTGATTCTCCAGCACGAAGGTGCGCACCGTGACGCAGACGCTGGCCGACACCGACTTGCTGGTCTCGAGCTGGCGCAGCAGCTGGGTGAGGCGCAGCACGCAGCGCAGCGGCAGGCCGGCCCTGCGCAGGTTCTCTGCGGCGCCCTGCTCGCGGTCAAGGAGGACGCCGACTCCAGCCACCCGGAGGCCCTCCCGGCGGAGAATCTCGGCCGTCTCAAGGACGCTGGACCCGCTGGTGACCACGTCCTCGATGATGAGGCAGGACTGGCCGCGGTCGAATTTGCCCTCCAGAATCTTCTTGGTCCCGTAGTCCTTGGTCTCCTTGCGCCGCATCAGCATGGGGATGCCGCGGTCCACGGAGATGCAGGTGGCGATGGGCAGGGCGGTGTACGGCACCCCGCAAACGTAGTCGAACTTCAGGTCCGAGCAGGCCGCGAAGATCAGCTGGCTGATGGTGCGCATGAGCTCCGGGTGCGAGACGATGACGCGCAGGTCGAAGTACACCGGCGAGATCAGGCCGCTCTTCAGCTTGAACTCGCCGAACTTCACCGCTTCGATGTCATGGAGCTTGCTGACCATGTCCGACAGGCTGTCCGAGGCCATGGCGGGCTGCGGGTGCGGGAGGCCTGTAATTCACTCCGTGTCTAAGCTGGGCACTGCCTGCAGTTCACTCTGTGTCTAAGCTGGGCACTGCCTGCAGTTCACTCTGTCTAAGCTGGGCACTGCCTGCAGTTCACTCTGTGTCTAAGCTGGGCACTGCCTGCAGTTCACTCTGTCTAAGCTGGGCACTGCCTGCAGTTCACTCTGTCTAAGCTGGGCACTGCCTGCAGTTCACTCTGTGTCTAAGCTGGGCACTGCCTGCAGTTCACTCTGTCTAAGCTGGGCACTGTCTGCAGTTCACTCTGTCTAAGCTGGGCACTGCCTGCAGTTCACTCTGTCTAAGCTGGGCACTGCCTGCAGTTCACTCTGTGTCTAAGCTGGGCACTGCCTGCAGTTCACTCTGTCTAAGCTGGGCACTGCCTGCAGTTCACTCTGTCTAAGCTGGGCACTGCCTGCAGTTCACTCTGTCTAAGCTGGGCACTGCCTGCAGTTCACTCTGTGTCTAAGCTGGGCACTGCCTGCAGTTCACTCTGTCTAAGCTGGGCACTGCCTGCAGTTCACTCTGTCTAAGCTGGGCACTGCCTGCAGTTCACTCTGTCTAAGCTGGGCACTGCCTGCAGTTCACCCTGTGTCTAAGCTGGGCACGGCCTGCAGTTCACTCTGTGTCTAAGCTGGGCACGGCCTGCAGTTCACTCTGTGTCTAAGCTGGGCACGGCCTGCAGTTCACTCTGTGTCTAAGCTGGGCACGGCCTGCAGTTCACTCTGTGTCTAAGCTGGGCACTGCCTGCAGTTCACTCTCCGTCTAAGCTGGGCACTGCCTGCAGTTCACTCTGTGCCTAAACCGCATCAGTATAAAAATATAACAATAATAATAATATACGAGATCTATGCAATATCCTTTAAAAAACACTGAGCAGCGACACCGCAGGATGCTGGAGCGTCACAGAATCCCCACTCCTCCAATCCCCATCTCGATTCGATTTCGCAGCAGCTCCCGGCTCCCCCCATCAATTTCACGGTGTCTGGCCGAGACGGCGGATGCAAGGAAGGACGAGAGAAAAGTTCACCTCAGGCCAAGCAGGCCGCACTTGCTGCTATCAGCGATACTGCAATCATAATTGGAGCAGAAACGGCCTACTTAGACTGCTACTGGGGGGGGGGGCAGTACCCATGTCCCAGCAGCATTTCGCTTATTCGTGAAAGGACAACCGCAGCCTGCTAAACACACACTAACCACATTGAAGAGTCACTCCCAATCCAGATCAGAGTCACTCCCAATCCAGATCAGAGTCACTCCATGTCCATATCAGAGTCACTCCCAATCCAGATCAGAGTCACTCCCAATCCAGATCAGAGTCACTCCATGTCCATATCAGAGTCACTCCCAATCCAGACCGGAGTCACTCCCAATCCAGATCAGAGTCACTCCTAATCCAGATCAGAGTCACTCCTAATCCAGATCAGAGTCACTCCTAATCCAGATCAGAGTCACTCCTAATCCAGATCAAAGTCACTCCCAGGCCAGATCAGAGTCACTCCCAGGCCAAATCAGAGTCACTCCTAATCCAGATCAGAGTCACTCCCAATCCAGATCAGAGTCACTCCCAATCCAGATCAGAGTCACTCCCAGTCCAGATCAGAGTCACTCCCAGGCCAAATCAGAGTCACTCCTAATCCAGATCAGAGTCACTCCCAATCCAGATCAGAGTCACTCCCAGTCCAGATCAGAGTCTCTCCCAGTCCAGATCAGAGTCACTCCCAGTCCAGATCAGAGTCTCTCCCAGTCCAGATCAGAGAGCCGCTGCAGGCATCAGATAAAAAGCACACCTAAGCCATCTGAATTGCTGCAACATTCGCGCGAAGAGAGGCCATTGCAGCAGCAATTTTGTTTGAAAACAACACTCAAAAGTGCAGCAACAGCAGACAGTCATGCCACGAAATTCCCAAAGTTTTCCAACCCTGCCAGATAACTCAAGGGTGAAGGAAGCTGGAGTAGACACAGGGACGAAAATAAACTACAGGCAAGGGAAAGATGAAGATAAAGGCTGGCTGCTGGGTGGCGGAATCCTGGCGCTACTCTCGAGTCCTCAGAGCAGTGCAGCAACCCCTGCCTATCAAGCATGCAAATGAAAGCAACGACAAGAGCCGGCAATATTCGCATAATTAATAATTTATTAATGAGAAACGGATACGCAAGCAGAGGAGCAATGGTGCTCTCCGTGTGTAAATGACGAATGCACAGTCACCGCGACTCCTGGGACAGCGAGGCGCGCTCACAACATGCAGAGAACATTGCTATATGATGCTCAATTCAAGCTGCCGGGGCGCCCACTGGCGCTGACAAGCCAATTCAACTAGTTGGAAAAAACTGCCGCTGAAAATTAAACGTCACCATCTACTTACAAGTAGCGAATAAGCATTTTAACAAAATAAGGAACGCCTAAAATTGTAAAAAAGGCTGCGATTTGTACTAAGCAGAGAACCCCATTACTAAGAAGTGAAGGCATGGCGGGTCAAGATGAAGATCTGGGAGGCTGGCTATGAGGATATAGGATGCTGGCTGCTCAGTCTGAGGATCTGGGATGCTGGCTGCTCAGTCTGAGGATCTGGGATGCTGGCTGCTCAGTCTGAGGATCTGGGATGCTGGCTGCTCAGTCTGAGGATCTGGGATGCTGGCTGCTCAGTCTGAGGATCTGGGATGCTGGCTACTCAGTCTGAGGATCTGGGATGCTGGCTGCTCAGCCTGAGGATCTGGGAGGCTGGCTGCTCAGCCTGAGGATCTGGGAGGCTGGCTGCTCAGCCTGAGGATCTGGGAGGCTGGCTGCTCAGCATGAGGATCTGGGAGGCTGGCTGCTCAGTCTGAGGATCTGGGATGCTGGCTGCTCAGCCTGAGGATCTGGGAGGCTGGCTGCTCAGCCTGAGGATCTGGGATGCTGGCTGCTCAGCCTGAGGATCTGGGGAGGCTGGCTGCTCAGCCTGAGGATCTGGGAGACTGGCTGCTCAGCCTGAGGATCTGGGAAGCTGGCTGCTCAGCCTGAGGATCTGGGAAGCTGGCTGCTCAGCCTGAGGATCTGGGAGGCTGGCTGCTCAGCATGAGGATCTGGGAGGCTGGCTGCTCAGTCTGAGGATCTGGGATGCTGGCTGCTCAGTCTGAGGATCTGGGAGGCTGGCTGCTCAGTCTGAGGATCTGGGATGCTGGCTGCTCAGTCTGAGGATCTGGGAGGCTGGCTGCTCAGCCTGAGGATCTGGGAGTGTAGCACATGAAGCCACAGTTAGGATGACGGCAGCAGAACAATCCCAGTCCCTCAGAAGCCGCAGTCCATCAGGAACTTGGCCACCCGCTGCTCGTGCTGGCCGACAATTCTGATGGTGCCGGACACGTCGTCAACCTGGACGAACAGCGGGCCGTCGTTGTCCGGCTCGAGCAGGCGGCGCAGGTCGTGGGCCAGGGCGGCGGTGTCGCCTTGGATCCGCTTGACGATGGTCATGCGGCGGGTGCCGGGCACGTTCTCGGTGCGCCGCCTGTCCGTCTCCGCGTAGTAGATGGGCAGCATGTGGTTGCGGGTCCGCAGCACCGCGTAGGGACGGCCGGTCCGGCCGGCCAGAGCGTCCGGCGAGGGTGGCGACCAGCCGGACGGCGTCGGGTAGGAGGCGTGGCGCGGCGGCTCCGGCACGGTGTCGGCCGCCAGCAGCGGGGTTACAAAAGCTTCGAAGTCCTCGGAGCTGGCCTCGAATTCGACTGGAACGGAGCGGGCGGGGCCGAACTGCTGCTTCTGCTCGCCCAGCTGCTGCAGGTCCTCAACCCAGGGATTCTTCACGCTGGGAAAGTTGGGGAACAGGCCGATGGGATTCTGGCCGATGTGCGCCATCCGGCGGGGCGGCGGCTGCTGGCTGGCGGCGCGGCCCGCCCGGTGCAGCTGGCGGAGCAGAGCGGCGGAGGCCCGACGCAGCATTGGCGACAGGAACTGTAAGAAATACAACATTGCGATTGATATGCGCACGTGCTACTCACAAATGCTGGTCGGGTAAGTAGTATGGAAAGCAAACGTAAATTACGCAAGACAAACACAAATAAAGTTGGAGACTAATTTCCTTGTTAAAACATTTGCACACAGATAAGGCTAGCAAGTTATTATTTATTTTGTCCGCAATTTATATCAAATAATATTAATGCAATTATTCTACTGCAGTTGAAGCAAGGCAGTCCTGGGACATTTAGATACTGCAATCTCCTTCAGGGATACCTCGCCTGTACTTTTCATCACATGAGCAATCAATCTGGCAGGCGAGAAATGCACTTCTTTACTTTGCTTAAGCAATCTTAACCGACCAATCAGAACCCCTTTGCAACCAACCAATCAGAACCCTTTTGCAACCGACCAATCAGAACCCTTTTGCAACCGACCAATCAGAACCCTTTTGCAACCGACCAATCAGAACCCCTTTGCAACTGACTAATCAGAAGCAATCTACTCATCCATAAACAAACAAGTAATCAGAAGCCATCTACAACCGACCAATCAGAAGCCATCTACAACCGACCAATCAGAAGCCATCTACAACCGACCAATCAGAAGCCATCTACAACCGACCAATCAGAAGCCATCTACAACTGACCGATCAGAAGCTATCTACAAACCAACCAATCAGAGCTCTCCTACGACCGACCAATCAAAACGCAGCAAAAAAGAAGTCAAAACCGCCAAAAGCCAAACTGATGATGTTGTCCAGAATCCCTAGCCGAGTCCTGCTTGGCCCGCTCCCGCTCGCTGTCCGGAGTCCTGCTGATCAGCATGAGCACGAAAACGATAGGCAGGTTGACCAAGGTGAATTTGAACAGCCTGCGACCGCTGTTGCTGTCGCCGCGCCAGTAGAAGGCGGCGGCAAAGTACAGCAGCGCCAGGTTGAACGGCAGAATGTCCACCAGGAAAAACCAGGAGGTGACTCCGCTGAGGGGCAGGCAGTAGCACACGGCGGAGAACATGATGGAGTTGGCCATGGCGGAGCGGCGGCAGCGGGCGGGCTGCAGTACGGAGGCCATGCAGTAGCCCGCCCGGCTGTAGTCGTCCCGCAGCGACCAGCTAAGCGCGTGGAAATGCGGGAACTGCCAGTGAAACATCAGCAGGCCAAGCAGGAGGGCGCCGACGTCAAGAGAGCCGCCGGTGGCGGAGCTCCAGCCAATCAGCGGCGGCAGGGCGCCAACCACGGCGCCAATGGCGGTGTTGGTGACTGTGCGCCGCTTGGCGGGCGTGTAGGCGGCACAGTACAGCAGGTGGTTCGCTGCCGCGATGCCGGCGCTGACGGGGCTCGCCAGGCTGGCTAGCAGGGCGACGCCGCCGATTCCGCTGACTGCGGCGAAGCTGGCGGCGGTGGCCGGCGACACGCGGCCGGTGACGAGCGGGCGGGCGCGGGTGCGGCTCATCTGGGCATCGTAGGGCATCTCCAGCAGCTGGTTGACGGAGTTGGCGCTGGCCGATACGGCGGCGGTGCCGGCCAAGCAGGCGGCGAGGGTCAGCGGGTCCACAGGCCCAGGCGCCATGGCGTAGCCGGCGGCCGCGGTGGCCACCACGAGCAGCGTGAGGCGGGACTTGGCCAGGGCCAGGTAGGCACCGGGGCTGGCCAGATCCCGGTCAACCGGCAGCCACTGGTGCTTAAGCGGCTGGCGCTGCGCCTGGTCGGTGAGGCCGGCGGCCGGGTCGGACAGGGGGAACGGGGCGGCTCGCCCTGCTGTAGCGGACGGAGCAGCCAATGGCGGACGGGACTTTGGCCGCTGGATCGGCTCTGGCGATGAAGCCGGCGCCGGCTCAGCCTTCGGTCTGGCTGCGGGCGGGGGCGGTGGGGAGTCAGCTGAAGGCTGCGGGCGGGGGCGGTGGGGGAGTGAGCTGAAGGCTGCGGGCGGGGGCGGTGGGGAGTGAGCTGAAGGTTGCGGGCGCTGCCGCAAATCAAGGCGACAGGCGGTCTGGGGCCAGCGAGGCCCTGACTTTCGAGCACGAACTCGGAGGCCCTGACCTTTGAGCACGAACTCGGAGGCCCTGACTTTTGAGCACGAACTCGGAGGCCCTGACCTTTGAGCACGAACTCGGAGGCCCTGACTTTTGAGCACGAACTCGGAGGCTTTGATCTTTGAGCACGAACTCGGAGGCCCAGACCCCTGAGCACAAACTCGGATATCCTCAGGAATGCGCCCAATCCGTCTCTTGGGGTTGGCTCTCATTGAACAAGCCTACATACAAACCATAAGCTATATCCAATGTGCCCACTTGCGGATTCGAACCAGCCTTCGGTCTTGAAATTCGAACACGGGAGTCAGGAGCATTGCTACCGTTAAGCTGCTGTCCCCTGAGCCACAGGTATTAAGGGGGGCAGGGGCCGGCACTCACCAGTGGACAGAAGCCGCACAGAGCGGCAGCAGAGCAGGCAGCGAGCGGGAGCTGCACCGCTCACTGCAACACCGCCGCCGACAGCAAGCTGGGCCAAGGCGAGCGGCCTCAGTCTGGAAATCATCACTTTTATACTACTGACTAGGAGTCATCGATAGTAATATGATGACGATCAGAAAAACGGGTAAAAGGACAAAGTTAATATGCTAAAACATTCCATTTTCGAATATGAAGATGAAGCTTAAGAAACTGATCTTATCGCGTATATGGCAGCTAAAATTCCAGCACCAATTAGGAAATAAAATTACAAAGCGTGATTATTGATCAGCTCGAATGCACTCTTGTCGCTTATAAAAACAAAACCAGCAAAATGAACTGTATATTTACCTGTACGTACTAAAAGACCAAAAAAGCGAAGATAAAAAATAAAGAAAAATGACTGGTGCAATGCAGTGTAGTCAGACTGTATTCACAGCTACAGTACCCTCGGGCATAGAATGGAAGCAGGTGAGTTCAATAAATCACGAATGTACAACTTCATTGAATAAACGCAGAGGACCAAATTGCGGAGAGGGTACAGAGATGCGGGGTGCAAAAAACAAAATGAACTTGCACAACGAGAGAACAAGAGCAGCACAATGCATCACAGAAATTGAAATTAATTACTGCAACGATTAATTAACTCAGAGGGTGCCTGAAAACTGACGGATTTTAGGCACCCTCTGATGAGCAATCAGCGATCACCTTACAGATGCAGCTCTAGCGAATAATAAAAGGGTCAAGATGAAGATCTGGGAGGCTCAGTCTGAGGATCTGGAAGTCTGGCTATGTGAATTTGGGAGGCTGGCTGCTCAGCCTGAGGATCTGGGAGGCTGACTGCTCAGCCCGAGGATCTGGGAGGCTGACTGCTCTGCCTCAGGATCTGGGAGGCTGGCTGCTCAGGCTGAGGATCTGGGAGGCTGGCTGCTCAGGCTGAGGATCTGGGAGGCTGGCTGCTCAGCATGAAGATCTGGGAGATCTGGGAGGCTGGCTGCTCAGCCTGAGGATCCCTAAGCGCAGCAACTGAGAACCAAAAGTGCCCAACAACGAGGACCACAGGAGTGCAACACAGCAGAGTCACCAGAAGCCTGCAAAATCAGCCGGCGGGCTGCTGGCCGTTCTGCAGCGGCACAATCATCACGGGCACACGGCAGTGCGAGATGACGTAATTGCTGACGGAGCCCAGTAGGGTTCGCCTGACGTTGCCGAGGCCGCGGGTGCCGACCACCACCAGGGCGGCCTTCTCTGCTTCGGCCGCGGCAACGATGGCGGCGCCGGGGTTCAGCGATTCGACAAACCGGAAGCGGCAGCGCACAGCCAGGCTGTCGCAGCGGGCGAGCATCGCCTGGCGCAGGCGGGCCACCCGCATCCGTGTGTCCTCCAGCGCCAGGTCCACGTCCGCGGCGGACGGCACAACGGCCGTGGGGGCGCCAAAGCACAGCGACAGGCCGGCCGCGTGCAGCAGGACGATGTCAACGTCCGGACGACCATGGAACCACTCCAGCGCCTGCTGGCTGTGCAGAGAGCCGTCAACGGCCACCAGCACCGACTGGGGCGACGCGGTTGGCGCCGACGAGGTCTCAGCAGCTGACTGCTGCTGGCGCTGGGTAGAAGCCAAACTGCCCATTGTGAAAAGCTTGCTGGCTTGCTGGAAGAGTCGCAGAAGCAATTCGATTGTCTGCTTTGACAGGTAATTTAGAAATAGACAGATAAGCGGCTGTTTGAGGACAGTTGGGTGACTCATTAAGAGCTGCAATGGATGGGGTGGACAGGTGCAGTGGAGAGAGTGAACAGGTGCAGTGGACAGAGTGAACAGCTGCAGTGGACAGAGTGAACAGCTGCAGTGGACAGAGTGAACAGCTGCAGTGGACAGAGTGAACAGCTGCAGTGGACAGAGTGAACAGGTGCAGTGGACAGAGTGAACAGCTGCAGTGGGCAGAGTGAACAGGTGCAGTGGACAGAGTGAACAGGTGCAGTTGTCAGAGTGAACAGGTGCAGTGGACAGAGTGAACAGCTGCAGTGGACAGAGTGAACAGGTGCAGTGGGCAGAGTGAACAGCTGCAGTGGGCAGAGTGAACAGGTGCAGTGGACAGAGTGAACAGGTGCAGTGGACAGAGTGAACAGGTGCAGTGGGCAGAGTGAACAGGTGCAGTGGACAGAGTGAACAGGTGCAGTGGACAGAGTGAACAGCTGCAGTTGTCAGAGTGAACAGGTGCAGTGGGCAGAGTGAACAGCTGCAGTGGGCAGAGTGAACAGCTGCAGTGGACAGAGTGAACAGCTGCAGTGGACAGAGTGAACAGGTGCAGTGGATTCGAGTCCCAGACTGAATAACAAACAAAAGCAGGATGAAAATAACAAAGAAGCCGAAGACCAAACCGTTTAACGCACAGGATTGCAAAGTGCTGAGCACCCAAAGCCGGTTGTATTTCCCTACTAAAGGCGGGCACCACGCGCTGAGCCGCTATAACTCGGCAATTGGGCGAGATCAGTCCAAGGGATTTCAGACAGACACTGACCTAGCAAAGCGGAAAGCAATTTGGGGTCGGGTTGGTAAGAGCTGATCGCAGAATTAATCGATAAAATTAATATATAAAATGAGCACCAGAGTGTACAGCAGTTCATGGTGAAGCGGGGGTTCCGCAGTCTGATTCTGTGATAGTCATTAGCAAGTAGAAACCGAATGAAAGCAGTTCTCGTTGAATTACGAGTATTTAAAACGCAAAAAATACGCGAGCAAAAGAATTTGAGTAAAATTTGTTGCTAATTTCTGCTCAAGAAAAGATCTGCAGTAGCAAAAAGCAATCTGTCGGATAAAAGGTTAAAACTTGTGTTAAAAAAGCAGTTAGAATTCCAGTTAATTTTCAACAACTATTAGTTCAGGCAGACGGCAGCACCAGTGCGAACTTAGTCAATGATTATGGGTGGAAATCTGTTGCATTATTTGTCACCGGCTACTGGGAGTAGCAACATTGGGACAGTCTGCCCCAGCTGTCATATTTGCCACCGGCTACTGGCAGTAGCAACATTGGGACAGTCTGCCCCAGCTGTCATATTTGCCACCGGCTACTGGCAGTAGCAACATTGGGCAGTCTGCCCCAGCTGACAGCCGAGAGAAACCTGGAGGCTCATTAGCATATTGTCAGAATCAGTGAGGTGAATAAGCGCCAATTTGCATAATTAATGAGCACTTTAAACAGCGGGTGCGGGTTGGTTAGGATCGGAAGCACAATGATTCCGTCAGTATGTACACGGTTTCATATAGATAAATAAGGATATTGAAAAGGGTTCTATGTACTAGAATCACGCACAATTTACACTTGATAGACAATGCGTTCTGTGCACAATAAATATAGCTGGGGAGACAACGCTCTCCAGCCGCAGGTGGTTTGAAGCTCATTCAGGGGAAGCTGAGATTTTTTGTTATCCACAAGCAGGCAAAGAAAGCAAACAGGATATGGGGCGGCAGCGCTGCGGCTGAAGCCCGGATAACAAAAGGGGAGAAGCGCAGTGCACTGCGACTCCAATGCGTGAATAAAATATCAATTCTGCCGAGCGACCCGGCAGGTACAAAGACTAACAAAATCAATCAGATTTCATCTCTCAGGTACCAAGACTACCCAAGAATGCACGCGCCTGACTCTTGCAAGGCACTGAGTGTACATGCCTGACCCTGGGTGAGCGTGCGTACGAGTGGTGCAAGGCACTGAGTGTACATGCCTGACCCTGGGTGAGCGTGTGTACTAGTGGCGCAAGGCACTGAGTGTACATGCCTGACCCTGGGTGAGCGTGTGTACTAGTGGCGCAAGGCACTGAGTGTACATGCCTGACCCTGGTGAGCGTGTGTACTAGTGGTGCAAGGCACTGAGTGTACATGCCTGACCCTGGGTGAGCGTGTGTACGAGTGGTGCAAGGCACTGAGTGTACATGCCTGACCCTGGGTGAGCGTGTGTACGAGTGGTGCCCGACGAAAACGGTCACGTGAGTTAGAGAATCATTAAAGAGCCGCGAAGGAGTCATCTGCTTTTCTATTGCACCTTTGTTACCTTCAACGACCGACTCTGGGGTGACGCTTGTGACGCAACAGTCACCCCTCCGTCCCATCAGACGCGTTTGAGTCGCTAAAAAGTCACAAGAGTCGCTAGAGACTCGTTTTCAACGACTGTTTAGCGATTCTTGTCCCAATATCGTTTTTAACGGGTGCCCAAATCCTTTCTTATTTTAAGACCGCCCCACCTACTAAATTAATCCTTCAGGTACAAAGACACCTAACCAGGTCCAACAGCCCAATAATCAAAAAAAGATTTCAGCCTCAATGCCAGAGCGTCACCGCATGGCCTTGACCAAGCTCCTGGCGGCGGTGCCCAGCGCGGCGGCGCACTTGAGCATCTCCCGCATCAGCGCCTGGAACTTGGCCGCCTCCCTGGCCGCGTAGGCCGCCTGGGCCGCCCGGAAGCAGCGCACCAGCTGCGCGAGGTCGCGGGTCAGGCCTTGGCACTGGCGCTGCACCGCCACGCTGCCGGCCAGCTGGGGCGCCGATTCCACCAGCTGGTGCAGCGATTTCAACTCGGCGCCGGTGGCGCGCAGATGGCCAACCAGCTGGCGCGGGTCGGCGGGCGCCGCGGCAACGTAGGCCTGCACCAGGCTGTTCAGCGAGCGGACCAGCGACACCGCGGCAGCCACAACCGCCTCCTCGTGCGCCGGCAAAGCGGCGGCAGTGGCAGCGGCAGCGGCAACGCCTTTAGGCACCGGTGAGACGGCGGGCGAGTCAGCGGCCGCAGGCGGCGGCATCGGTGGCTTTGGAGGCGCAGCGCTAGGAGCAACAGAAGCAGTAGCAGAAGCAGCCTTAGCTAACGCAGCTGCTGGCGAAGGCGAAGCCGAGTGACGATCAAACACGTCATCGAGGCTGCCAGCCGAGTCGGGTCGCGAAACTGTGGCGGCGGCGTTGGCGGGAGAGGCGGTAGCGGATGAATAATAGTCTGTGCTGGCGTTGTTGTTGCTGACGCTGCTGTTGTTGTTGTTGTGCGTAGCGGTGTTCCGCACCTGGAGCTGCTCGGGCGTCAGGGCGGCCATGCGAGCCCGGAACTGCTCGGCGGTGGGGCGCAGCCGGGGCTCGTAGGTCCAGCACAGGCACAGCAGATTGTAGGCGGCCAGCGGGCACAGCAGCGGCTTGGCGAGCTGCATGCGGGCCTCCACTTTGCGGATGGCGTCAACGTTGCTCAGGCCGGCCCAGGGCTTCTCTCCGCAGCTGTAGATCTCCCAGCAGCAGACGGCCAGCATCCAAACGTCCGAAGCTGGCGTGAACTTCCTGGCGTTGTAGGCCTCGGGCGGCAGCCATTTGATTGGCAGCTTGCCGCCGGACGCCTTGTAGTACTCCTCATTGGCTGCCAGCTTGCGGCTCAGGCCGAAGTCCGCCAGCTTGATGACCGTCGGCTGCATCAGCAGGACGTTGCGGCAGGCCACGTCTCTGCGAATGGTCAGGATGCGTGGGCGCGTTGCTATTAGGATATAGGATGACGTAAAAATGCAGGGAAATAACGTTTGATTGCAGAGAAATGGCATCTGATTGCAGAGAAATTGCACTTGAATGCTGAGAAATGGCACTTGAATGCTGAGAAATGGCACTTGAATGCTGAGAAATGGCACTTGAATGCTGAGAAATGGCATCTGAATGCAGAGAAATGGCGTCCGATTGCAGAGAAATTGCGTCTGATTGCAGAGAAATTGCACTTGAATGCTGAGAAATGGCATCTGATTGCAGAGAAATTGCACTTGAATGCTGAGAAATGGCAATTGAATGCTGAGAAATGGCAATTGAATGCTGAGAAATGGCACTTGAATGCTGAGAAATGGCATCTGAATGCTGAGAAATGGCATCTGAATGCAGAGAAATGGCGTCTGATTGCAGAGAAATTGCACTTGAATGCTGAGAAATGGCACTTGAATGCTGAGAAACGGCATCTGAATGCAGAGAAATGGCGTCTGATTGCAGAGAAATGGCACTTGAATGCTGAGAAATGGCATCTGATTGCAGAGAAATTGCACTTGAATGCTGAGAAATGGCACTTGAATGCTGAGAAATGGCACTCGAATGCTGAGAAATAGCAATTGAATGCAGAGAAATGGCATCTGAATGCAGAGAAATGGCATCTGAATGCAGAGAAATGGCATCTGATTGCAGAGAAATTGCACCCGAATGCAGAGAAATGGCACCTGAAAGCAGACAATATACCCAGCCGCCTACCTGTGCAGCAGATCCTTGCTGTGCAGATACTGGATGGCGTCGGCCAGCTGCACACAGAAGGAGGTCAGCTGACGCGGGTCGCAGCGCTCGGCGCGCGCGTCTGCAGGTGGGCGCGCAGTTCGCCGAGCAGCGCCAGCTCCAGCACCACCCAGTCGTTGCAGATGCCCAGAACCTCAACGATGTGCGGATGGCGCAGCTCCCGCATGCTCTCTGCTTCGGTCACCAGAGCCCCCGAGATAATGTTGCTGCGGGGCTGCTTGATGGCCACGAGGCGCTGCCGGCCGTCCGGCAGCTGCAGGAGGCCCTTGTGCACCACGGAGAACTCGCCGGAGCCCAGCTGCTCCAGCAGGTCCAGGTCGCGACGATCGATGTACCTGCGGGGCGTTAAAATGATGACGTAAACCAGATGAGTCACGGACCGGATCAGTGGGTCAAGGTCAGTCACTGGAGCGTCAGTGAACCAAGGCGAGTCATTGGCTGCATCAGTGGATCAAGGCGAGTCATTGGCTGCATCAGTGGATCAAGGCGAGTCATTGG
This sequence comes from Macrostomum lignano, assembly GCA_002269645.1. Taxonomy (NCBI): domain Eukaryota; kingdom Metazoa; phylum Platyhelminthes; family Macrostomidae; genus Macrostomum; species Macrostomum lignano. The sequence continues at coordinate 46,586 of NIVC01000857.1, read as the reverse complement.
CTGCATCAGTGGATCAAGGCGAGTCATTGGCTGCATCAGTGGATCAAGGCGAGTCACGGACTGCATCAGTGGGTCAAGGTGAGTCACGGACTGCATCAGTGGGTCAAGGTGAGTCACGGACTGCATCAGTGGGTCAAGGTGAGTCACGAACTGCATCAGTGGGTCAAGGTGAGTCACGAACTGCATCAGTGGGTCAAGGTCAGTCACTGGAGCGTCAGTGAATCAAGGCGAGTCATTGGCTGCGTCAGTGGATCAAGGCGAGTCACGGACTGCATCAGTGGGTCAAGGTGAGTCACGGACTGCATCAGTAGGTCAAGGTGAGTCACGAACTGCATCAGTGGGTCAAGGTGAGTCACGAACTGCATCAGTGGGTCAAGGTGAGTCAGGGACTGCATCAGTGGGTCAAGGTGAGTCACGGACTGCATCAGTGGGTCAAGGTGAGTCACGGACTGCATCAGTGGGTCAATGTGAGTCATTGGCTGCATCAGTGGGTCAAGGCGAGTCATTGGCTGCATCAGTGGATCAAGGTGAATCATTGGCTGCATCAGTGGGTCAAGGTGAGTCATTGGCTGCATCAGTGGATCAAGGCGAGTCACCGACTGCATCAGTGGGTCAAGGTGAGTCACGGACTGCATCAGTGGGTCAAGGTGAGTCACGGAATGCATCAGTGGGTCAAGGTGAGTCACGGACTGCATCAGTGGGTCAAGGTGAGTCACGGACTGCATCAGTGGGTCAAGGTGAGTCATTGGCTGCATCAGTAGGTCAAGGTGAGTCACGAACTGCATCAGTGGGTCAAGGTGAGTCACGAACTGCATCAGTGGGTCAAGGTCAGTCACTGGAGCGTCAGTGAATCAAGGCGAGTCATTGGCTGCGTCAGTGGATCAAGGCGAGTCACGGACTGCATCAGTGGGTCAAGGTGAGTCACGGACTGCATCAGTAGGTCAAGGTGAGTCACGAACTGCATCAGTGGGTCAAGGTGAGTCACGAACTGCATCAGTGGGTCAAGGTGAGTCAGGGACTGCATCAGTGGGTCAAGGTGAGTCACGGACTGCATCAGTGGGTCAAGGTGAGTCACGGACTGCATCAGTGGGTCAAGGTGAGTCATTGGCTGCATCAGTGGGTCAAGGCGAGTCATTGGCTGCATCAGTGGATCAAGGTGAATCATTGGCTGCATCAGTGGGTCAAGGTGAGTCATTGGCTGCATCAGTGGATCAAGGCGAGTCACCGACTGCACAGTGGGTCAAGGTGAGTCACGGACTGCATCAGTGGGTCAAGGTGAGTCACGGAATGCATCAGTGGGTCAAGGTGAGTCACGGACTGCATCAGTGGGTCAAGGTGAGTCACGGACTGCATCAGTGGGTCAAGGTGAGTCATTGGCTGCATCAGTAGGTCAAGGTGAGTCACGAACTGCATCAGTGGGTCAAGGTGAGTCACGAACTGCATCAGTGGGTCAAGGTCAGTCACTGGAGCGTCAGTGAATCAAGGCGAGTCATTGGCTGCGTCAGTGGATCAAGGCGAGTCACGGACTGCATCAGTGGGTCAAGGTGAGTCACGGACTGCATCAGTAGGTCAAGGTGAGTCACGAACTGCATCAGTGGGTCAAGGTGAGTCACGGAATGCATCAGTGGGTCAAGGTGAGTCACGGACTGCATCAGTGGGTCAAGGTGAGTCAACGGACTGCATCAGTGGGTCACAAGAATCAACGTTACTCACCATCCACCGGCTCCTGTGGCGGCGGCAGCGCCGCTTTCCGGGGGCGGCTGGAGGTCCGAGTAGTCGGAGTCAGGGGCGCACTCGAGCAGGCGCTGGCACCTGCGATTAAGGAGTTTGAGTGTGATTCGAAACGTGTCAGAGCTCGAACGATAAGCCATTTAGTCAAATATTTTCAGCACCTATTTCAGCACGCATATTTTCACCTGTGCGCTGGGTGCAGGGCAGTCACGGCAGCCTCCGGGCAGCCGGTGAGGTGAGCGGCATCGAGAAGCAGGTGCAGCAGAGCGTCCGCCCGCCTGGCGTTGTCTAGCTCAACAGTCAGGGAGGCCAGCGGAGGCTGGAAGGCGATGGTAAGGGAGACGCCGCTATCCTCGGGACTCTTGCACAGCTCCAGTCCTTGAAGGCTCTGCACTCGGCCGACGCTGATTGGCGCGGAGTCGCGGAGCTCCAGCCGGATGTCGCCGTCGCGGGTGACGGCCAGGCGGGCGTCGGCGCGAGCGCCAAGCAGCACCCGGCAGGGCACGGAGGGCAAGAAGGCGGCGGGCAGCTCGGAGAACATCAGGCAGAACCACTCGGCCAGCAGTGTCGAGCGGGACCTGCGGGGGGGGGGCGACAGGAATGAGAAACAATACGACCTGGAATTCGGGATGAAGTCCTTGCAGCCATACGAGGGATCAGGGAGAATGAGGCTGCATGCCCGGAGCGATGTGACGAAAGTGAAGCATGTAGGACATGCATAGCAGCGGCACTTCCATAACAGACGGACAGACAAACAGATGGAGATAGAACAGCTACAGGACAGACAGATGGAGATAGAACAGCTACAGGACAGACAGACGGAGATAGAACAGCTACAGGACAGACAGACGGAGATAGAACAGCTACAGGACAGACAGATGGAGATAGAACAGCTACAGGACAGACAGATGGAGATAGAACAGCTACAGGACAGACAGACGGAGATAGAACAGCTACAGGACAGACAGACGGAGATAGAACAGACACAGGACAGACAGATGGAGATAGAACAGACACAGGACAGACAGATGGAGATAGAACAGGCACAGGACAGACAGATGGAGATAGAACAGCTACAGGACAGACAGATGGAGATAGAACAGCTACAGGACAGACAGACGGAGATAGAACAGCTACAGGACAGACAGACGGAGATAGAACAGCTACAGGACAGACAGACGGAGATAGAACAGACACAGGACAGACAGATGGAGATAGAACAGACACAGGACAGACAGATGGAGATAGAACAGGCACAGGACAGACAGATGGAGATAGAACAGCTACAGGACAGACAGATGGAGATAGAACAGGCACAGGACAGACAGACGGAGATAGAACAGACACAGGACAGACAGATGGAGATAGAACAGACACAGGACAGACAGATGGAGATAGAACAGGCACAGGACAGACAGATGGAGATAGAACAGGCACAGGACAGACAGACAGACGGAGATAGAACAGACACAGGACAGATAGATGGAGATAGAACAGGCACAGGACAGACAGACGGAGATAGAACAGACACAGGACAGATAGATGGAGATAGAACAGGCACAGGACAGACAGACGGAGATAGAACAGACACAGGACAGACAGACAGACGGAGATAGAACAGCTACAGGACAGACAGATGGAGATAGAACAGACACAGGACAGACAGATGGAGATAGAACAGACACAGGACAGACAGATGGAGATAGAACAGGCACAGGACAGACAGACAGACGGAGATAGAACAGACACAGGACAGATAGATGGAGATAGAACAGGCACAGGACAGACAGACAGACGGAGATAGAACAGACACAGGACAGACAGACGGAGATAGAACAGCTACAGGACAGACAGATGGAGATAGAACAGCTACAGGACAGACAGATGGAGATAGAACAGCTACAGGACAGACAGACGGAGATAGAACAGCTACAGGACAGACAGACGGAGATAGAACAGACACAGGACAGACAGACGGAGATAGAACAGCTACAGGACAGACAGACGGAGATAGAACAGACACAGGACAGACAGATGGAGATAGAACAGACACAGGACAGACAGATGGAGATAGAACAGGCACAGGACAGACAGATGGAGATAGAACAGCTACAGGACAGACCGATGGAGATAGAACAGCTACAGGACAGACAGACGGAGATAGAACAGACACAGGACAGACAGATGGAGATAGAACAGCTACAGGACAGACAGACGGAGATAGAACAGCTACAGGACAGACAGACGGAGATAGAACAGACACAGGACAGACAGATGGAGATAGAACAGACACAGGACAGACAGATGGAGATAGAACAGGCACAGGACAGACAGATGGAGATAGAACAGCTACAGGACAGACAGATGGAGATAGAACAGGCACAGGACAGACAGACGGAGATAGAACAGACACAGGACAGACAGATGGAGATAGAACAGACACAGGACAGACAGATGGAGATAGAACAGGCACAGGACAGACAGATGGAGATAGAACAGGCACAGGACAGACAGACAGACGGAGATAGAACAGCTACAGGACAGATAGATGGAGATAGAACAGGCACAGGACAGACAGACGGAGATAGAACAGACACAGGACAGATAGATGGAGATAGAACAGGCACAGGACAGACAGACGGAGATAGAACAGACACAGGACAGACAGACAGACGGAGATAGAACAGCTACAGGACAGACAGATGGAGATAGAACAGACACAGGACAGACAGATGGAGATAGAACAGACACAGGACAGACAGATGGAGATAGAACAGGCACAGGACAGACAGACAGACGGAGATAGAACAGACACAGGACAGATAGATGGAGATAGAACAGGCACAGGACAGACAGACGGAGATAGAACAGACACAGGACAGATAGATGGAGATAGAACAGGCACAGGACAGACAGACGGAGATAGAACAGACACAGGACAGACAGACAGACGGAGATAGAACAGACACAGGACAGACAGATGGAGATAGAACAGCTACAGGACAGACAGACGGAGATGGAACAGGCACAGGACAGACAGATGGAGATAGAACAGGCACAGGACAGACAGACGGAGATAGAACAGACACAGGACAGACAGACAGACGGAGATAGAACAGACACAGGACAGACAGACGGAGATAGAACAGGCACAGGACAGATAGATGGAGATAGAACAGACACAGGACAGACAGACAGACGGAGATAGAACAGACACAGGACAGACAGACGGAGATAGAACAGGCACAGGACAGATAGATGGAGATAGAACAGACACAGGACAGACAGACAGACGGAGATAGAACAGACACAGGACAGACAGACAGATGGAGATTGAACAGCTACAGGACAGACAGACGGAGATAGAACAGGCACAGGACAGATAGATGGAGATAGAACAGGCACAGGACAGATAGATGGAGATAGAACAGCTACAGGACAGACAGACGGAGATAGAACAGACACAGGACAGACAGATGGAGATAGAACAGCTACAGGACAGACAGACGGAGATAGAACAGACACAGGACAGACAGACAGATGGAGATTGAACAGCTACAGGACAGACAGACGGAGATAGAACAGGCACAGGACAGATAGATGGAGATAGAACAGGCACAGGACAGACAGACGGAGATAGAAGACACAGGACAGACAGACAGACGGAGATAGAACAGACACAGGACAGATAGATGGAGATAGAGCAGGCACAGGACAGACAGACGGAGATAGAACAGACACAGGACAGACAGACAGACGGAGACAAAACAGACACAGGACAGACAGACAGATGGAGATAGAACAGACACAGGACAGACAGACAGACGGAGATAGAACAGACACAGGACAGACAGATGGAGATAGAACAGGCACAGGACAGATAGATGGAGATAGAACAGGCACAGGACAGACAGACGGAGATAGAACAGACACAGGACAGACAGACAGACGGAGATAGAACAGACACAGGACAGACAGATGGAGATAGAACAGGCACAGGACAGACAGACGGAGATAGAACAGACACAGGACAGATAGATGGAGATAGAACAGACACAGGATAGACAGATAGACGGAGATAGAACAGACACAGGACAGATAGATGGAGATAGAACAGACACAGGACAGATAGATGGAGATAGAACAGACACAGGACAGACAGACAGACGGAGATAAAACAGACACAGGACAGACAGACAGATGGAGATAGAACAGACACAGGACAGACAGACAGACGGAGATAGAACAAACACAGGACTGCCAGATGGAGATAGAACAGACACAGGACAGACAGACAGACGGAGATAGAACAGACACAGGACAGATAGATGGAGATAGAACAGACACAGGACAGACAGACAGACGGAGATAGAACAGCTACAGGACAGACAGATGGAGATAGAACAGACACAGGACAGACAGATGGAGATAGAACAGACACAGGACTGCCAGATGGAGATAGAACAGACACAGGACAGACAGACAGACGGAGATAGAACAGACACAGGACAGATAGATGGAGATAGAACAGACACAGGACAGACAGACAGACGGAGATAGAACAGACACAGGACTGCCAGATGGAGATGGAACAGACACAGGACAGACAGACAGACGGAGATAGAACAGACACAGGACAGACAGATGGAGATGGAACAGACACAGGACAGACAGATGGAGATAGAACAGACAGAACAGACAGAACAGATAGAACAGACAGACAGACGGAGAACAGACAGGCATTTGTTCGGTTTATTCAAACTGAAGCCCAAAAAGCTTTGCGTGCACAGCACAGTCTTGCCAAAGTCAAAGCCAGCCAATTAAAGCATAAAAGTTCGCCATCAGCCACCATCCGCTTATCAACAGCAGCTATTAATAGCAGCCCAAACTGCAGTTAATGGAAACTATACTGAAAAGTATAAAATTCACAGGAAGTCACAAGACCGGGTTGCAATTACCGACGCGCATTTAAGACTAAAATATTTGGCATTTCAAGCCAATTGGCAGCGCCAAACCAGGATTTACATGCAAATAATGACACTGGCATGAACCTCACCTGCGCCACAGGTCGCACAGGCTGTCAGCCGTGTACCGGCGCAGAATCTTCGGCTTGACGTCGGTCAGCACAACCTGGGGAAACATGTGATGCCCGTGGGTGGCGCCCTTATAAATAGCTTTGCTCTCCGCTGTGGCCGCGCGCTTAATGGCGCTCTCGCTGGCGCCAGGCGGGCGCTCCTGGTTCAGGGCGATGTTGATGACGCCAAGGCGAAGGCCGCCATGGGTGGTGGAGACGCTGAGCAGGTGCTCCTCCTTGGCCTGCTTATAAATAAACTCGAGCAGTTTGAGCTCCAGAGCCGCCAGGTCCCGCTGGTTGCAGGCGGGCAGCCAGCGCAGTTTCAGGTAAAAGGCGGCGATGCGGCCGCCGTAGACAACACAGGCCTCCGAGTAAGTGAGGTTCGGACACACGATGGCGCCATTGCGCCGCTCGGTGCTGATCCAGTAGTGTCGCACAATGTCCGGCGTCTCCGGGAACCGCTTGGATAAAATTTTCTCAACCAGCTCGCGGCAAGTCAGGTCTTGGTGGCAGTGCACCGTGCTGTAGTCCGAGGCTGTGAAGTACACGCGAACCCAGTCCGTGCCTGAGCTCATGCTGCTGCTGCTGCTGCTTGGGACCCCGGGGACTCCACTGACACGGCATGCAGTTGATGGGGTGCAAGTAGACAGGGCGGCTGACTGAAGGCCATTGTATGCCTACTATTAATCGAGAGCTAATTTTGCTGTTATTTCCCTGTCAGCAAGTGTCATTTAATCTACACAGCAACTTTGCATTTAAACATCCCAACTGAAGCAAACTAGAATATAGTGTCTTACAACCTAACTTTGCATTTTTAATGAACCCAATTAAAAATATAATAGGCTTATATATTTCTATTTAAAGCATTTTGTTTGTTTTTAAGATGCAAACTGCGCAGAGCCGTCGGCACCACCTGGGGCCTCACCCCAAAGCGTCTCTGGTGGATCTATACCGCAATGGTCCGACCGGCCGTTACTTACGCCGGCCTGGTCTGGACCAGCGCCTTGCAGATTAAAACCTGCCACGAAGCCCTCAAAAAGGTGCAGGGACGTGCGTGCCGCATGATCCTGAATGCCCCGCTCTCTGCTCCCTTTGACGGCCTCAACGCCTTTCTCTGCCTCCCGCCTCTGGACATCTTTGTCCGTCGCGAGGCTGCTAAAACCACCCGCCGGCTCATCGAGGCTGGTGTTAGCTTCAAGCCACAAAGAGCGATGGCGAAGCGCAAGCTCCTGCCGCACTCTGATCTGTGCCTTAAAGTTCTGGAGGAGAGTGGGAGTGCGGCTGTCCTTTCGGACGCTGAGCCGCGCTCCCTCAATCTCTACCAACGCTTCAAGGTCACGATCCCCTCCAGGGAGAACGCCAACGACAGCTGGGCCCCTCAGGAGGTTCACTGCTTCACTGACGGATCCTCCAAAGACGGTTTATCCGGCTTTGGAGTCTGTATCCTTATCAACGGCCGCGTGATTGCTACTCACGCCCAACACACTGGCAGACTCTCCAGCGTCTTCCAGAATGAAGTCCTTGCCATCAGCTCCTGTGCAGCTGAGCTCCACTGCAAGGACTTCAAGGACAGAAGAATCTTCTTCCACTCTGACAGCCAGGCCGCTTTACAGGCCCTGTGTCACACCACTACGAACTCCCGAACAGTCCGCGACTGTATCGGGCAGCTCAACAAGCTGGCTCGGAGGAACACCGTCCGGCTCACGTGGATCCCAGGACACGCCGGTTTCAAAGGTAACGAGCTCGCCGACTCCCTCGCTAAGGCGGGCTGTTCCGGCTCGCCCCTTGGCCCCGTGCCCCTGGCCCCCATCCCCGCCACAGTCATTAATCGTCAGATTAACGACTGGGCGGACATCCTGCACTTGCGCAGATGGGATGGTATCTCCAACTGCCGCCAATCTCGTGCGGCAGTGCCCAATCCGTCCCTCAAGCTGCGGAGAATCCTTTTGAATCAAAATCGAAAAGATATCCGCGCTCTCACTATGACCTTCACAGGTCACGGTTGCTTTGCCAGGCACTGCTTCCTCCGATGTGTTCGCCGGAGTGAACTCTGCCCCTTCTGCAGCCTCGAGAATGAAGATGCCAAGCACTTCGTCTGCTACTGCCCGGCCTTCAACCGAGACCGGCTCAACCACCTCGGGCCCAACCCGTCCCTGGACGACGTTTGCCGGCCCGAGAACATCCCACGGCTCATCCGGTTCCTCCGGGCCACCAAGCGAGCCTCCGTCTTCCCCACCGAAGACAATGCTGCAGACAGGACCGGCAGACCTCCCTGACCAGCCCCGCGCCCTAGCCTTTGCGGGTCTTTCAGGGATTAGCGGAATGGGCGACGCTCGCCTCCCCACTGCGTCTTCGGACCACCCTGCAGCTAAGTCAAAGTAAGTCAAAGATGCAAACTTAACTATATACTACCTAGAATTTTTGCTATTTTGTTAAACTGACACATTTCTTTTATTTTGAAAAAAAATCCATTTGATTTAATTGCATTTGCTATAGGCTATCCTATACACAAGGCTGTACATGTGTGCTAAGACTTAGATAAAGATTAAATCTATCAATGATGTTATTTATAATTTTATTCGAAATTATAAAAAATATTAAATATGACAAATCTATTTTAGTTTTGATTTATTAAGTCATATGCTCATATTTTATTTATGCTTATATTTGATTTTTAGGAAATCAAGAAAAAAATTATTAACTGACATTTTTTACTTAAAAAAATTACTGCATTAGGTCAACTTAACAAAATAAATGATATATTAGTTATTTAAAGTAAAGAGGTATTACAAAGCACTCATTTTTAAATTAGGGCTCACTTTTAATTTTTTGTGTCTAATTCTAATATTTTAGGCTAGTAGGCTAGACTTTTAGGGTAAAATTGTAAATACTAGGCACTAAAAAGCACAAGCACCAAAAAGTGTAGATACCTTTTGATCTACTGATATAGGTTAGAAAAAAATTAACCTATTTTTTATATAGCAAATTAACTTCTAACTATATTCAGGTAGCAATTTATATATAGTATATTTGAACTCTATGTATTAAACTTATGGCAATCATACATGCGCAACGTCCAAAATTCGGTCGGCCGTGCGACTTAGTTTTAACAAAAATACGACGTAGTTTTTGGCCAAAAATGCGACTTACATGTAAAAAAACCCTAAAGCAAATTAACGCAACTTTGGGTAAACGGCGGGAGTAACTATGACTGTCTTATCAGGCAAAAATGCCTCGTCAGCTACTTAGTACTACTGCGTGGGTATTTTTTGGGTGGGCATTTTTGCGACTTCCTTGGTTGGCTGCCAAATCAGTCGGCCGGATCGGCCGACTCGGCCGACTGTTGCGCATGTATGATGGCAATCCTATAGTTTTGTATGTTTAAAGTTACTTTAAGCTTAGTAGATGATAGAATAAATAATAGGAAACCAATTTACCATATTATTGAGTGCCTAATTTTGTTTAAGTGTATATCTACTAGCAGCTACCTAACCATACCATTGTCAATCATTGACTATACTTTGTGAACCTGGTGGAACCAACTATCTATACTAACACTATTAAGGGCACATGGGCTCACGTGAAGACTAAATTTTGGCAGATACACTGTACATCCAATGGAATATTTGATTCCCATCTAGAGGAATACCTTTGGTGGTGCCTGTTTTCAAACAAGACCTTTGGGAACTTCCTAAATTGGATATTGCATTATTATCCACTTACATATATTAACATTATACACATTTAAACAAAAGTAGGCACTTGATAAAATGATAAATTTGTTTTCTATTATCTATTCCATTACTTACTAAGCTTAAAGTTACCTAAAAGTTACTATTTTTAACAAAAATAATTTAATGTGCAAAACTACAAGATTGCCAACACTTATTTATTTATATACTTCAGTTATTAAGACTAATATACTATAGTATTTTGATATACCAATATTGATGTCAATATTTATCAGTCACTAAAGCCAAATAGATATTTAAAATTCAAATAGACATTTATATAAAATAATCTATATATAACCTGATTTGGCACTAGTGCAGTTTTATTCACAAAATAATTTTTTTTTAATTTAGCTAAACTAAGAATTTAATTTTTTTCTTACTCCTGGGAGTGCATGGAACTGTTGTAACATGTAAAACATTTGTTGGTTTGTTTAGAACCATAAACAGAACTGTAAATCAGAAATAGAGTTCATAGTTTAGTGTATATTTATATAATAATAGTGTAAATAGTATAAATGGCGTATATTTGTACACAAACTACAAACAGTAAAGTAAAGTAACAGATCAATTGTTACTAATAATAATGACAAATCCAATACCGGATGTTGGCAAATGCTGATTCTGGATCTCCATGCGCATGCTACCAAATATGCTTATAAGAATAATTCTTGCTTTAAAAAAATAGATTTGGTAAAAAATGCTTTTTGTTATTTCCCTCTCCCCACTCAAGCAATTATTAGACACCACCCTTTTGGGCCATAGATAACTCATAGGGTAGACTTCTTTGCATACATGTGCAACCTTGGGAATTACTTGGCCATTTCTTTTGGCAATACATACATGTAAGTCGCTATTGGCAAAGAGTAGTCACATGACTACTATTTTGTCCAATAGCAACTTATATATATGTAAGTTGTAAGTAGAAATAGCCAGGTGAATCCCTAGGTTGCACCCAAGCATGCTTCTTTGCCATGTCAGCATTATCACTCAAATCATCAATTCAAATCTGCAGCACTAGTGCAAATTCAAATAAAAGATAATTTTGTGAAATATTGTAACCAATGTGACCATGACATTGAAATGCTGTCAGCATTATCAATCATCAAAACAGACAAAAATATAAAGAAAAAAAATTGCAAATGAAATTGCACTAATACCCCTGATTTAATTATTACATTAGATCTTTTATTAATATATATAATCTTATTGAGTTTTAAATAGTTAATAACTATTCACTATTTAATTAAGATAAAAAAACTTGTAACTAGGCCTTAGCCTTGGGTGTATAAGCCCTCCCTATTAGTATAATTAATATATTGGCTTTATACAAATATATAATATAGTATTATTATAAAATAATAATAACTCTTAAGTAATATATTATTAAAATTATTATGAATTGATATTTATAAATATTTCAGTGATCATGGGCATTGCTAAATTTTTAGTGCCACTAATTAGTTCTATTGCTAAATAATTTTAAAAAATAGCGATTGCTAATAGCAGGCACTATTTCTACTTTGAAATTTGAATTTGAATCTGTTTTAATATATTTTTAAACAAAATAATAAATATATTTAATATAAATAGCCATTTCACATGGATTTATACATTTTGCACAATTTTTAACTCATATGTTTAAAAAAATAAGCTAATAATGCTACTGCTAATTTGTTTTGATTAACAATCCTACTTCACTTTTAAGACAATGTTAACTGAATAATAAACAGTATCAGTATTAACATTAAGGACTGACATGTGTAGTAAAACTTTAGGCAATAGCAAATTGCAAATTTGGTCAAAGAACTTACCCAGAATGCTCAATCAATGATTTTATAAAATTAAACTGCATTGAAATAGATATATGTACAAACTACTAATCCAGTAAAAAAACATAAGTAGCCATAGACCATTACTCAAATGTGTAACACAAGACTGCCTGACTTATTAAGTCAGTAACCAGAAACCAGCAATTGAAATATAAAACATGAAACATAGAAACCAATTAAACTAGAGCATAAAAAAGTTTTGAAGTAATGCAACTCAAGGTCTTTGCCAACACCTTTCTATTAGAAATAGGATTTATCACTACCAAGAAAGATTCGCTCCATGATCCTGAAATTCGTGCTTCTTTTGATTTTGAGTCTGGGATAGATATAACTTTTTTGAAACATAGGCTCTTGGCTTTGGAGGCAAGTGGGTCTTCTGCTCTTGAGCCATGTCTTTATACAGCTTTAATGTTGGATTCACATTCTAGACAAGTCGACTGTGTGGCTTATAATAGTCTTTTAGGCACACATACATATGATCAGCAAAGTGCTAACTACACACCACTATATTTGCCCACTTGTGCTTATACTTTGTCCCTAGGAGGTTAGCATGGAGGATCCAACAAGCCCAGTCTTCATACCTACAGCATAAAATATAACAAATTATACACAAGTTTTTATGCAAATAATATTGGTCACTAGTCAACTAAGCTTACCAGGCATAGTTTGAAAGAAAGCTATAAAACCTGGTTTCTAGTAGATAATTATAGGAATAATTTGGACAGCTATAAGCAGCACACTGTTTTCACAATTTTTCAAAAGGCATACTTCACTGCAGCAAAACCAAATATCCAAATTCTTTGTAAAAAGACAATGCTACTAGAAGTCATTCTATTAAATGAATATATATATTGCTACACATTTGAATAATAGTCTAAGGCTAGGGCCTATTTATGTTTCTTTACTAGATTAGTAGTATATACATATCTCTATTTCTATGTAGCTTAATTTCATAAAATCATTGATTGAGCATTCCAGCTAAGTTTTAGTTCTATGAATTTGGTTTTACTTATAATTTTAAATGTTGTGATACCTATTTCCTTGAAAAAAATCTTTTTAGGATGCCATTAGCAAGCTACACTTGTTTGACTTGCAGCTTGTTTCATATTTCTAAGAAAATTAAACATATTTACTAATTTATATAATTGTTAACTTATTACTCAAATATGGTCTCATTTTAATTTTTAAATAGTCATTAAATTAAAAAACTACTATTAACTTTTACTACTAACCCTCAAGTTTTGTAGCAAAGAAATGAACTTAGTGCAATTAGCAATTTTTAGAAAATATTAGTGGTGCTTTGATAGCATGCACTAATTAGAATTTCAATTTAGCCAAATTAGTAATGCTAACAAAATGTTATACTTAGCACTTTAGCAGAATTTAAATTTAACAGTGCTAGTGCCATCATTGAAATTATTTTATATAAAGTGGGCCCCTATATAATTCTAATAATGTTTAATAATTATCAACTATCTCTATATTTTAAAACTCAAAATAGCATTGGTATCCTATATACTAAAAATGGTCTGTCTGTGTCTATCTATCTATCTATCTAATGTGATCGATTAGAGAAAAAATGGCTGGACCGATTTTGTTCAAACTTGCACTGTTCGATTAGAAATTTTCCCGTGACTGTACATGCATCGTGGCTAAGAAATTGCTCGATGCTAAAGTGATTAAATATTTGAAAAACATGCTCTCTATATTCTAAAACTCAAAATAGCATTGGTATTAATAGTCTAATATTAATAGGCCTAATACTCGTACTAGGCCCTAATAGATCTTACGAAGAGCTTGCGTGCACGGCAGCCGTTCACGTAAGCTCAGAATTGCGTGCACGGCGGCTATCTACCTAGTGCTTTATTTGCATGTATGCAGCCATCCACCTAGTGTTGTAATTGCGTGCACGGCAGCCGGCAATTGGCCGTGACTGGGCCCTTAAATCCACGCATTGGCATTGGCAAACCTAATTAAAAAATATTTTTACTATATTGTTTTATAATGTTTTATCCCCCGTACACCATGGACTGCAAATGTAATCTTAATTCATTGTTTTTTTGTTAACTTGAATATTAATTCGAATAGTATATGACTTACTGTATAAGCCTATAAGATATAGCTCTGCCGTGCACGCAATTCTGAGCTTACGTGAACGGCGGCCGTGCACGCAAGCTCTTCGTAGATCTTATCATTAATTTAATAGCCTTATTGATATTATGCTTTGTAAAATTCATGCCATATGTGAGTATGAATACTACATAAAGCAATTATATGCCTACAAAGACTAACAAAGTGTTAGGTACAAAAATGTCTGATGGATACAAATAATAACTATGTCTATGACAAAAAGGCAAAGCCTTTAGATACCTTTCTACTATATGCTATAAGTTAAAAAAATTAGACTGCAGAGTAGGGGTATGGCCTGGGCAAGGTTACGCCTCACAAGGTTTCGTCACTAGTCTCACTCTTAGTCTGTAAAATAATATCAACAGTTTAGTAGGATAATGGAAAATGAAATTAGATTTTTAGTAAACAAGGCTAACATCAAAAAATTACAAAACAATGCTAGACAACACTTTATATTTGTTTTGAAAACGCATCATCATTACATTATAGAGTGCGATAAGCAGTAAGATAAGCCTAAGCATTCGAGCTCATACTCATACACTCGAGTTAAGCCTGCTCGGCCGACGACGCGAAGTCCGCCCAGAAAATTAAATCTAGTTTGAATTTACGCCAAGGAATTGTTAAGTAGAATATCAAAAGTCCAATCTACTCAAAATTAAATGTTACTATTTATTACTCCTAATGTATCTGCAACATCTTTTTGCAAAGCAGCAGTTGTTCTCGGTCACAGATGCTACCCTCTGCTTTCTGCTTCAACTTACATTTGCTGCATGTAAGTAGGCAGCTCATGTGAACTTTTTGCCAGGTTTACCCACTGCCTTGTGTGCGTCCACTTAATTTTTTTGGCTTTTTCAGGCTGGCTGGAAAATTTTCGGTTTATGTTAGTATCAGATGAAATTATTAAAGCCCGGCCAAACGAATTAAATGTGTGAATTTACTTGGCCTCGAAAGATAAATAAATTTATTATTATTCAGAGGTGGGTTGCGGGCCCCTTTGGTAAAACGCCTTTGACGACATCCTCCGACATCCAGCTAGAACAGCATTGAGGCAATTCTGCCCATTCCGCGGACTCCGGGCACTTAGAAGCTTGAAAATACATGTACACGGCGCGGACTTTCATTCACGCGCTGACACACAGAGTATACGTGCACAGCGGGCTGGAATTTCGAACCCTCTAAGGCATGTGCACTTCTCTGCGCCTTGAGTTGTCCTTTATGGGTGTGAATCGCACGACAACTCTGGGCCATGCCTATTTTTTGTAGACAAGTCAATGACTGCGGAATCGGAATTTCGATCACTATATAGCTATTAGGGGTCGTGGCGCGAGAGTCAGATGGGGGTTGCCGCCTTATTTCAAAGGTTAGATAGAAGTCTCCGAAAGCGGCCATCTTTGTGATTGTTGAAGCACTGGCTCGTGCATCCCACTAACTTTTCCAATTCAAAAGCAAAACTTTTGTATTATATTTTGAAGTGAAATTTTAGTCTCAAAACCCCACAAGTAAATAGAGTGTTTTGCGGCTGATAACACAAGGATGTCAGATAGCAGCAAATTCTCAGCCAGTCAGTGTGAGGACAGTCTTGAAGTAAAATTGCATGCACAGCGGGTTAAATTCAGACAATTTTCGTATCAACGAAAAAGTAGAACTTCAGTCTGGCACTGTACAATTGCAATGTACAAATCTGAGGTTCGATAGGCCACAAGTACAGCCACAAGTACAGCCACAATTACAGCCACAATTACAGCCACAAGTACAGCCACAAGATGCACCTATAATAAGATTGGTCACAGGCCCGACACGAAAGCAGAGCAGCAATTTAGAGCTTGCAAACTTGACAGAATTCCTCTAGAACATGTCAGAGAAACTCGGAGAGATTGGCAAGGTCCTTGGTGGAATTTGCGATGCCATCAAGACGATGAAGCAGCTCCAAGATAACAAGACCGAGCTGAACATAAGCACAGAAGAAGCAAAGAAGCATGCCGATGAGGTGCAGAAGCTGAGCCTGCCGGATGAACCATTGCTTGACACGATGAAGCAGGAGCTGCAGAAGGTGAGGAGCTCCGGGTCCAAGCTGGAGGTCTGGCTGCAACAATTCGGCCATCGGATCAACGAGCTGGAGCGATTCATCAAGGCGAATATCAGAGGCGGCTCCATTTCGCCAGAGGTCGTCATAGAGTTCTGCGATCAGATTTCCAAGACTCATAAAATGGCTGCAGATTTTTCTGACGCATTCAAAAGCTTCATCTGCTATCTGGCGGAGGCGCAGCGTCTCGCGGTGGAGCTGGCAGCTCGGTTGAAGACCAAATCGGAGGAGATGCAGCAGGAGGCGAGCACGGTGAGGAACAAGGGCGTGGCTAAAGTCACCGGCCTCGCTGCCCTGTCGGCCGGCCTGGTGGCTCTCGGCTTCTTCACCGGAGGAGTCACCTGGACCGCGGCCGGCGCTGTTGCCGGAGCAGCCGCCAGCGCGGGCGCCAGCGCCGTGGCCTACAGCACCGTCGTAAATGTGAAGGCGATGAGAGACCTGGCCAGTGGCATCAGAAACAACTTCAGCAAACTGGAAATCATCGCCAAGAACCTGAAGAGCAACTGCGACAAGGTCGAGGCCATCCAGCTGGATGAGGAGGCCATGCAGGCGCTGCAAGCTGCGCTGGAGTTCTACAAGAGAGACCTGGAGAAGGACGAGCTGCTCAAACAAAAGCAACTTGAGCTTCAGGACACCAATGCTGAGCTGGCTGAGCTGAAGGCCAAAATGAGGAGGCTGGGTCATGACTAAATTGTTAATTGAATGATGATATGAACAGTTATTTTAATAATATATTAGCTGAGCTGTTAAGCACAATGATTTGTTTTCCTACTCTATGCAGTCCTATTCTCAATATTTAGCTCATATGTAACAGCATCTATGCTTGGTAGCTTGTGAATTTGTTGTCAGCTTTATTACAACACACGCGCACTCTTTGACTCTTAAATAAATAGGACCAGCTGCTCCTGTCCTGTAGCCTTTCTGTACCTCATCCAGATGATGTGGCATTCAGCATGAGCACTTGACCTCTACTGTGTAAAGTTTTTCGTTTTTATTTATTTCGGGGAGATCGAGTGAAGACTTTCTGTATTTAGAATGTCTTAGAAGTATAGGAGTGTAGGAATCTTGAAGGGGTTGCAGCCTGTTGACTAAAGCGTCAGACTGCCCGGTGTAAAATTCGACGTCGATTCTCTGTCGAATCTAGGGAGAACATCGAATTTTCAGAGAGGGAACAAACGTTGGTCGAAACATGGTCGAAAAATGGCCGAACATTCTGTCAACTAATTTTTGCTTAGATATTCGTCATTCTCTACTATTCTATATACCTAAGTAGTCAGCAAAGAATTTTCTAAAGTCATGGGGTAAAACCGAAAATTTGCAAGTAAATACTAACTGTTTTGAAATTCTAAAGCTCATACAGTTACAACCGTCACATTTTTGCGCAGCAAGCGCAGTAATAAACGAAAAGGCCGGTACAGTTCTCTATTGGTCTGTTCTGATCTTTATCGATGCTGACTGCTGCATGCAAAGTACAATCTTGCAGGAAATTCAATGCAACTGCATTACCCTATTCTGCTAGATTCTGCTAGAAGTGTGTTAATTAAAGCCAGTAAATATTTCTGGCACAATTAACCTTGTCTTATAGCCGCTTTACCTCGCCGTCTAACAAGCTATCCTAGAGTAATTATTAAATAAGGCTGCTCTCTTAAGCACAGACCAAAAAGTAACCCTAGGACCAGAACCTATCTTTCAGAATTACTCTCCATGAGCACACGTGACGGATTTTCTGGCGCCCCATCCCATAGTCTCTGTGGTGGGCGGCGTGGGCCGCGCCCCCTCATATCAGCGCGAATTCGAATGCTGTGTGTGCGCCAGAATGGCAGAATTTAAGTAAACAAAGGGAAATTTTCTGAATGGATCAGAGTCGGATGAATAGAAATGGTAGCCAGGTGGCGGCCGGGCACAGCTATCGCAAACAATATTTATCCCAGACCAAAAAGTATCTATAGTATAGCTGCAGGCGGAGAGACTTTCCATTGTCATTTTGACAGATTTCGAGCCCTGGATACGCAGTCCAGTTCAGTTTTTATTCAAGATTTAGTTATATAGAAGATTTATGGCCAGAAAAATCACGCCTGGAGCTGTGCGGGCAGTGGGTGGGCTCTTCTATCTCCCTGCTTCTATCCAAGGTTTTTCTCAGTTAAATAGAAGGGGTGGCCAAAACAAAGTTTAATCAGAATCACACAAAGAGAGAATGAAAACAAAACAGGCAAAAGGCAAGGCAAGGCAAGAAGGCAAAAGCAGTCCCCCCTACGCAAATGCTAGCTTCATGGGAGTCTAAGATTCTTTAGCATTTAAAGTCTGAACGATCGATAAGCTCAAATTTATTCTCCATGAAAATGGTTTACTTGCTCTGTGCGCGGTTTTGTGCTCTACTAATCTAATTTTTTTCGTTTTCACTATCACTTGCTGACTGTTACTCGTAGTCGTATATGTCAAGGACCACTAGAAGTTACCGTTGTAACAACGGTAACTTCTAGTGGTCCTTGGTATAAGTAATTGAGTAAATCTTTCAAACTTTGCCCTTTTATGTTGGTCAGAGGGTGAGAAATTGAGTATGAGCATTGAGGATTCCATATAAACTGTAGAAATATAAACCAATCTGGGGAGATTTTATTGCTAAACTCCGTCTTTGTTTCCACTCTTTCGAGCTCGCTGGGACCAAGGACTTCTCTATATAGCATCTGGACTGGAAGCTTCGCAATTTTTTTTCCGTCTCTATACCTCACAGGGGCAAAAGAAGAAAAGACCCAGAAGGAGGAAAGGAGACAGGAAAAATTTAACTGTCAAGCTGGCCATAAACATGACAAAGACACTGTACACAGAAAAGAAGCAAAGTTCAGGGGCATGCAGGGAAGAGCTCATGGGGTAAATTTTATCCCCCAACAATGAATCTTTAACATGTACGTTTATCTTGAAAACTAGTCTGCTATTCGGACTGAGTCATGAGTGGAGGTGATGAGTGGGAGTCCCACTCCCACGTTCTATATATACTGACGAGCTGGCTGTACTGTACAATAATGGAAAAGAAAATTTTGCCTTCAGTGCCTGCCTCATCAATTTCACAATACTGCTGCAGTTGCTTCAAGCACTGACAATTGTGTTCCAACAAAATGGTTAAGTCGTGCTCAGCACAGGGTTGCACTAATTGAGCCTCCTCGGACAAGGAGCTCTCATGGCTATCCTATGCACAATGCAGTCCTTCTTGAACAATGGAAGCGAGCAAATCCAAGGCAGAACTTCGAGCCTACCAAGAGCTCAACCATTTGCTCTGCGCACTTCCACCCCAAGACTTCGTGGAAAACTCTCTGGACACCAACGCGAACCGCAAGAAGGGCCGGGACCAACTGTCGAGGCGGTGTCTGAAGCCAGGGGCGGTGCCGTCTATCTTCCCGAATAGACTTATCTCTCTTCTGCCAAGGCGGAACCGAGGTCAACTGCGGCAACATCAACTCAGCGCTTGGAGAGAGAAAATACTGCACTGCAAGGCCAAATTGATGAGTTCCGAGATGCGGACTCAATCGTTGACGACTACCTTGATGAAGTGCAGCTAAAACTGAATCGAGAGGAAGAAAAACCGGCAGGATTTCTTACCATCATGCTTGCTGACCAGCTGCATCTACGCGCTGAACATGGAGCCTTCCTTTCATGTCTCATGCTACATCTACATGGCTAAGGACCACAGCATCACTATTGGAGTCAATGGAGTGTTGCTAAAGCCAACCCGACTCAGAGACTTACTTTCGGACGGGAAAGTATCGACTCTCAGTCAACTAGTCAACATAATGTCCAGAGTCAAGAACTTGGAGGTAGACACTGACAGTGCCAAAGCTGAAGGCAAGGCCAACCGTATGCTTGACATGGCCCAAGATCTTCTGGAAGAAGCGGAGAATCTTGTTGAGAATCGCACTGTTGGCTTCATTTTGGAGCAGCTGAAACTCAGCAGGCAGCCGAGCTGCAGAAGGAGATATTCACAGCAGCTCATGATCTTCGCTTATGTTCTGTACTCCACCAGCGCTTCGGCTTATAAGACAATACTGGAGCAGGACGTCCTCTGTTTTCCATCTGATCGAACCCTTCGGTCTGCTTCAGCCAAAGTTGGTTCAAAGAATGGTCTAGACATCGAAAGCTACCTTCAGTTGAGAGCATCGAAGTTATCGAAATTTATCGAAATCGAATCGAAAATCGAAATTTTTAATAATCGAAATTTTTAAAAAAAGAAATCTAAATCATTCTGAATGAATTTTTATTAGGCTCATGATTTATATAACAATAAGTGCATAATGGCCAGCTATCTAATATACGATGTAACTAGGATCTAAGCTATTTTGGGAAGGGCTTTTGCCCCTCTAAGGTAAATGCGGGTGGGGAGCTTCCAGTCCAGATGCTATATAGAGAAGTCCCTGGCTGGGACAGTTCACTGTTGCAAACTCGCTGTTTGAAAGCAGATAGGGTCTGGGGTCTGGGACCAAGATTATTATCTATATTTCAATGGAGCTGGCCAATTTTAGCGGAGTTTTTTTTCAATGCAGATCCAGAGGCGGAAGTTTTTAGCCCAGACATCCAAGTGGAGCGCCAAAATACAGAGAATAACGAGGTCAAGACACTGAGACAGGGACTGTTTACTGTGATAAGAATATCTCTCTCTCATAGATCATATCGAAGTCAGAGCCTGGACGAAAAGCTTTGAATATGGGCGCCCGCAAGCGTTTTTTCTCCACGAGGGGCTCCCCTTCATCCAATCAAATGAGTGACTGACATGCAACTGGCGATTTCGAGGGGAGGGGAACAGAGGAACAGGGGGAACAGCTGCTGGAGGGGGAGGGGATAACCCGAGTGGAGTTCTGTGAGTGAGAGCACAAAGCACGGAAGGCTTCCTCACAGCCAACCGGTGCGCTGCATATTAAGATATATTCTATTGCGCTCCCCGATCCCAAATAATTTTACCTAAAAGTGTCTTTGAAATATATTTTTACATCACGAACCTACATTGCTGCCGAGTTGTGCTTCCAATTTCTTTTAGCGAGTTTTGCAAGCTTGCAATCTTTAGAATTAGCTAGCTTAGACATGAACCCCATAGTTTTAAGCGTCAACTACCGTGTGGTCGATGGCGAGGCCAGACCGTATAAGGCGGTGGTCATACAAGTAGGGAATACAAAGGAGGACTTGAAGCCGGCTAAGCTTTATGCTTATACAGAGTGAAGGATAGTGAAGGAACTCATATCCCCCATATGAAGTAAGTGTTTCATGTAATCGGCTTTGTCTTTGTGCAAACTATGTTTTAGACATGCTAAAATTTATCGAAAATATTTGAAATTTCAGCAAATATCGGCTGACTATCAGACTGATGGATGGCGACATCAATTGTGATGCTGATTGTGTCTTTACAGGATCTTCTCAACGAACGAACTGTTCCCCGAGGTATTCAAACAGCAGAAATGCTGAGTCTACAGCAGCACAGAGACTGCATTGAAACCGAACCTTTTGTCAGCAGTATACGATGCCACTGTTAGTCTGCAGGAGTCAGGAGCTCAGCAAGAACTCATCAGTAAGTTTCTAAATCCTGCTCTAGTCGGTCAGCACCACTTTTAGTAAAATTTTTAAGGTGGCAAATATATCTTATATATAGATTAATATAATATTACGAGTACTTTATCTGATACGTTATAGTTTAGCCCACTTTCGAGTTTCGACCATTGTGCGTGCTAAGAAAATCGCTTTAAAAAGTATAATAAAGTGCTGAAATTAACGTATATTGTACATTGTAGTTAAGCAACAGTCAAGCAAATTCATTGCGTGCATTCATAAATTCATTCCACTTGCCACAGGAGCGCTGAACGTGCAGGCCAGGATGCTGGCGTCAGTAATTTCCAGAAGCAATGAGTGGTGAGAATTGATTTCGCTTGATGCCCTGCAGTTTTTTCTTGCAAAAACTTCTTGATCAGTTTAATGCTCTAAAAAAGATCATCGTTAAACACACATACTTCTACTTCCCACAGATACGAGAGCTCTGCATGCTGGAAGGGAAAGACTCCATGTCCAGTTTGACTTCAACCGCACTGGAAACAACGACAAGATAAGCTTCAGTTGGCTTCGAGGCCGTAGTGAAGGTGCGTTGCTGATATGAAATGACAATGAGTATAGATTACTTAGGTTTGAGATCATAACTTTATCTAGTTTAACGACTTAACAAACGCTACTATTGGTAGTAGGCTATAGAGACCTCGTGTTGCTAAATGAATTTCAATTTCATTTCAGAGGCAATCTCGAAAGGCCAAGTACAATTCTGCACGCCACGAAGGTGGAGGAGCGCATTTTTAACTTCCTCTCGGATGCCCCCCGTACGATCTGGCCTGCGCACTCCCCAGCAAAAGAGCTCCAGTGGTGGTCCTGCCGCCAGCGCAGAGTGACTGAGCGCTGCGAGGCGTGGCTTAATTCTGTCTGTCCTGCCTGCCTTTGCTAAAAGTAACCCGATCGCTGACTATTAAATTTTAGCAAATAATTATAATGTAGTCAAATTAGCATAGTTTAATAGGAGCCTCTATAAGGAATTTATTGTCATTCTCATCTCGAGTATAGTGCTTCATAAATTTGTTTTTTTCTGCTCAAAAATATCTTTCGTAACATGCAAACTTTCAGCACTGTCCGAAACCTTATTAGTCTTGTTATTATGCAATTTTTATAAAATTTAGAAGCTCTGATTTTTTAATACTGAAATTTCGCAACATAACAAGTTGTTTGTAACTTTAAACTGTTTGATGATCTAAATAGACAGAAATATACGTATCACAGCTGTGCGATGGATACAATACAATTAAGTAAAAATTAACTCATAAAAAAGCATTTCCCTCTCTGGAAAGAATGAATTTTCTTTTTCTTTAGAACGACTTTTAAATATACTTGTAACACTACTAAAAGTAGCTGTGATGGCAGTAGTCGAATATTCGTCGAAATTTCGATGATCGAATTTCCAAAATTTCTGAGTGCACATTCGACATCGAATCGACACAGAATATTCTGGGTCGATTCTGGGTCGAATTTTTCACCGGGTGACGACTGAAAGTTCGGGGGGTTCGATTCTCGACCCCGATCGAACAATTTGTGTCCTTGAGTAAGTCAATTTACTCTGTATTGCTTCAGTTCATCAAGCTGAAAAATGGGTGCTGTTGTGACTGTGAGCGAGGAGTGACACGTTAGAGCCTGTCTAGGCTTGATACCCCTGTCTGCTGCGTACCCAGTGCACCCATGCCCCCTTTCCCAAGCACAGACAGCATGACTAAGCTGTCTCATCCCCGGCCTCCCCACCCCACAGTTTGTGTGTGAGTAATGTCTATGTGCCGGTGTCTTACCCGGTCTCTCCTGTGAGCCAATCTAAGGCCCCGTGTTGAGGTGGTATGAGAAACTGTTTGGTTAAATACACAGGCCCGCTCAGATGAAGGGCTAAGCAGTTAAGAGTGCCAAGTGTGCTATAAATCTATCAGTCTATAGACTTGCACTTCTTTGTCAGCCAGTGACACCACAGGGCAGTTAGAACAGGTGCGAGCATTATCTGGAAGCAAGTCACCGTGACTTTTTGGCCTATGGGTGTGTCGCGTTAAGACTTCGATTGCCGTATGCTAGAAGTCCAGTCTAGCTAGACCTTCTATCAAGCACCTGCCCCTCTATCCTCTACGTCTCTGTCTACCCCTCTGTCCTCTACCTCTCTGTCCTCCATCCCTCTGTCCTTTACCCATCTTTCTGTCCTCTACCCCTCCGTCCTCTACCCCTCCGTCCTTTATCCCTCTGTCCTCCATCCCTCTGTCCTCCATCCCTCTGTCCTTTACCCATCTTTCTGTCCTCTACCCCTCCGTCCTCTACCCCTCCGTCCTTTATCCCTCTGTCCTCCATCCCTCTGTCCTCCATCCCTCTGTCCTCTACCCCTCTGTCCTCTACCCCTCCGTCCTCAGTAGTATCGCCAAATAGACTTTATGATATACAGAAAAACAAAGGCTGACGAGTGATGATTTTTTGTCCATAGCTAAAAATGGTTAAAAGCAGCTGGAGGCTGAGTGCACCGGCGCAGCTACACAGCAGAGGCCAATGTACTTTATTGTTAGGCAAATTTTCAATTTCTTTCAAGCCTTGTTGAATCTTAAAGTTGAAAAAATTCCAGTTTAAAATACAAGTTTGTCTCAACTCTGATTTGTGAGACACATCGAGCACCAAGAGCTGAGCACCCAGGCGGCACGCGCTGAAATCTAAACGGAATGAATTTGAGAGAGCGAATAATCAAAGTATTGGAAGAGTAGCAGAGACTGGCTCTGGCCTCCTTGGGGGCTGGTTGGCTAGTCCACTATACTAATTCAGCACGTTAACGTAAAAACTCCACTGCTAGTACTGCAAGTAGCAAAGATTGCAGACAGCGATTCCCGCGCTGCGCTTTAATATCTAATAAAAGTAAAAGCTGTCTCGAAACCCTCTGCGGCCGCAAGTGAAATTCTACGTGCACCGAGGCACAAAGCAGACGGCAGGGGATAAAATGGCTGGGGAAAATTCAACAAAAATATCCGTATAAAAAGAGCGTTCGTCATGCAAAGGCGAAAAACGTGTTCATAACAGGATGGAGGTTTATGAGACTTACAAAAATGTTTAAATATCTGAATGCGCAAATTTGCGGAGAGCATGCACAGCCGCATGAGTCATCCGAGAGAAGTGTGGAAAACAGCTGACATGACCGGGCGATTAAAAATTATGACAAAAAAATCAACAATATCAACAGTGGAGATTACTTACGAGATTACTGGAGCTGTAACACTGTATCTACTTTACTAGATCGAGATCTACCGCTGTCTACGGGTTCTACAGGATTTAAGGGAAATTATTTACGGATAAATCGATCCGAGCCTGCAGGTAAGGAGGTAAAAACTCAATTCCCATGCTGGCTTGGGCACATGCAGGCTGTTCTGTCATTTGAGCATATTTTATGAGGCAGTCCAGCTCCACAGGGCTTCATCAGTTAGGCTCTGCGAGCCCTCTCCAGGCGGTCAGCGCCAGTCGCTCAGGGCGGAGATGCCGCCAGTCGCTGATTTTCCGATCCCCTCCAGGCCTCCGGTGCCGCCTGCGGACGTCTGGCGGCCATTGGCGTAGGACCGGACACCGCTGCCGCCGGCGCCGCTGCCTCCGCCACCGATGCCGCTGCCTCCGTTCAACCGGTGCGAGGAGGTGGAGGAGTGTGGCGTCGCCGAGTCCTCGTATTCGGACGCCTCCCTCGCCTTCCTGCCGTAGCCGCCTTGCAGCGATTTGGAAAGATCGGCGACGGAGCCGCCGGCAGAATTGCCTGTCGAGGCCGCGTCGTCGCGGCGGCGCATGAGGCGCAGCTCCGACATCAGGTGCTCGTTGGTGAGCAGCAGCGACTTGTGCGACTCCTGCAGCATCCCACTGATCAGCTGGACGGGCATGAGGGGAGGTGTTGGGAGTAGAGCAGGTTAGTTGGGAGTAGAGTAGGTTAGCTGGGAGTAGAGTAGGTTAGTTGGGAGTAGAGTAGATTGACTGGGAGTAGAGTAGGTTGGATGGGAGTAGAGTAGGTTGAATGGGAGTAGAGCAGGTTAGTTGGGAGTAGAGTAGGTTGACTGGGAGTAGAGTAGGTTGACTGGGAGTAGAGTAGGTTGACTGGGAGTAGAGTAGGTTGACTGGGAGTAGAGTAGGTTGACTGGGAGTAGAGTAGGTTGA
Source organism: Macrostomum lignano (assembly GCA_002269645.1). Classification (NCBI taxonomy): domain Eukaryota; kingdom Metazoa; phylum Platyhelminthes; family Macrostomidae; genus Macrostomum; species Macrostomum lignano. Next base: position 20,297 of record NIVC01000857.1, on the reverse strand, counting down.
CTGGGAGTAGAGTAGGTTGACTGGGAATAGAGTAGGCTGACTGGGAGTAGAGTAGGTTGACTGGGAGTAGAGTAGGTTGACTGGGAGTAGAGTAGGTTGACTGGGAGTAGAGTAGGTTGACTGGGAGTAGAGTAGGTTGACTGGGAATAGAGTAGGCTGACTGGGAGTAGAGTAGGTTGACTGGGAGTAGAGTAGGTTGACTGGGAGTAGAGTAGGTTGGCTGCAGCTCAGTACCGAATTTCGCACTCACCTCGACCTGCTCCAGGGACCGCAGCTTCACCTTCAGCCGGTCGATCTCCTTGGTGAGCTCATCCACCTGGCTCTGGCTGGCCAGCCCGCTCTGGTAGCCGGACTCGTCGAACTGGTGCGATCGCAGCGTGGACCGGGCCGCCGCGCCTCCCCCGGCCAGCTGTCCGACCTCGCGCAGCAGGCGGGTGTTCTCCTGCTCTAGGTGGGCCAGCCGCGAGCTCAGCGCCACGGTCTCAGACGCCGATTCGGAGCGGATGAACTGCGCCAGCTGCATCAGCACCGACCGACCGGCCTCTTGGAAGCGGCGGCTGCGGAGCAGGGAGCCCGGCCCGGCCCAGTGCTTCTCGGCCAGCGAGGCCAGCTCGTTCAGAAAGGGGCACGGCTTGCTGAGGTCCAGGCCGGGGCACTCGCCGCACTGCAGCTGCGGCTGCGCCTGCTGAGACTGCTGTGCCGCCATCTCCGCTGAGGCGGCGTCTGCGGCGACCTCCTTCCTCCCGCGGCCTGCGGGCACCGGAGGAGGCAGCTGCTGCTGCTGCTGCTGCTGCTGCTGGGCGGGCGGCTTCTCCCAACGGGCTCGGGGCAGACGCTTCTTCAGCACGCGCTGCCTGTCCGCACCGGGCTGGTTGGCCGCTGACCGGCCCGAGTCGCTCAGGACGAGCCGCGGGACGCCGCCGTCTGCGTTGAAGGATGTCGAGAAGGAGGAGCGCCGCTCGCCCGCTGCCTCGGCCGCCGCTGATGCCTCCGCGGCCTTGGCCTCGGTGTCTGAGTTCGGCTGCGACGACTCGCTGCTTGGAGGGTCGCCCGGGCGCCGCCGCTGCTGCTGCAGTTGCTGACTGGCCGCTCTGTCGCTGGCGCTGTGGCTCGCCTGAGTCTCTGGGGTGACGGCGCGGAAGGAGGCAGCGGGAGGAAAAATCCTTTTAGTGAATTTTCTCATTCGTGCTTGAGCTTCGCGGTCTTTTGGCGCTTTTGTTTAGCCCCAACCCCCCTCTGATTATCGGTGAGCGCTTTCCAGCGCACTTCCGGCTGAGTCACCTTCCTGTCACGGAGCAACTTGCCTGGCACGAAGGCGCAGGCGGGCGAAATTCCGGCCGGGCTGAACAAATTTTACCGAAAACTGCTTTGTATTTGATTTGGGGAGATGCTTCGGCATTTGGGGCTGGGGAAGACAGCCTTGCTGATTTTTGCAGGGCTGCTTGATCCGAAACTATGCAACTTTCCTGGCTGGGAGGCTGCAGATGGGCAGGACAGGGAGGCTGCAGATGAGCAGGACAGGGAGGCTGCAGATGGCGGAGGACAGGGAGGCTGCAGATGGCGGAGGACAAGGAGGCTGCAGATGGTGGAGGACAGGGAGGCTGCAGATGGCGGAGGACAGGGAGGCTGCAGATGGCGGAGCACAGGGAGGCTGCAGATGGCGGAGGACAGGGAGGCTGCAGATGGCGGAGGACGGGGAGGCTGCAGATGGCGGAGGACAGGGAGGCTGCAGATGGCGGAGGACAGGGAGGCTGCAGATGGCGGAGGACAGGGAGGCTGCAGATGGCGGAGGACAGGGAGGCTGCAGATGGCGGAGGACGGGGAGGCTGCAGATGGCGGAGGACGGGGAGGCTGCAGATGGCGGAGGACAGGGAAGCTGCAGATGGCGGAGGACGAGGAGGCTGCAGATGGCGGAGGACAGGGAGGCTGCAGATGGCGGAGGACAGGGAGGCTGCAGATGGCGGAGGATGAATGCCTCTGATGAAAACATTCAGTAAAAACCAGAGAGCCTCGCAGACTCACGGCTGCCGTAGGTCTCCAAGTGGAACCGTCGGGGTGCCGTCGCTGATGTCTGCGACGCTGACTGCTGGTGCCGCTGCTGAGGCTGCGACGCTGACTGCTGGTGCCGCTGCTGAGGCTGCGGCGTCGGCGCGTCAGCGGCCGTCCAGCGGGCCTGAGCCTGCACCTCGGACAGCCATTCGCTGTAGGCCTCGTCTCGACCTTGACGATTTGGAGACTCGAGTGGCTGCCAGGCGGGCTGCTGCGATCGAGACTGCGGCGGAGGCGGCGGCGGCGACGGCGACGACTGTGGCTGCCTCGGCGAGGGTGCGGGCTCGCTGGCAGCTTCCTCCAAGTCGTCTTCGATGACGCTGCAGAGTCAGTTGAGATTGCAAGTACAGGGGCAAATAAAATAGAATTTGTGCACCATGCTGCTAGCTAGTAGTAATAGGACAGGGAGCTTTCCCAAGTGTCAGGAGCTCATAATTTGGAGCTTAGCTTACTTTTCACTAGGTTGAGAAAGCACCCGGTTTGCCAATCCATTTGCCCCCAGTGTTCCCCACCCGGTTCCCTACAGGTTCCCCACCAAGCTCACAACCCGGTTCCCCACCAAGCTCACAACCCAGTTCCCCACTAATCTCACAACCCAGTTCCCCACCAATCTCACAACCCGGTTCCATACCAATCTCACAACCCGGTTCCACACCAATCTCACAACCCGGTTCCCCACCAATCTCACAACCCGGTTCCCCACCAATCTTACAACCCGGTTCCCCACCAAGCTCACAATTCGGTTCCCCACCAATCTCACAACCCGGTTCCCCACCAAGCTCACAACCCAGTTCCCCACTAATCTCACAACCCAGTTTTCCACAAGTCGGTACCCCACCAGTTTCCCACAGTATTGGCCCCGCTCGCACCTGGGAGTCCGGGAATCTCTGCCAGGCCGAAGTCCCCGCAGGCCGGCCGCCTGCTCAGTTGTGAAGTGCAGCAACGCCGAGTTGCGCTCGGTCTCGGCCACGCTGCGATCGTCTGGAACGACGAAGGCGATGGCGAAACAGGCGCGCCTGCATTCACTTGGCCAGCTCTGGCTTATTTATTCGCGAGATTATCAAGGAAAGCTTTGGCTGGGGATAATATCAGGGTGCCGCTATCCGGGAGAGATTATCAAGGTACGAATAGACTATTAGTGAGATTCTTTGGTAGGATTATCGAACTGAGATTGTTGAGTAGGATTATCGAAGTGAGATTTTGTGTAGGATTATCAAGGTGAGATTTTGTGTAGGATTATCAAGGTGAGATTGTTAAGTAGGATTATCCAAGTGAGATTTTTGAGTAGAGGATTATCAAGGTGAGATTGTTAAGTAGGATTATCGAAGTGAGATTTTTGAGTAGAGGATTATCAAGGTGAGATTGTTGAGTAGGATTATCGAAGTGAGATTGTTGAGTAGGATTATCGAAGTGAGATTGTTGAGTAGGATTTTCAAGAAGAGATTTTTGGGTAGGATTATCAAAGTGAGATTGTTGAGTAGGATTATCGAAGTGAGATTTTTGAGTAGAGGATTATCAAGGTGAGATTGTTGAGTAGGATTATCAAGAAGAGATTTTTGAGTAGGATTATCGAAGTGAGATTTTTGAGTAGGATTATCGAAGTGAGATTGTTGAGTAGGATTATCGAAGTGAGATTGTTGAGTAGAGGATTATCAAGGTGAGATTGTTGAGTAGGATTATCGAAGTGAGATTGTTGAGTAGGATTATCAAAGTGAGATTTTTGAGTAAGATTTTCAAGGTGAGATTGTTGAGTGAGATTATCCAAGTGAGATTGTTGAGTAGGAGTATCAAGGTGAGATCGTTAAGCAGGATTATCAAGGTGAGATTTTTGATTAGGATTATCAAGGTGAGATTGTTAAGTAGGATTATCAAGATGACAAGATTGTGAAGGTTTTCCCAGCTGAGATAAATAAAAATGTATTGAGGATAGGATTTTAAGAATGAGATTATCCTAAAGGATGAGATTCACTAAGTTTCTTAGATTGATATTTCTTTCATGGTATTCTCGCTCAAGTGAAACTCTGAAAACCTGCGAGCCCTACCGAGCCGCTTGAGGTCGGGCAGCATCTGGATGAGGTACAGCCTGTAGTCTGGCTCGCTCCGTGACACTGGGTTGAGCCGCAGATCGAGCTGCTGCAGGCGGACATTCTTCCTCAGCTTGAGCAGTTCGGACATTGAGTCGATGCAGTTATAGTAGAGATTTAGCGACTCCAGCTGGGCCAGGCTATCCAGGCCCTGCTCCGGTGAGGATTTTGGCAGTGAAATTTTCTTGCACTTTCACAGGTGGTCGCTGTATGCACTGCCTGATACACATGTACTGGCTTGGGCAGAGGTAACAGGTATGGCATGCAGCACAGCCTCAGTCATGACCCCGAAATCGGTTTAGGTCAATTTGCTAATGAGTCAAATTTGTTCAAGCCTATAACTGCGCTTAATTTTTCTTCCGAAGTCAGGAGCGGCGGTATTTGCTTTTACATAGTCAAACTTCTTTGACAGAATTCTCTTTACGTAAGCCATTTTTCAAGCTAATGCAAACAGAGCACAAAGCTAAGTACTGGGGGAATGGCGCTCGTGTTTGTGAAATCAGGTAGTCTGAGGTTTATCTCAGAAGCTTGTAATACTCGTAAATTGATTGCTGATGCACGGGCAAGCTAGGTCTAGCGCATTTTAGGTGGGAAAACCGAGAAGAATGCAATTAGAATAAAATCTCAGAACACCTGCGGGGAACAGGCATTCACATGCCCAAGTTAGAGACTTTTATGAAAATAAAATTTTGTCAAAACTCACACTTAGCGAGCACAGCGCATTTCTTGAAAGGTCGAGATTTTTTAAACGGCTAAACATAACAAGTGATGAACCCAGGACAGAAATCTTCTCATCGTACCGGCCGGGTAATGAAAGTGATTTGATATTATCTGAAAAGTATTAAATTATAAAGTTCGAAAGCATATGCCATAATTAAATATGGAAATCAAGTTTAGAATTGACAATTCAAAGTCAGAATTTTTTTATAGTTTTTTTGTTTCCACCTTTTATGTCTTTTAACAAAAAAACTTTATATTACGAGCGTAACTTCGCAAACTAATTGTTAAATCGTGAAATATTTCAGTAAGTGAAGGTCAATTTTTTTCCATATTCTGAAGAATCTTAAATGACAATAAAATGTCTCGGCAACTGCTATTATTATATGAAACCTAAAGGAAAAGGATGATAATTTTTTTTACTCTTACAATAAATATTCATGGTCATTTTGGGAATTTAAAAGGAATTTATGCTACCAAGGCAAGGTTTCTTTTATACAAAGCTTCAAGCTATTAAAATGAAAATCTTACCAAGATTCTCTTCTTTTAACTCCAATTTTTCTATTATCCAATCCAAGGTCAAAGAGAGTGTCATATTAAAGATTCAATCTGAAGCCTGGCGCCTTTTGTCTGGTTAGATAATTGCTTTTACACGAAAACGTTGACTGACATTAATGGATCGATAGACAACGTTCGGAATGTCTATGTACATTAGTTTTACATTATGCACATACCTCACGAGTATATTTTATGAGCATATTTTTAATAAATATTATGCTTTATCCTTAAAGCATCCGAGCAGAAATTTTACAAAACCTTTTGCAAGAAAAAAATCTAAACGTTGTTTGGCTAGTATTAGTTTTCCGGTGTGCAGTTCGTCAATTGGACATTGGACACATCAGTCAAAGTTTTGACTTTCGAAAAAATAGAAAAAATAAAAACAGAAGCATTTTGTGGGACATTTATTCACATTCTTCACAGCGATGAACCGTTTCCTGAAGTTAGTTTTATACTACCGTAGAAGGCTGCAGATTCAGTTTTTGCCGCAAGTTTTGATTCAAGGATGACGTACGTACTAAAAAAGGACACGACAATCGCATTTTCAGGAAGGGAGCCACTATTATAAGGCTGGTTTTCGATAAAAAAATACACTAGCAAGAATATAATGCTTGATTGACAATTTGATGCAATTATCAGGAAAATATTTTATGATCATCACATGATTGCACACAGCTTTATCTTTTAATTTTGTAGTGGAGCCACAACATGTACAATCATGTACAATGTAGTGGCTCCGCTTATTGTAACATGTACAATAAAAATTATTGACTAAAAGTCATCTTCGAAGCTTGCACAAGATGACTTTTAGTCAAATTTTAGTCGAAATTTTTTATTTGGGGTATTAGAACTACTGTTTGGTGTCTCACTAGTCAGCAGGTCCCGTGCCCTAGCTCTGAGCTGTCGCCAGCTGCCGCTGGTGCACAGCTCACCTTTTTTTGCTCTCTGTTCCTGTTCCCACCCTGTTTTCCCTGCATGTCCTCAGCTCTGAACCTGGCGGGTGCCCGCGCACGAAGAGGCGAAACGAGCTGCGGACCTTCTTCCTCTGGTATCGTCAACGTACCTCCGCGGCCGCAAAGGGACGATATGTCATTGCCCATGGAGAGGCTGCGCTGATATGCAGAGGACAGCTCTTTTAACACCAGCCCCATCACCATCGACGATCGGTGTTCCAACTTACAAAGAAGACGCCAGACAACAAGGCTACTGGGCCCGAAAATGTGTTCGTCTAGGTGCTGCGCTTCCCGCAGAAGGTCGCGTTGGGAGTCACGCGATCGTGATGAACTGCGTGCTAGCTGGGAGCGGACTGCGCATATCGTCGGGATCCCAAAGAAACCAGGCTCCGTCAAGATCGAAGAGTATCTCAGGATCTCACTATAACTGATGTCCTGCACGGCTCACGCAAGTTGTTGAACAGGGTTCTGCTGTAGCGGCTGCAGCCGGTGCTGGACCCGCGGACCCGCTGGATCCACCAGTCGACCATCATCTGCATCTTTGTGGACTTCCTGTCGAAGGCCTTTGACTCAGTGTCGAGGAGGGGCGAATATCCTCCGCGTGTATCACGTACAGTGTACCTGAACATCTGGTGACGGCTGTGAGATGATCGCTCTGTACCAGGATCGACTAAGGCGGCAGTTGGATGGCCTAATTCCGACTTTTTCGACACGTCTTTCAGCGCGTTATCCAAGGGGATACCTACTTGGCCCCATTCATTTCTGTTCGTCCTTGGTCCTGGGACTGGTACTGCACACTGGCCTCCCTGACAACTCCCAACGGATTTTTGCTCTGGACGTCGTAGAAAAATTGCAGACGACACCCGAGAAGCGACTCTCCGTCCTAGCGTACGCGGACAAACCAAGCGCTGCACAAGCTGTCTAGCTCTCAGCTTAAGGAACTCAACGACTGCTAGACCTGGCTGCTTCTAAGAGACGCTGAGTTCTCTGACCCTCGCGGACTCGCTGTTCTTTTTGACAGCATCCTATATCAATTGGTTAGTCCATGTTGTTTTTGTTTTTAAGGGATTAACAATATTGCATAAGACCACAAAAAAGTTTGCCTGCGCGGTCACAGTGGCGGATCCAGAGGTGAGCAAAGAGAGCATTGCGGGCAATTTTTCGCTACATCATTTTAGCATTTTAACAAAGAACTTTATTATTTAGTTGATACGAGCTATGATGATAAATATTTTTAGAGGGCGCTTAGTAATAGACACATGAAATTCAATTTGTCTTAAGGTTGGCCAACCCGCAAAAATATTCAGGATCGTTCCACAAGGGCTATACTTAAGAAAAACCACTTAATAAACTATACTTAAGTCGTCCTATTCCGCACAGTGCAGTACGGATATACTCAGTCAGACTTATACTAATACGTTATCGTTAGGTGGACAACTCTTTTAGGATCGTTAACGGTAATGTGCCAATGTTATTAAAGTATAAAAAATAAAAAGTACTGATTTTAATATTTATAACCTATTACAAATATTGTATGGTGGCTGATTAATTCGCATTGTTAGTATAGTTTGTTTTAACGACAAAAATTTGTAGTGCTTGCTGTCCACTATTCACGAACTAATTCAATTGGTGTTTTTTATTTAGTTGTATCATTCTAGCTTACGCTATAGGGTGACTACTCCCGCGTATTTTGTTGGATGGAAACTGGTTACGTCGTTCACTTACTCTAAAAATATATGTATCGATGTTTGAATGTTTGCGAAAAGTTACATCACTTTTGGATTTAATAGGCCTAATAAACTGATTTTGCAGAAAGCTATATTCAAACATTTGCAGTGACGTTTCTTTTTTGTAATGTAGGCCTAGGCCCTAAGTAATGATTCATTTGATCATAACTTATTAGTAGTAATTATTAATTTCATGTATAAGCACAGTATATAATTTTCATTATTTTAAAAGAAAGTATTCTGTAACTCTGTACTATAAGGCAAGTGCAAAAGCAAATAATTGCAGTTGCAGGTCATTTTGCTTTTGGTAACAGGTTCTTCAGTAACAGATAACTAATGCAAGGGGAGCTCTTTAGTCCCTTAAAATTGAGCAATGCCTTATATATATTGTGTTGTTAGGATACTAGTGGCTAAATTTGGAATAATATAGCCCTAAGTTATATGTATAGGTATAAAGGTGTAAATTTAATAATATTTTTATTATTATATTTCTTGTTTTAGTCTTGGTGTATAATAAGAGATAAGGTTTTAATATTACTAATATTCCTTATATCAAGTAACTATGTTATATTGAAAAAGCTATTAAATCATATGTATAACTTTAATAAAAATAAATGTTAAAAATTTATTAACAATTAATTAAGATAATAATAATAATGAACTAATCAAAAGTGAACATTTTTGAAAAACAAATAAAAAATTAAATATAAACATGCATAAAAATTAAGGTTCTCTACTCTATTATAGCCAAGGTTAAAACTATGCCAGATACCCTTTTTTAAGTTTTTTCTTATGTAACACATTATTTATAAAAATATTAGATTGCTGATAACCAATTTGCAATTTTCATTAAACATAGTTTATAATAATGGCCATTGGCTATAATATAGTTTAGGTCTATAGGCTATAGTAGTAAAGCAGTAAATAAATTGAATATCTTTATAATAAAACTTTAAAATTCTATAATAGGCCTATATTATATAAAATAAAGTTAATATGAAAAGTCCTAAATTAAAATAATAGTCTAAATATATTAAATACTGTATTAAAGTTGTTTTTTGTCTATATTGGTAGATAGTTGGAACTGATAGTAGAAATATATATAGTAAAGTAATTCTAATTATGATTATATAATGATGTTATAAATATTGATTGTGTTATTAAAAATAAAATAAATTTCTTTGCTGTCTATTGATATCTCTATATTCATCACTATAATTATAATATAATATAATATAACTTATAACATATAATATAATAAGCCCTATACTATATTAAAAGCAAGATAAATTAGATAACCACCAATTTTATTTTAGTTTTATTATAACTAACCTAGGCTTTTTCTAATGGCAAAGCAAACCAAGAACTATATACTTATATTGAAAAAAGTAAATCTAATAAAATAATAGGCCTAACAATTATTAGATAACTATTTGCTAGATTCTTTGTAATTGCAATCTTGAAATTTGAAATTTTTAAATGAAATAAAATGAAATAAATTTTGAATAAATCAAATTTGACTATATATTTTAAAAAAGCCAAATTAATTATCAAATATTTCAACTCTCCTAATACTAAAACTGACGCGATGTTTGTCTGTCTGTATGTATGTAGCAAGTGAACTCCTACAATTCTGCCAAGTCAGCATCAAAACTTATATGGGAAAACTGCAAATTTTCCGGAGCAGGCTTTAGGCTATTTTAATTTTTAATTTTCACATTTTAACATCCCTAAAAAAGCAGAAAACTGCTTTTTTTAACCCACAACAATCTTCTTTGGCCACTCTGACTAGGGCTGCAGCCAGTTTGTAAAAATAGCCACCCTAACCTCTGCCCGTGGGCTCCAAAGGATCCAAGGGACAGGGAGAGGCAGAGACTAAAGTTTGCCTGACATTCTATGCAGCACTCCAGCCAACAATACAAATGTTTGCCTCAAATCCTAATTTTACACGAATGTACTCTATTTTATGTTTAACTCTGTCCTAACTATAAACAAGTTTTTGTTTGAGTTTGACCTCAGATTTTAGAATACATGCAAAAAATAATTCTGGGGAATAGAGTTCCCCGGGTTCAAAATCAGCGGGTTTCAACAGCTTGTAAAAATATATATATTTTGGTTCATGAATTAAGTTATTTCTATATTTTTATATTCATAATTTATTATATTTGATACTTAGTATATAAGTTTTAAAAGTAAAAATATGTATATTTATATAATATTTTAAAGCTTTATACTGTTTATCTTGAAGAAATGTTTTCAAAAAATAAGATAAACTCACCAAAGTTTTTCATTTCTCCCTACTCTAGACTTCCTTAGTCTAAATCCTATCCTATTCTAAATTGTAAATATCTTAGTTGTTTTTTTAGTGTAGCTTAAAATGAAATTTAATAGCTAATACTTTTTTATTTTAGAGTTTAGGTTTATTATAACTTTTGTATTTATATTTACTTAAAGCGTAGTAAAAATGCAAGCATTAACATCTTCTAATAAGCAATATACTTTGCCTCATGTTAGGCATTTTTAGGCTCTCTTTAAAGAATTAGAAATATATTAATCTATCTATACCTAAAAAAACTAAAAATCCATGTTTACTGTCTGTCTATCTATGTAGAAATTACTTTGCTATAGACTCTCAAACTGTTCAACCAAATTTTGTATCCATTCTAAATTCACCACAGAATGTGTTATAGGCTACCTTCATCATCATTCATCAATATACTAAATCTCTAAGCTATGTCTGTCTGACTAGTATTTCAGTCTATAGCCTGAATGCCTAAACCAATTTTTTTAAACTTGCTTTATTTAATTGCAAATTCCTATGAAATTGTGTAGATCAAATTGCATTGAAAAATCTAAATGGGAAGATATTTTAAATATTTTAAATATAAATATAAATATTTGGTTAAATATTTGAAAAATGAATTTTCCCAATGCTTTCAATAGGCAGCTAGAAAAGGTCAAAATCTTGACTGACTGAATTCAATCCCAATTGAGATTGTGCCATAACTTTTCTTTTTACTATGTAGTATAGGCCTCAAAACTAGCTGCCATGTGCAAGGGTAAATAATGCTCAGTGGCTGTGTGTATATTCTAACCCTGATTAATTGATGGACTACATTGATAATTCTTAGCTATTTATAGATTTCACGCAACTGTACATTGGCTCTGTTTGCACACTGAACAGCCTATCACTGTTATGTATTTTATTGCAGTGCCAAAGCATATATGGCTGATTTTATCTCCTTCCCATCAATAGGCAGAGTAGCTGCACTATAGGCATTAGGCTAAGCAAAATGTTCCAGGTTCAAGTCCTGACTCTAGTAGATAATTAAAATTGAATTTATTCATGCCTCAACCAACTGAAACATTTTTTGATTAATTAGCTAAGCAGAGTTTATGAATTATTTTGGCTAATTGCCACAAGTTGCTAAGCAAAATTATATTTGTAAAAAACTACCTTAATTATTACTGATCACATCAATGGGTATTGCCTAGCTCTATGAAAGTATAAAATTGCTGCTAAACTGCTGAAGGCATTGCTAAATGCTATGTTATAGGAAATTGCTGCTAAGCAGATTGCTAAAAAGATAAATGAGACTACTTCCAGATTTATGAATATATTGCTACAAACTGCTAGAGGAAAGGTAACTGCAGACTACTTAAAGGATAATGGTAGACTTCTGTGGAGGATAAATAACTATAGAGTTTTGAAGGATTTTTTAACTATAGAGGATTAAATGCAAGTTAGGAGGATAACTGCCAACTACAAAACAAATTTTTTAGTTTGCTGTAGGAACAATTCTAGGCCACTAAGGGGATAAAGACTTAATGCTAATGAAAGTTGTAGACTAAAAAGAAGATGATTGCAGGCTTCTAAGAGTATGTTTATAGTCTATTATAGGGGATTAAAGGGGATAATTTTAGGCTGCAGTGGGGATAATTGCAAATTGAGGGTTGGTTAATTTCAACTTCTGAGGCAATAATAATAGCCTAATGGCAGTTTGGGAATAGAGCTAATTTGAAAAAGTGGAGCTAATCTAAAGGAGTGGAGCTAATCTAAAGGAGTAGAGCTAATCTAAAGGAGTGGAGCTAATCTAAAGGAGTGGAGCTAATCTAAAGGAGTGGAGCTAATCTGGGGGTGGAAATAATCTGAAGGGGTGGAACTAATATGAAAGAGTGGAACTAATCTAAAGGAATAGAGCTAATCCAAAAAAGTGGAGCTAATCTAGGGGAATAGAACTCATCTGAAGGAATGGAGCTAATCTAAAGGAGTAGAGCTTATCTGAAGGAGTGGTACTAATCAGGATAGCAGTGGTACTAAACTGGGGAGAGTAAAGCAACTCTAATAGTAATCCTTGTGCTAGGTTTATTGTCAATTATTGCAAAATGTAATATAATACATAAAACTAATAATTTAATACTAATAATAATACATAATTAGACTAACTTATACAAAGAATATCAATAACAATAAGACAACTATAAATTAATTTACATTTCAAAGTTATAAACATTGAAAATATACCTCTAAGATTTTTTTAGTCTCAGTATAAATTGCTTAAAGATTTGCTATTGCAGAACTGCTTGGAGATTAGTGTCATTTGTTTAGCAACTATATAAAACTGCTTATAGACCAATGCTTAAATGCTAAAAAGCCACCTAGAAAGGGGCTAAATAGCTAGTAAAATTTCCTAAATTAAGTCTTCCTACCTAGTAGTGCAAAAACTTAGCTGTTTTTTGTTAGCAAAGCTACCATCCCAACCTTTGCCCACTTGCCTCTTTTCCAATCTAGGCCTAGGTGTATAAAAAAGGTTGTAAAATTGGCTAACTTTTGGCTGCTACAAGTTTGCTCCATATAAAAGAATAGACTTCAAACTTCACAATTTTTCATTGACATTCTTTGTCTAAATGTAAAGTTTCAACTTTGTAACTCAATCAGAATAGAAACTATAAGCATTTTAAGTTAGTCTGCTTTTTCTGTTGTTTGTGCCATCCACTTATTCCCTAAAGCCAGACCAAGGGTTAGGCCATAGTGCTGAATATATATATCAAATGTAGAATGTTCTAGAATAACTTTATTTATAGCCTATGCACCTCATGGAGAGGCTATTGAGCCATAATTATTTAGTGAGAAAAATCTAACCATTGCCTTCTATAGGTAAACTCCGCAGCAATTAAACTTTGCAAATCAAGGAAATTTAGCATGGTTTGTAAAAGCAAAATATTTATAAAAAGGCAATGCAATGCAATACCACCCTATTAAATTAGTCATACCATGGAAATTTTAAGTTTCTCTTAAAGGTACTTAAAAACTTGAATGGCCTCTTAAGAAATGTGCATTTCCTTGTTTGTTAGACTGATGCAGACTGCAGTGGAGCTGAAAATACACAAATTCCTTTCAAGGCAAGAAAAATTGGCAAGAAAGATGACATAATCAAAGTATGAAAACAACCATGAGAGTACTAGGTCCTACAAACTGGCTTTCCAACCAGAGATAGGCAGACTTTTACCTCAAAGGCCAGTTAAAGAATCTAGCTCATGGCTAAAAAATAGATGAACAGAAAGAAAAAAGAATAGATGATTCAAAGAGAGAGAGAAGATAAGAGAAATAAGGGGGTGAGGACAATGAGAGAAAGGGAGGGAGAAGAAGGGGAGAGGAGAAGCAAGATGAGAGAGATGAGATAAGAGAAGAGATAAGGTAAGATACGAGAGGGAAGAGAGGAGAAAAGAGAAAAAAATGAGAATAGAGATAAAAGTGAAGGGAGATAAAGGAATATATATATATATAAGAAGAGGGAAGAAAAGAAAGAAGAAAAAGAGAGAAGAAAGGAGAGGGAAAAATGAGTAGATAGGAAAAGGCAAAGATGACCTCTTCTGAGATGAGATAAAAAAGGAAGGATAAGAGAGAAAAGAAGAAAGAAGAGAAAAAAGGCAACATGATAGATGAGATAAGAAAACAAAGGAGAGAGAAGAGAAGTTTCAAAGAACTAGATAGACAGAAAGAGTCAAAAGCCAGAGTTTGCCAACATTTGCTTTAGATAGACACATTTAGAGACTCATTCTATGTGGTATCCCAGCTGATAAGATCAATGCTTGCCTAAAATTTTTATTTTAGCACAAATTCATTATTTTTTCAAACCTTATCCTAACTTTATTAATAAGTTTTTGTTTGAGTAAGACTTCAAATTTAAGAATGTATGCTAAAATACTTCCAGGGATTGGAATTCCACAAGTTCAAAATCTGTATGTCTTACAGCTTATTTATTTATAAATTAAAGTTTGAAAAGTGACAATAAATTAATAGTCAATTGTATTGTCTTGTAGAGCACTATTGCAGCCAAGGTCTAAACTACATAAGCTACATAAATTCTATAAAGCCAAGCTTCTAATAGTGTTTCAGATTGTCACAGCTAGTGGAACTCATTTCAGCAGCATTGCAGTGATTGGAAGCATTTATTAGACTTAAAAATAGTTTTGTTTGGAGAGATATGCTCTTCTAAATGAGACATCATTTGGTTATGTCTGTTTTACATGCAAAAATTGACAAGCCTTTATAATATGCCCAAATATGCACAATCTAAGGGTTATAAAGCAAAAGCAAAAAGTAAAATGTACCTCTATATACTAAAAATCTATCTTCTAAAAATTAATGAATCTTGAAAAAATATACTTTAAGTTACAAAAGTGTATGATTGCTTTATAAAGTACATAGGGTTGAAATAACTTGCATTAATTCCCCAATCTCTTGTTAAAAGTGTAATCATTGGTGATGAAATTTCTTACTTTGAGAGGCTAAGATTGTAAGAGACCCGAATAGATGATTAAGCATATAGTTTTTTCTTTCAAATTTAGATTGCCTTCCTACAAAAAACTGAAGCCTTCAACTTGAGATGCAGCAATAAATTTGGAAAGAAAGGGTGTAATTTTATAGTTAATTTTCTTTTGTTTTCATTGGCCAGGAAGTTAGTCTATGAAATTTATTTGTATTCTATTGCAAGCATCATTGTAATCCATTAGGTCTGGAGTGGGTTTAAAATAATGTGTTAGTAGTTTAGTAAAGTAGTTTTTCCTTCTTGCTTTATTTCAGCCCATGGCAGCGGACAATTCGACAAAAATCCCAACTCTTCTGAGCCAGGTTCTTGAGTGCATTAAGTCATCTAAGGGCGATGCCTTAGTTACAGGCTTAAAAGAAGTTAATCAGTTTTTTAGCACCGTGAATGAGTATGCCTTTAGACAGATGGGGGCTCAAATGGCCCAAGCTAGTAGTGAAGACACCTCAGCGACAGCTGCTGAGAAGCCTGAAACCACCGCCCCTGACGCTAAGAGTCAATCACAGCAACAGTCATCTAGTGATTCGTCCTCTAAGCAGCCAGTAGCAAAGCAGGCCGAGCAAAGTTCATCCACCGCCCAGGGACCCCAGCTTCGAAAGACGCAGCTAATGGCGTAAGCAAGTCTGGGGACTCTAGCGTTGAAGAGCTTGGTCTCCCGAAGCCCAGAGATGGTCACGTGGCTGTTTGCAGTACCTCCATCATGATAAAGCAGATACCAAAGTTTTGGAGCGAAAAGAAGGTGAAGGAGAGAGCAGAAGAATTTGGCACAGTGACCCGCATCGACTATAAGGCGTTCTTAAACACAGCAGCAGTAACATTTAAGAGCCGATCTGAAGCATTCAAGGCTATTTCTGGCGTTCCAAAAACTCGACCATTGTCAGTTTCTTGGGAACTGAATTCTGGCATTGCCAACTCTTACTTCAAAAAGTACTGGATGCGAACGATGGCGCCACTTTCATTCCTATCAGCATGTTCCCCTGGATGAAGCAGAAGGACTTGCTGCTTGGCGGGGCGCTGCTATTAGGCAAAGGGCAGCAACCTGCAGCTAGCAACGCAGCTAATGCTGACGCATCTAGCTCAGCAACGGCTGGCAGCAAAGCGGCCCAGTCTGGCTCTGCAGCCGCACCCAGCTCGGCTAGCAAAGCTAGTCCAGCAAACAAGAATGCCCCTGTCTCTAAGAGTGCTTCAACCACTCCTACGCAAAGGAATGTTGCTGGTAGTCCAGCCGGTAGTTTCTCGGTAACAAGGCTTCTGGCAATGTGCAAAATTCCAAACAGAGCACTAGCTCATCTTTTGGATCGGGATCGAATCAGAAATCAGTTGGTCCGTCAGCAAGAGGCTCTGCTAGGCATGGAAATCGGTCGCAAGGAGACATTCCGAGCTTGTTTGCTAGCGACTTCACTAAACCGACTCAGCCTCAGTCAAGCACGCCTGCTCAGTCAGCTGGTCCTCGCTTTGCAACTCCCAGCAATCCTCCGCAGCAGTCCATGCCTCAAGCTGGCCAGCAGCAAAAGCAGGTTCGTCCATACGGTTCGACGCCATCCATTGGTATTGCTGGATCTGCTCAGCAGCTAAGCAACCCTTTTGCGTCACCAGCCTCAGAGCGCCTGCTCCAGGTTTTTCAAATATTGGCCAGCAGCATTCAACTTTTCCGCGTCAGTCACGAAACGTACCTGACGTTCAACTACAGCAGCAGCAACAGCAGAACGCTGCTTTTGGGAAAAGGAATTCCTTAGATTCGAACAGCGCCCATGGTGGCGAAATAAAACGACCGCGCATGGATGAACCCATGCAACCTGTGGGCCGCGGCTACGTTCCCGGGCGCAATGCTTCGTTTGAATCCGGCAGCGCTGATAGGTCCGACATGAGCAGAGGTCCGGAGTACTCACAGCAGACTGGCCGCTCTGCTCCCGGGCCGCAATTTGGCCAGCCCTACGCCAATCCAGCGCCAGCCGGCCCAGGCATCAGACCCTTTGGAACTCCTAGGCCTGTAAGCAACCAGGGCCTGCTGCAGCCTCCGGCGAATTCCAGATTTGGACAGTCGGCACCTCCACCTCGTCCTTTTCGGTTTTAAGGGGCAAGCGTACCGGTAGTTGTGACAGCTTTGTCTGCAAACTCGCATTATGAAATGCTATTTATCATTTTCATGCAGCAAATATTCGCTTTTTAACTTATGCCCCCCATAAGCTCTTGTTAATTAGGTCCCATCAGTTAGGGTTAAACTCAGATTAAATTGTAAAAACGGATTGGTGTATGTCCTACAAGCAGGATTGTAGCTTTGGTTTGTCTTTTTAACTAACTATTAGATTCGGACGCAGTAGGCCATGAGGATCAAGTTATTATAATCTTTATAAAATTTTGCAATTAGTTTAATAGCTTTTAGATAATCTTTGCTTAATCTCCCCCTTTGCATACCAGTGATTTGAATTGAAATACTGCCCATATATTACTCTAATTTCTATTGTTTGTTTCCTAAGCCTTCTGTCATCGCAGTCGTACAAATACTGTGTGCAAATTTAGTAACCCTTATTATTAGTTCAACGTCCCTGTTGCTTTTCTGTACTTATTGTTCAGTCGAATCCTTAATTTGTGAAATTAAATTTGCAGAAATGCTGCATGTTCGAACTGACTCACCTGTTTTTTGTTGGCTTTATGCTTATATCATACTGTTTCTACTCGTATATATAGTGTACTAATAATTATCGCCCTGGCCCATTAGTCCTGCCTAAATGTTCTGTTTTAAACTATTTGTCTTGAAAAGTTCAATAACTAATTTGTACTCGAAATACAAGCGACCCCAATGTTGTTAATAACGATTCTGGCTGCGATTTGAGCGAACTCTGCGTTATTGATTGTCCTTTATCCATAAAGTTTAAGGTGCATAGTTGGCGGGTAAAACGATAATGCTGAGGATTCTCAAAGTTTATCCTTAGTTTTATTTTTATTTGTCCTTAAAGTCCAATTTCATTCCTTACCACAGCGCAGCGCACATCATGCTGACGCATTTGGGCTTACTTACTGGGCTTCGACTGCTTAGTCGTTTGACTTTTTTAATGGTTTTGGGTCAAGGTCTGAGAATTTTATAGGCTCAGAGCTCGGGTTCTGCTGCTTTAGTAAAAAGGCTTGTCTAGAGCCAATGCTTAAAGTTATTTTCTATTTGTATCACGGGTCCCTGTTTTGCTATTTAGATGACTTCGTATTAACACAAAGTGGCTGGCATCCTGATACTTGCATTATCCCTTATACTTTTGTAATCGCGGTGCCACTGAGGAGTGCAAAGCGGGCACCCCTGCCGCAGAGCAGTTATGTCTGGTGCCGTGCAGGGGCGCGCCTTAAACTGGGTAAGGCAGGGAACTTGTACAGGGGGTCGCAGACCTAGAGAGAGCAAGAGTTTCAGAGGCTATTGGGTCTCTTCGTGATGACAAAAGACTTGAAAGTATTCTTAAAGTCACCGTTTAGGTCCTAAATTGGCGTGCGTCCTTAACGAAGCACCCGAAGTGCTGAGGGAAATCAAAATATTGGGAACTTTTTTGCATTGATAGTTATTGGAGGACTGTCCAACTGTCTCACAGTAGAAGACTGCTTCGGCAATACTTGTCTGCTGTAATTTTTTGTCCATTAGTATCAGCCAGAGCGTAGCCACATGGGTCACTAGCGATGTGTAGCAAACGATCATCTCAGCCCTAATGTCATACAAATTTAGAATGTAGGCAACCCTATGTACAGTTTTGACTACCGCTCACTGTCGGCAAGTCTGGACCAACAGGCTTGATTCTGTCGCTATGCGCACAACGAATTTCAATCATGGCGAGCTGTCGGGTAAGAAAGTTTGATCAATGCTTTGCTGTGCTAGTTCACAGGAATGTCAGTTGACTTTGCTGTTACACGCTGTCAAAAATAAGCCTGGTAAATACTCTTGGTATCAATTGATTTAATTAAGGATATAATCTTGAGTTCTCGTGTGGATGATTGCATCTGCTATTCCCCAGTTGTCAGGTGTCGCAAAATTCCTCACCACCCCGGTGCTTTTAAACTTATTTTTGCCTTCTCAGTTAGTAGTTTTGACTTGGCTTAGTTAGCTTTGAACAAGCCTCTTGTTAAAGCCGTCCATCTGCAGCAGATGATTTTTTTATGTGATCCGTCGCTGCATGTGTCACTTTACACGGGATTAAAGTTGT
The DNA here is from genome assembly GCA_002269645.1 of Macrostomum lignano. Lineage (NCBI taxonomy): Eukaryota > Metazoa > Platyhelminthes > Macrostomidae > Macrostomum > Macrostomum lignano. The sequence goes on along the minus strand of NIVC01000857.1, from coordinate 1,201 downwards.
CAATGTGTAAATTAGTGGATTTCTTACTCGGCAGTCCGTCATTTAGGAAAGCTGTCACTCTAATCAGCCCCTAAAGTTGTCACTCGGCAATCCGTCATTTAGGAAAGCTGTCACTCTAATCAACCCCTAAAGTTGTCACTCGGCAATCCGTCATTTAGGAAAGCTGTCACTCTAATCAGTCCCTAAAGTTTCACTCGGCAATACGTCACTTGGGAAAGCTGTCACTCTAATCAGCCCCTAAAGTTGTCACTCGGCAATCCGTCATTTAGGAAAGCTGTCACTCTAATCAACCCCTAAAGTTGTCACTCGGCAATCCGTCATTTAGGAAATGTCACTCTAATCAGTCCCTAAAGTTTCACTCGGCAATACGTCACTTGGGAAAGCTGTCACTCTAATCAGCCCCTAAAGTTGTCAATCGGCAATCCGTCATTTAGGAAAGCTGTCACTCTAATCAACCCCTAAAGTTTCACTCGGCAATACGTCACTTGGAAAGCTGTCACTCTAATCAGCCCCTAAAGTTGTCACTCGGCAATCCGTCATTTAGGAAAGCTGTCACTCTAATCAGCCCCTAAAGTTGTCACTCGGCAGTCCGTCATTTAGGAAAGCTGTCACTCTAATCAGCCCTAAAGTTGTCACTCGGCAATCCGTCATTAGGAAAGCTGTCACTCTAATCAGTCCCTAAAGTTGTCACCGCAAGGAATTGTCGCTACTAGTATGAAAGCTGTCACTCCGCAATCTGCTTCTTAAGTAGGTTGCCTTTCTGCCATCCGTCACTCACGGAAGTAACGCTAGCATGAAGAACTGCTAGCATGATGGCCATCTTATATAATCCATTGTGTTTAAGCTTTGGATCGACTCCCAAATTACATTGGCACTTATAAAGCGGAAATCGAGAAGGCGCTTCCCTCTGCTTAGGGTTAAATGCACAATGCGGCCAAGTATCAAATAGTTTCATATCTGGATATCTCAGTACCACTACCCAATTCTATGCTGTTGGTTAGACTACTATATAAATAGCTAAAGTTGTCTCATGCTTAGCTAGTATTCAGCACCTTGTGTTTAGAGACTAGCCATCTAGTGAAGGCTTGAGCATGCACAGAGTTCAGTCACCAAGGCAGCCCTTCCAAACCCACCGCCACGTTTGCAGTGCAGCCTCGCGGCCTCCGCCATCCAACCAGCTAAATCTCCGTCATGTCAATCG